>QKWP01000177.1:330930-382284 GCA_003550325.1 Gigaspora rosea | reverse complement strand
GATCAATGATCATAATACATATGCGGGGTAAGTACAAAGTTGCTATTGATACTAAAACCCGATTACATGCTACAACTACTTTTATTTATTTTTAATTATAATTGATTATCACTTTACTCTATATCTGGATCGATCATTATAGCGCAACTTAACTTGTTACAATAATTTTTGCAAAAATGTGGGTAAATTGCTAAAAATAAAATATAACATGCATAAAATCTTTGTAATTCGCCAAAATATTCAATTATGACCCTTTTTAAAATTAACCTCAATTTGCTAAAATTTAAATTTGGACCTTAGATTAAATTTGAATCAATTTGCTAAAAAAAAAATATAACATATATCAGAGATGTCCAGGGTCCTGATTTTTTAATTAAAGTTAGGGTAAGGGTTAGTTTGGGGTTAGGGTTAGCGCATGTATTATAGTAAAATTGACCTCCCGACTTTTTTTATTAATGCACCAAGATGGGTTTAGACTGTTGTTTCTTGAATTTTTTTCGCTGTTTTTGTCTCTTCGGGCTGATCCATGTATACAATCCTATTGGCTCTATGTCATGTGATAGACACAGCATTAGACGACCCCAAACAGATGATTTTCTGCAGTGACAAATTGCCAATTCCGTTCATGACGAAATCAAATTCTGCAAAAATTCCGTGTATAATAAATTGCTTTTTCTGCTGCATTTCTTTGATCAAAATTTTAAATTCTGCATAACTTATATTAAAAATATATACATACTGCAATAAAATTTTTTTTTGTAATATGATATGAATTTATTTGCTAATTTTACCATCAAAATACAACATGTTTAAACTTTGTAAAGAACACTATCTAAAATTGAATTATATTTTGAAAAACTTCGTTCTACACTACATGAGGAAATAGGTAACCATATATAATCAAAAGCTATTTGAGATAGAAGTGGTAAATGCTTACTAACTTTTGACTAATATTTATTTAAATCAATTTCATCTTCAGCATCTATATCATCTTCTAAATTACAATAAATTGCCCATTCATTTAATAAAGTATCAGATGGGTTATTTTATTCAGAAATAATTTCATAGTGTCTTAAATTTCTTTGATTAACTCCTCCTGCATGAATAAATTTTGGATTAAATATTTGACAAGCATAAAAAAGTGGCCTACCTAAATGTGAAGGAATATGTACAGAAAATTTTAAATATGCTTTAGCAAAAGCATTTTGAAATATTGTATAAAATTCAGATGGTTGAAACCATTATTTGTAATAATTTCATCCATTTGAAAACCAAAATCTGTAACTCTTACATTTGATTCAGAATAAGGGATCACAGGGGTTTCTTGTTAAACAAAATTTAAAATAGATAAACTCTTTAGAAAAGATACTAATAAAATGAACATAAATTATAATTAAACCAAATTTATATGGATCTAAAAGAAAAGAACAAATTTCTTTTAAAGCTTCAGTTTGATCAAGCTCTATTTCAATTCTTTCCAATAAAGAATATAATCTTTAGTATATGAAACCATTTTAAACCATAAGTTCCATCTGTTTTTAGTAGGAAGAAATATTTTTTTATATTCATCACACCAGTAAATCGCAAATGATCAATATATTGACAATGTCATGCATGACTTTGGGTAAATGTTTCTTTACCTTTGGCCAATAATATTCTAAATGAGAAAAATGAATCAAATGTACGCCATGTATCTCTAAATAAATATACATAGTAATTATTATTATTATTATTATTATTATTATGGGAATAGAAATTTGTCGCACCTGCGACATGTCGCACCCTCCGATTCGGCCAATCAAATCGCACGATTTTGTAGACAAAAAATTTTATTTTTTAAAAATTCAAAATTTTACTAGTAAAAAGCAAAAATAAATAAGCGACATCAAAGCATATAATGTAACATTTTATTCTGAACAACTTTTTCTAAGTCATAAAAATAGATTATCTTAGTAAAAAAAATGTTTTATAAGAAAAATCAAAAATTTCGAATGTTAGCACATTTAAAACTTTTTTTTACTAATATAAATCTATCTTTACGTTTAAGAATTATATGTAAAATTTTATGCTAAACACTTTTTCTAAGCTAAAAAGTAGATAGTTTTAGTAAAAAAAAAGTTTTATATGTGCTAACTTTGGAAATTTTTGATTTTTCTTATAAAATGCTTTTTTTACTAAGACAATCTATCTTTATGACTTAGAAAAAGTTGTTTAGAATAAAATTTTACGTTATATGCCATGCTATTTTATATAAATTTTATACTTTATTATGTAAAATTTTTAATTTTTAAAAAAAAATTTTTTTTGCCTATAAAATCGTGCGATTTGATTGGCCGAACCAGGGGTGCGACAAATTTATTTTCCCTATTATTATTATTATTATTATTATTTATTGCTTATTAAAATAAAATATTTTGATAATTTTACCCAATTAAATTTAAGATATGGGCACAACATGGAATGTGTATTAACTGTGGCATAAGTGGATATAACTTATCATGATAGCATTTTTTCATGTATGCTGCAGAATCAGTTAAAAAGAGATGAGGAAATGTAAATGGAATACCATAATCTGCAAGAATACTAATAACAGTATGACCAATTGTCAAATTATTGATAGTTGTGAGAAAATTTACTGAAACTAATTTGGTATTTGCATAATATGAAAAAAGTGTATTAACTACACTTTGTTGCCAGTTATCTGTTGTTTCATCTATAATAATTGAAACAGGTTTTTGAGAAATAAAGTTTTAAGAGATTCTAAATATTCAGAAAAAAATACGAGGTAAATATAATTGACGCAATGTTGTTGCTTGAGGGATTGCACCACCTTCTTTACAATATTTTTTGAAAAATAGAAGTAATGAATTAACTTTTTCTAGCGGTATATCTGCTAATATAAAAGCCTCAACTAAGTCATGTATAATTCCTTTTTTAATTCAGTAGCAGAAAAGTTAATTGTTTGCTGCCGATTTTTTTGTTTATTTCATAAAAGGCCTTTTTAGAAATATGTGCTTTACTTTTGAGATGATCACTGACAGTTGATTTTTGCGTCCAATCTATCGAATGGTCACAGAAATTACAAAATAGGACGTCATCCTCAACCCGAAATTCACCTGGGTTTTCCTTAACTCTTGTATGAGCTGTGACAGAAATTTGGAAGACTGTTTCATTACAAAAAAAAAAAAAAGGAAATAAAAAAAATAAAAAATTATCAACAAAAAAAGTTTTTTAAATAAAAAAATTACTGCTTATTATATTCTTTTTCAACTCCAATTCTTATAATTTTGTTAGAGTCCACTAGTTATTGCTGTATATCTTTGTTAGCATGTTTAGAAAATGTTTTGCATAAGTACTTTCTCATAGTAGAATAGTAAGAATAAAAAAAAATCTAACATACCCCAATTTCTTAAACGCATTTCGCTTATCTTTAACACAATACCATTTTGATAACAACGGCCAGTATAAAAGCTATGCCATGTTTAAAAAATGTTCCGAGTAAGTACTTCCCATAATAAGATAGTAAAAACAAAAAAAAATCTTACCCCAATATTTTCATGAATGCCTTTCGCTTTAATACAATTCCATTTTAATAACAATGGCCAACTTAATTGATTTGTATCAATGCTTATCTTTTTTAGCATCAACATAACAATAACAACTTGATTAATTCCAGAATTAACAACATTATCAGCGTCATTATTGCATTTATATAAAAAAAAATTCTTATTGTACTACTATGACAACCATGCATTCTGTGAGAATTCTGCGCTACCTGTGCCACATTCCGTGTTTACAACTCGATTCCGTGATTTCTGCGGAATTCCGTTAAATGCAAAAAATCATCGGCCCTGCCCCAAAGTAGCATATATGGTTTCGAAATAACACCTCAGCGCGTCTTCAAATAATGCGCCCCTATATCTAGTTGATAAGTATGATGATCGTAAATTCCTGCTGTAAATTATATTGTTTCAAAATAATGCCCCGGCGCGTACTCTAAATAATGCACCTATACGCGCCAGGGTGCGTTATTTCGCACTAGTTTAAAATATTTATAAAATTTGAGCAAGGAATTATAGCAAACTCTACATAAATTGTTAATTTACTATTGGAATTAAACGAAAATAAAAGTATAATTCTATTTAAGGACTTTTTGATTTCGAAATAATAAAGAATGTAATAATTTATTCCGACAATTAAAAACAAATAAAGCCAATATGATTCTTTTTTTATCCTTTAATAGCCTAAGCAGAATCCATTAAAGATATCTTAAAACATCATCTGATTAAAAAATTTATATTAGTGTAAATAAATTCAACAAATTCAAGTTTAGAAACAATACAAGCATAAGAACTATGGTGAATAATAGTAATAAATTATGTAATACTATTTCTTGATAGCAACCAAAAGCAATCCCATCCATAAAGAATAGACAAAGGAGTATATTTGTATTCTATATATTTAAATACTACAGTATAACTAAATTTTGTGAAAATTGTGAAGCTCATTTTGATTAGCAAAAAATAACACAAAATAAAATTGTGTTCAAAAACTTTAAGAAATTAAAAAAAGAGAAATTTGCTAAGCAAGCATTAAAGTTAATGAAATTAAGGGTAGGGTGTACAAATTTCCAACTTCATATAAAATCGATTGTAGATCAACTTTGTGTAACCAATTTATATGATATCATATAATTTACGGTTTTACTAATTTACCCCCCAACGTCTGATTGGATGATGATCTTCATATTATTTGATTGGCTGAAATTGATTACGTATTTATATGATCATCAAATTTCAAGCATAACGGAAGTTCATTTTGATTGGTTGTTAAAACACCCCGGAAAAAATATTGATCATACTCAGATAAAGTATCGGCCATACCGGACAAGAATTATTACTTTTCAAAAAAATTAGTCTGAAGACGCGTATTATAGTCTTACACACATTAATATATTCATAATAGCTACTTAATTCATATTTCACAATATATTTATTATTCTTTTCGTAATAATTACATTAATTTACAATAAACTATCAAGTTTCATAATACATTATTAAACATAGATTCAAGATACGTGAACATTTCTAATAACTGCACTGCTACCTATAAACGCTGTATTTATGAACTATACTTATAACCTAAATAAATATAACAAAAAAAAGTAAAGTACAGTTTAAAATGTAGTTCGAAATAGTTTTTTTATTAGGCAAGCAAAACTAGTGGAAACAGAATCTTGCAACTTTACTCACTACCTTCCGACCTTGTAAAATCTTTGCCTCTCATCTAAATCTTGAAACTTCTGTATCCCACTGTATCCCAAGTTAAAAAACAGTATAACTCAAGGTAAAATATTAACGACTTAAGTTGATTTTTACATTGCGTATTACAAAAAAAAATTTCTCATATGACATGCCGATTTTTACTTATAAAAGTACTTTAAAAATTACAGTTGACTGTATAAAAAAAAAATTGTTGCCAATCACGTTTAGTTTAATTTTAGTCAATCAAAACGAACTTCCGCTATGCCTCAAATTTCATTAAAAAAATGTGCCTTTTTCTTATGCATATCATATATTTAAAAAATAAATTATTACGTATAAAATATTCATATATTTGTTATATATATTGATATGATAAAAAAAACAATGTACTTTCTTGTTAAAATAAATTATTATAATGCCTTAAAATTAAATCACATTACGCTATTTAATAGACTATTAATTGACGATTGTATATTTATATTGTTATTCCATGTTTTACTAATTGTAGGTTCTGGTATTTTTACTATTATTTTGGGCACAACTTAATTCAAACTCAGTAGGGAAATAAAACGAGGGATGAAAAGTGTGTTCAAAATCAAGAATTAAAGGACTAAACAAGTAATTGCGTTTAGGATGCTTGGTGGAATTATTAATTTGCTGGATAATACCAATTATACTGCCTATCTAACGACATTTGCCAAAAATTTGATCTCAATGTGTTAATATTTTTAGCTTGTGAATAAAACTTGCAGAGAATAATACCTTTATTCACCATTACAGGAGGGATAATAATCAATTATTTCCCAGATTTTTTTTCTTCGACTCCTATCGAAGCCGAAAAACTCTAGGGAAATATTTCATTATTCCCCACTGTTCCGGTGAATAAATAGTACTTATAAAGGTTCTTTTTACTCCAGTTCGCATATGAAGATTCTAACTTAAAATTACTTAGTATAAACATAAGACCAAGTGAAAGACCATTGAATTTATTGTGCTAGAAAAAAAATTATATGAAATTTTGAAATCGTATATATAAAAAACTAGTTGAATAGTACATGATAAACTGATTTAATTGGACCTTCTTTACTCGCTTGTACTATATTTTACTATAGTACATATTTATATACATATATAGTGTATATATTTATGGTCTCGTATATAGCTAATTTGCAAATAATCGTTATAACTTCTCAGTTATTCTCAATTAAGTTTAGCACACCAATAAAGGTTCAAAACTTAGTCGCATACTTTTGACATACAAATTAAAAATTAATCTGTTTTCTAAACTTAGTATTTGATGCAATTTGATTAATTTTCTGTTCACCAACTTGTGGTATAACTTTAATTCGGGCAATTCGTGCTCTTTCTCTCTGCGCTGTTTGACGAAAAGCTTTTCGCAAACTACAAATATCATACCCTTCCCTTTCTTTCCATTCTACAATAATTGCAGCAAGATCTTTTTGAAGCTTTGCAATTTCTACATTTTTATCATACACTTCGATATTCACTTATTTAAAAAAATTTTAAATCGTGAATTTTAACTATTATATATTTATTATATAAAATTCAAAATTGGATATTGATTGCTTACCATTTTCATTTTCTTTATTATCATCATAATCGATGTAAAGTTGAGCCAATACAGAAAATATATGTTTGCAGGCTAATTAATTGTCGTTTTTTAAAGTCTAAACAAGTGCAAATATATGATGTAACATCCAAATTATTATTCTCTGAATCTCTCTTATGGACAGAGTATTCAACATTATCATTTGTGACAGAATGAACAAATCAAGTATCGGATTGAATTTTATAAATATTTTTTTTATTTACACATTTGGTTCCAACAATTTCTCTAATACGCTATTGGCGTTGTCGTTGATTCATCTGACCAATTTTTAATTCATTCAAAAGAACAGAAAAATTTATATCTCGAAGAACAATTTCCACAAGCAAATAAACCTCTCCATCAAGCCGGTGCCCTGGACGTCTTCTCTCCTCATTAATCTCCATAAATCTTTCCAAACTATTTCCTTATTTGGATTAGCATATGTACCACGTTTATGGTTCAACTTTCTACGCCAAGATAGTACATGAAAATGACATAAAAATATAGAACTGTTTGGAAAACTCTCCCCAACTGCTTTTATCTCCTCTCCAGCATCGTCTACCATAAATATATCTGGATCTAGTTTCTCATTCTCATATTTTAAAAAATTAAGCCACCTTTTCAATATCAAAGATCGTTTAAATTGACTTATTAAAAAAGCGATAGAGTACCCACTTCCTGTTATAGGATGACGCATTACAATTGTAAAAAGATGATAACCATAATGGTTCATTCCATGAGTGCTATCCAGACATAAAACTCTTGCGAGATTTGCTAATTCTTTTTGTTCCTTTGTCTGAAATGCAAATAAAAACCCAATATCGTTCATTTCATTATTACGTTCATATAAACAATTTCCACCTTCATTAATTAACTTTATTCGCCATTTTTCTAAAGAATTCAATTCATTGTTATCAAAAAAAAATAAGATTTTTCATTACATTATACACAATTGTGTATATATCATCTCGTGTTATAAAAGAATCTCATAATAATTGAACATCCCCAGAGTATTCTCCAATATCCTTTATCTGATCCTTGATTTCAACTGTTCTAAATCGTAAAAGCTTTTGTATGCTAAAAGCATCAAGGCCTTCAAGAGCACGTTTTTGAATAAAATTTCATATATTGTCAAAAAGTGGAAGTGTACATATGTCCGATAAATGGCCAGGATAGTGATTCGTGTGTTTATAATAATACTGCAAGTTAACAGTAGATGAATTAAAAGGAAGAATTACACGAATAAAACTCTTGCAGCCACACTTTTTAGTTTCCTTCTGTGTAATTCGTGGTTTTTTATTTGGATTATCTCCAGCAATACTTTTAAAGTACCATAGCGATGACAGTACCATCGTTCCGTCCACTGACTTTTTTTCTTAGTACTACACTACTGGCTCCAACGAACATGCCTTACATAGCTTAACCCTCCTTTCTCAAGATCTTTAATCCATGTTACATAATTATCAACAGGAATTGAATAAGATTAGTGAATTGACCTGTCTAAAAAATCTTCACCTGAGTCACCCGACGGGTGGACAATGTGCCACCCGGGTGGAAATGGGTCAGTCCAAAAAAAGGCACCACCCGGGTCACCCGACAGGTGACCCGACAGGTGACCCATCGGGTCACCTGGGTCAATTAAAAAAAATCTCAGGTGGTTAATATGACTAGTGATTTGACCCAGGTGGGTTTAACCTATAGTTAGTGGTAATTTTACAAACTAATATGGTTACGGCATTGCTGTATTTTTTGCCGTAATTGCTGTGAGCCATAAAGCCATAATGCCATAAAGTCGTAATGCCGTAAAGTCGTAATGCTATAAAGCCATAATGCCATAATGCCATAATATGTAATGCAGAAATACTATCTGCTAAAATACTGTTTATTAAAATTCTGTGATGCATTATGGTTTCCTTTAAATGATTTACTATTAAATATTTTTCGAATTTGATTCTGTCAACTTCACAAATTTGCATTAAGTTGGGGTCTCTGCCCGTGAGTGACCTGTGGGTTGACCCATGGGTCACCTGTGGGTCAACCCACAGATCACCCGCGGGTTGACCCACCCGTTCTCACCCAGGCTGTTACAACTTGACCCGGGTCACCCACCCACCCGCGGGTGATCCAGGTGACACCCACCTGGGTCAAAACACTAAATAAGATTTCATTCTTTCTGTTTTTGGTGCCATATTATTCTCTTCCGCTGTTTCCCACACGTGACCAGTACCATCTGTCGCATCCAAAATAGAATCAAACATATTATCAGCATCATTGTCTTTTATGTCCATATTGATTTCCTCAATTTCGTCAATATCAAAAATTTTGTCAATATCAGGAGGCGTTAACATTATAAAGAAAATTTTTAATACACAAGTAATAAAGTATGCAATAATTATGTGTATGTATAACGAAAGTTAAAAAGCAGACGATCTAGATATAAATCTTTATTATTGCAATAAACACGTTAAAAAAATACTTATATTTATTTTACAATAAAATAAATTCGATCAAAGCAGAAGAAATAACCAATTTTTTTTACGATAAAATAAATTCAATCAAAGCAAAAGAAAATAATTTTTTGAATTCTAGTAATGACATCAATTTTACATCATGTGTGATGATTTTTTATCCAATTGGGGATGTCTAAAGTAGAGCAGATTCTTATAAAATATTTTATCGAATTAACTTTAGGGTTAGGGTCATCTTAGATTGGGGTCAGATAGGTTTTAAGTTGTAATATATAAGCAAAATTGCCTCCCGACATTTTTAATTAACACACCAAGGTAGGTTTAGGCTGCTGTGTTTTGCATTTTTCAAGGTTTTCGCTTCTCTTTCATGTTTGCTTTGTCAAAGATCATCAAAATTCAATGATTTAATTGGTCAGATATCACGTGATTCTGCTCCGCTTTAGATGACCCCCCAATTGGCAACGATAAATTAGTATGTAAAACCGATAATGATCATCTGATATATTTAGAATTGCACAGATCCTATTATAAAGTTGAAACTTCTGGCAATGAATTCTCAATAACTACCCGACCAAATTCGGTAAAAAAAATTTTTTTAAATATAGCTTTGTAGAATTAAAATAAAAAAATTTTTACAGAATTTTATCAAGTAGTTATTGAGAAATCATTGCTAGAAATTTTAAAAAACTTTCAAATTTATTGATAGGATCTGCCATAATGTGATCAATTTCAGCCAATCAAATGATATGAAGATCATCATCCAATCAGACGTTGGGGGTAAATTAGTAAAACCATGATTTACATGTAAACATCATATGATCTGACCAATCAATTCTTTGTACAACCTACAAAAATCATATAGCGTCCTACAAAAATATACTTATATGTAAAGTAAATTTTTTTTAAAGCAATGGATATTGCACAACTTCATTATTATAAACAAAATATTTAAAACTACCTATTATATAAATTTTATACAAATTGGTCCAGATCTTAAAAAAATTTATCAGAAGCATTTTTTTATTTACTATATAAAAATCTAATATACCACGTAGATCATATGAAAAATGATCTACGTTCACCCTACCCTTAATTGAGGACGTTTTCAACACCTCTTTCAATGGACTTTGCAAAAGGACCTTATTTGCCTGTTTAATCAAACAAACAAATCAGATTCTTTATAATTCATTGTGAAAGGTATTCTGTCCCATAGATTTATAATTATTGGACGTACAATAATTAAATTTATATATTTTAAGTAATACTACAGTACTAACATAAATAAATAAATTTAATTGTTTTTTTTTTAGTGTATTTACAAATAAGATCACTTATGCCTATGCAGTAATTAGAAATTATCTTATACAAGAAATATTTAAACTGAAATCTATATTGAAGTTTTCCGACATCATATTATTTAAATAATATGATAAAAACATATAATGTGAGCGTTGAATTTACTTATCTCCGAATATACAGTGATAGTATAGTACAGCACAGTAGGACGAACGTGTGAAAACATTATAGTAGATACGGTTTACCAATCTGTTGTTTCGTATAACCTGTCCCTACCTTAACACGAAAAAAAGGGTTAAATTCTGGCCACCTAAAAATTTGTTCGTCTCCCGAAACCTCTTCGATCTTGTTATTAGAATCATCTAACTTTTCGGAAACTATTTCGCTGTCTCCGTATCGGAGTTCCAAGCACAACAAAGTAGTTTGAAAAGGTAAGTGATTCTTAGAATGAGATCGAAGAGGTTTCGGGAAACGAGAGAATTTTTAGGTGGCCCAGAATTTATGAAAACAGGTAATTCACTGACAATTACTTCACCGACAGCCAAGAGTGAACCGGCTAAATTGGGTATTTATAAGGAATATGTATATATACTAAGTACATACATATACACGTTTACGTTCAAACTTTCTTTGCATCAATATCAGGTGAGTGAGCACCGGGGGACTTTGATCTAAAACTTGTTTGACATAACTTTTATTCTATTTGAACGAGGAATTTTATTACGCTCAACTCAGGAGAGAGGTTAAAAGAAATAGAAATCAAACAATTCTAGGCTGCTTGTATTTAAAAGTAAATAACAATTTTGGTGAGTCACAATGAGAAAGGAATCGGAAGTTATAATAAATGTAATAATACGTAGTTTAAGAGTAATAAATTGTTGAATAATAAATAGTTATAATAAATAGTTTGAGTAATAAATAACATCGTTGCAAACTTAATTAAATTAATTTGGGTGAGTCACAATGAGAAAGGATCGGAAGTTATAATATATGTAATAAATACGTAATAAATAGTTGAGTAATAAATAGTTATAATAAAGTTTGAGTAATAAATAACATCGTTGAAACTTTATTAAATTAATTTGGGTGAGTTACAATGAGAAAGGGATCAAAGTTATATGTAATAAATACGGTTGAAGAATAATAACTAGTTGAGTAATAAATAGTTATAATAAATAGTTTGAGTAATAAATATCATCGTTGCAAACTTAATTAAATTAATTTGGGTATTATAAAAACAAAAAAATCAAAACACTAGAGTACATTACTTTTTACATCCCTACCTCAAATCCTCAAGAGTACTAACGATCTGTACTGAATTATTTGTATTTATCATGCCAGATAAAGTTTGTTAAATTATTAAGGATTAATTTTGTTTCTTGACGATTAGCAGGATCGTTGTCCCAACATTGTTTGTAAAGTTCAATATATTACGGTGACATATCTTCAATAGGTTCTTCTCTGTTCACTTCGTAAAGATGAATATAAAGCTTTACCATCTTTAATTCGAAAATTTGGAATGGTAACCTTCCACTTGAAATTTCCCAAAGGATTACACCAAAGCTATAGAGAAACTGAGGTTCAACAGATGCTGGCATTCCAAAAGCGGTTGAAGTCTTAGATGTCTCATTTATTTGCTTTGGTAGGCCAAAATCTGTAATCCTTGGCTTACATTCATGAATTAAGATATTTTTTTTGAATGTTAAGTTATTAAAGCATTGATGATTAAAGTACTGTATTAGTAAATTGATAAATATAAAATCTGAGAAAATATAAATACTTACAAGATCTCTATGAATAATATTATTTTCAAGTAAAAATAAAAGCCGTGTGCTATTTCACTAACAAAAAGTAGTTTAGTTTATCTGTCTATTGTAATTTTATAAAATTCGTTATTCTCGTAAAGTTCCTTCATTAAATATTCTAAAATTATATTATAATCCCGTTGCTATCTATATATTAATTTGATTACTAACATCTCAAAAATTATAAATCGCCTGTCTACCCTTTGTAACTCTATAGGACGTAATGGGACGAAACACTTCGTAATAGTTTTAAGCTAATTATATTAATTATCTGAGAATTATAGGAATTTATTATCTATGGTAGAGTATAATTAAGTTAATGGAGTAAGGTACTCCAGAGTAACTGTGGAGTATAACCCACTCCATACCGATGTGGTCTAGACATGACACCACCTCGGATTACTAAGATATTATTAATAGGAGTAATTGCTCCGGAGTAATACTACTAATACAAAATGGATTATACTCCGGAGTATTATTATATACAGTTGACTCTGGATATACCGAACTGCATGTTCTGGACCTTTTTGTTCGGTATAGAGTGAGTTCGCTTTATACAGTTCGCTCTCTATACCGAACGGTTCGGTATATATAGCTAACCAATAAAATAGCACGCACGTGATCAAAAATCGATTTTTTTATTTTATAATAAAAAGCATATATCAATATGCACACAATACAATACGACCATACAATACGACCGCTAAACTAACTGCTAACAGCTAAGGTACGTGCGTACGTAAAGACTACAGATATACAGTATCGAACGATTCTATAAAGTAAAAAAAAAAAAAAAGAAA
Source organism: Gigaspora rosea (assembly GCA_003550325.1). Classification (NCBI taxonomy): domain Eukaryota; kingdom Fungi; phylum Glomeromycota; class Glomeromycetes; order Diversisporales; family Gigasporaceae; genus Gigaspora; species Gigaspora rosea. The sequence continues at coordinate 369,042 of QKWP01000177.1, read as the reverse complement.
TTTCTACTTGGTATTCTAAAAATAGTGATGGAGATCAACTTGTTTGAGATTTTTTACAATATTTAACCGAACCCCGTTTGTATAATTTTCTCAAAATCTTTACTTCTTTTTCGACATCTCCAAACTCCGGACCTTGTTCGTATAAAAATCTAATTGTTTTGTCCACGCAAATTTCTGCCTCCATGTAGCTAACTTTCTCTTGTTCAATAAATTCTTCTTTTTCTTCCTCACTTTCCTCCTTATTTTCACTTTCAATAATCTCCAAATTTTCTTCTTCAGTTAGCCCGCCTTTAACCTCATCGTCCTCAGCATGGATATATTCGTATGTGGTAAGAGAATTATCCATTGATAAGCAGCCAATTAGTTCTGCGAGTTTTGATTCATCATCCATGTCACTAAATATTTTAATTTTTTTTCAATGTTTTAAGATACAGGAGTAATTATTAATGTATCAAAATTCGAAAATTAATTTTACAAATTCACATTAATAACGATAAGTATAAACCTTTAAAAATATAGAGGTGTGAATGTAATGCTATAACTTATTATAATTATAATGAGTTACAACATTTTTCCGTAACTTATTATAATTATAACAAGTTATAGTATTACTTTCACACCTCTATTCTGTTATTACTAATTACCTGTCTTGATCAGGTTCAACAAGTTCTTCGGGGCCATCATAAGGAAGAATACCAGTTTTTCGCCAGCAATTTCTAATAGTATTTGGTGATACCATAGACCATGCTTCGGATGCGTTAATTATGGCATCATAAATATTGTATGGGACTGTTTCATTTACTACTCCATTTTGCACGTTATCATATGCACTAATCCGGTTTTGGACAAAAAGACTTTTATAGTGACACTTGAATGAATAGATAATTCCTGCATCGCAGGGTTGAAGAATCGAGGTTGTATTTGCTGGAAGAAATTCTACTCGCAAACAGTCTAGTTTCGCCTTAGTTTCATCAAGAACAATATGCACTGGTGCATTATCGACTAAAAGTATGATTTTCCGATTTCTTAGTTTCATTCGATCGTTAAGCTTAAGGAGGAGATCATTAAAAACATTAACTTGCATCCAAGCTTTTTTGTTCCAGTAATAGTAAACGGGAAGATTAATATAGTTAAGATTTCGTAAAGGACGTGGTGTTTTATGAGTATGAATAAAAGCAAGTTTCATTTTATCAGTTCCACTTGCATTTGCAGCACATAATATTGATACACGCGACTTTTCTTTTTTATGCCCTGCTAATCTTGAACGAGCCAAAGTAAGGGAAGGTCTCATTTTCCAATAAAGTCCAGTTTCATCAGCATTCCAAATATCTTCAAGGTCATAGGATTGAAGCAATTCTTGTAAGGTAAGTCGGTCATTTTCTATCTGCTCCATAGGAGGCGCACTTGCTGATTCACCTTCTTTTTTAAACTGGCGGAGCCCGTGACGTTTTTTGAAACCAGTAAGCCAACCATCAGATTGTTGAAAATCATCGATAAGAAAATAATCTGCAAAAAACTTTGCCTTTGTCTTAAGAATATGACCGTCAATATCTTGACCACTATTAAGCGCATTATCTACCCAAAGACCAAGAGCTTCTTCAAGCTTTGGCCACTTTGGCCCGCGAAATTTTTTTACATCACCTTCTTCAGTTGTAATAGCTAACCAACGTTCTTTTTCCTTCAGAATATCCGTTATTGTTGATTTTCCAACCTGATAGTTATTTGCAAGATCTACATTTTTAATACTTGGATTCATTTCTTTTGTTTGACAAATATCATATTTTTGCGCTGCAGAGAGAATTACCCGTTTTTTTGTTGACATAATGCCAAGGGTAAGTACGAATAACTTGTAATTTCCAGATATTTATACAAAATACAACGAAGAATTTCCAATAATCAAATTTATGAACTTATACAGATAACATTGTTATCTTAATATAGCATTTATGCTATATAATTATACATGCATATGCGTATGAATAAGCATAGATAATGCAAATGCAAGGCCGTTTCTAGCCAAACAACTTACGCCATATACTGGAAATAGAGGAGCGCATTGTATTCTTATTTTTTTTATTCAAAAAAAAAAATTAATACTAGCTGAAAGTAAGAACTCATTATAAAGTCATATGATTTCGCAGACATTTATGTCCGTGAAATCAGATATCATTCTGGGGAGGTACTAAATGTAGTGCTCTACATTGAAATTTTTATTGTTAACTCGCTCTATTAGAATAAGGCTAATCTGGTCTTTGGGTGGCGAAATACAAAAAAGAAATCGCAACAATGTCACTTGATTATTAATTATTTTTTTTTTTTTTTTTTTTTTTTTTTTTATTTTTTTTGAATTTCGCCGCCTATCTATAATTTTAACACAAATGGAAATTGCTGACAGATAAGAGCTCAATATAGCCTCCCTCCCCAACAGCCCTCAAGAACAATGACAAGTTCTAAAATAAATATTGATTATTTTAGAACTTGACATTGTTCTGGGGCCGTTGGGGAGGGAGGCTATATTGAGCTATTATCTGTTAGCGCCTTTATTGTCATAATTTCTTTTCTGATATAGCAGCACTATCTTTATTAGATTTCTTTTTTTCAATCGCTATTATTGATTTAGAAGAGAAAAATCAGAACAAAAAAAAAAATGTATTAAGACTAGAGATGGGCACCATGTGCATGATACTCATGCCTGTATGTGCATGGTGTGCACATATTGCACGCGTGTTGAATTTGGAGTTTATTTGCCTTAAAGACAATGAAACCAATTAAATATCAATTTTTAGAATTGTTACGTTGCCCAATAGGAGCGACCAAACCAAGAAATTCATGTGCACCATACTGCCTGACATGGGTATGGTGCCCATCTCTAATCAAGACATCAAAAAGCAACGTAATGAAAAAATCTCTATTCAGTTTAGCGAATATGAATTGTGAGAACTTTTACCCAACATTTGGGGATCACGAAAGATAAGTTTTATTACACATTTCTGTTGTTATTTTTATGCTACTTTTTACTTAACTAGCTATCCTATTTTGGGGCTTTTAGAGATCATTTTTTGCTATTTCTTTATATTACAGATTGTTTTCAAAGTACAATGGGTAAGTTTTTCGATTTCATATTTTCAGATATTTTTGATACGATCCTTATACGATATGATACAACTATGCTATAACGATACAATATGATATTATTCGATATGCGATACTGTTTTGATTAACTCAAACAGTCATTCCATTTAGTCGACATCTCATAGGGTTATGGTTGAGCATTTACTAGTTGCAGGTATCTAAGTGATACCAACTAAATGAGCTATTGGTGAAATAATACGGGATCCCTTATTAATTAAGTCTAAAAAGTGATTTTGTAATTAAATTTGTACAAAGGTGTAATAAATTAATAAATTGATCATGTGACTTTAATATATAAGTCACATGATAGTTCGTTATATAGAAATATGTACACATAGTTTCCGGCTTGTAAGAAAGAGTTCTGATGCTGTATAAAGAAATTTAATATTTTAGTTCGGTATAACCAGCTTAAATTATTATAAAAAAATCCGTTCTGCCAAACCTGGTTCACTATAACCCGATTTCAGTATAAACAGGTTCGGTATAAAACAAGTCGACTGTATATTTTTTTTACCGTATTTCCCCAAAAATAAGGTAGCATATTTTCGGGAAAATACGGTACTATAAACTCCGGAGTATTACGTAGTGCTTAGCACATAGTACTCCGGGTTATACTCTGGGTTATACTCCGGGTTACTCTTTGGAGTATGCTCTGATTCATACTTCAGTGTGGTGTGGTGTTAAGGGATACTCTGCCAGAGTATGCACCACACCACCCTGGAGCACTCCGTTAACATCCCTAAATTACAACCTCATCAATAAAATCTTTAATGATCTTTTTATCTAGGCTTGTATCAACTTTAAGACATTTAAGAGCAAACGTTAATTCACAATCTTTCCATTCGTAAATAAAAACTTCCAAACCTCCTTCGCTGATCACGATGGGGTTTGTAAACTTAATATGCCTTTCGAAAATACCCTTTTCAAGCCATTCTTCTTGTACGTTTCCATAATTTTTTTTAGTTGTACAGTACTAATGTTGGTTGAAGTACTACGTGTATTTGTACTTATATGCTACACATGTACTACATGATACAGCATTTTAATTTATCAAATTTAAGGTTCGGCGTAAATCGTGCGTACTATGTATGCACTTAACGTATTTCATTATTTTTATCCATAAACATGGATAATGTACCTATTCAAAGTTTTTCAAAATTGCTTGAAAACCTTAAAGATTTTGATGTAAAAATTAAAGTTGGTGAAAGACCAAATATTAAAGAATTTAAAGCTCATTCTATTATCTTAACAGCAAAATCAAATTACTTTAAAGCTGCATTATCATCACGATGGGCAACGAAAGAAAATGGAATTATAACTTTCGATAAACCAAATATTTCTCCACCTGTGTTTGAAATTCTTATAAAGTAAGTTTTCATACATTTCAATTCAATTATAAAATAATAAGTTCTTTCCATATATAAATAAATTAATTTTTACATTAAATTGAAAATGTTGCTTTATTTTCATAAAATGAATAGTTATATTTATACAGGAACATTTTTCAATAATCATGAAGTTAGCCTTTTAGACATTTTTATTGCAGCTGATGAAATTGGACTATTTGAAATTAGTCAACAAGTTAAAAAAGATTTGAGAAATGAAGCACTTGGATATCTTAGGCAAGGTAAATTTCTCAAAGCATTGAAACTTTATGAGGAAATTCTCAAAAACTGCCCGTATAGTGCTGAAGATCAAGAAAGTGCTTCAAAATGGGATCTTTCTCATTTTAATTGTAGTTCAGATGAAAAAATAAACGAATTAGTTAAGGTGCTTTGCAAGAACACCACGTTAATTTCCTTAAATCTTAGCTTAAATGAAAATTTTGGGGTCATTAAGTTATCTGGAGTGAAAGCATTAGTAAATACACTTTGTAAGAACTCCACGTTGAAAGATTTGAACCTTAGTAATCATAATCTTGGATTATTAGGAGAAGCATTAGCAGATACACTTTGCAAAAACTCCACGCTGACTTCTTTGAATCTTTATAAAAGTAATCTTGGATCAAAAGGAGGAAAAGCATTAGCGGATGCACTTTGCAAGAACTCCACGCTGACTTCTTTGGATCTTGCTTATAATTATCTTGGATCAGAAGGAAAAGCATTAGCAAATGNTTACTTTAAAGCTGCATTATCATCACGATGGGCAACGAAAGAAAATGGAATTATAACTTTCGATAAACCAAATATTTCTCCACCTGTGTTTGAAATTCTTATAAAGTAAGTTTTCATACATTTCAATTCAATTATAAAATAATAAGTTCTTTCCATATATAAATAAATTAATTTTTACATTAAATTGAAAATGTTGCTTTATTTTCATAAAATGAATAGTTATATTTATACAGGAACATTTTTCAATAATCATGAAGTTAGCCTTTTAGACATTTTTATTGCAGCTGATGAAATTGGACTATTTGAAATTAGTCAACAAGTTAAAAAAGATTTGAGAAATGAAGCACTTGGATATCTTAGGCAAGGTAAATTTCTCAAAGCATTGAAACTTTATGAGGAAATTCTCAAAAACTGCCCGTATAGTGCTGAAGATCAAGAAAGTGCTTCAAAATGGGATCTTTCTCATTTTAATTGTAGTTCAGATGAAAAAATAAACGAATTAGTTAAGGTGCTTTGCAAGAACACCACGTTAATTTCCTTAAATCTTAGCTTAAATGAAAATTTTGGGGTCATTAAGTTATCTGGAGTGAAAGCATTAGTAAATACACTTTGTAAGAACTCCACGTTGAAAGATTTGAACCTTAGTAATCATAATCTTGGATTATTAGGAGAAGCATTAGCAGATACACTTTGCAAAAACTCCACGCTGACTTCTTTGAATCTTTATAAAAGTAATCTTGGATCAAAAGGAGGAAAAGCATTAGCGGATGCACTTTGCAAGAACTCCACGCTGACTTCTTTGGATCTTGCTTATAATTATCTTGGATCAGAAGGAAAAGCATTAGCAAATGTACTTTATAATAACTCCACGCTGACTTCTTTGAATCTTGATTATAATAACCTTGGATCAAAAGGAGGTAAAGAATTAGCGGATGCACTTTGTAAGAATTCTACGCTGACTTCTTTGAATCTTGCTTTTAATAATCTTGGATCAGAAGGAGGAAAAGCATTAGCGAATGCACTTTGCAAGAACGTCACGCTGACTTCTTTGAAACTTGATTATAATAATCTTGGATCAGAAGGAGGAAAAGCATTAGCTGATGCACTTTGCAAGAACTCCACGTTGACTTCTTTGAATCTTAATAATAATAATCTGTATCAGAAGGAGGAAAAGCAATAGCAAATGCACTTTGCAAGAACTCTACGCTGAAAGATTTGCATCTTTGTTTAAATAATATTAGATCTGAAGGAGGAAAAGTATTAGCCGATGCACTTTGCATGAACACAACATTGACTTCTTTGGATCTTAGTTCGAATGGATTTGGATCAAATGACGGAATAGCAATAGCAGATGCACTTAGCAAGAGCTCCACGTTGACTTCTTTGGATCTTTCTTATAATAAAATTGGATCAGAAGGAGGAAAAGCATTAGCTGATGCACTTAGCAAGAACTTCACGTTAACTTATTTGAATATTAAACGTACTTTTATTAATTTTGAATTAAAATCAAATAATCTAAATCTTAAAATTCTACAGTGTTTTTAGAAAAAATTAATAATGTATGTACTGTTGTAAAAAATTGTGAATTAAGTTGAAATAACAAGTTAAACTTAAAAGTATTAATTATATGTATAAAAAGAAATATAATTCAAGCATAAACTCATTATAAATTTACTACAGTAGTTTATAACAGCAATTTGCAAAGAAAACACTAATATAATAAAAACTACTTATCTATTGTCGCGAAATATCAGACCGTGGCGTTATTTAGAAAATCGCGTATACCAAAAGTAGGGGACGTCTAAAGCCTGTCCAGTCACGTGTTTTTGATTTTTTGTTAGGGCATGTATTATAGTAAAATTGTCCTCCCGACATTTTTTATTAATGCACCAAGATGTGTTTAGACTGTTGTTTCTTGTATTTTTGCGACTTTCGTTTTTTTTTCGCTGTTTTTGTCTTCGGCCGATCAAAATAAACAATCCTATTGGCTCTATTTCATTAGACGACCCCAAAAGTAGCATACCGGTATATGGTTTCGAAATAACGCCCCGGCGCGTCTCCAAATAACGCGCCCCTTATATCTAATTGATAAATATGATGATCGTAAATTCCCACTAAATCAGCTGTAAATTATATTGTTTCAAAATAACGCCCGACGTGTACTCTAAATAACTCGCGCGCCTATACGCGCCGGGGTGCGTTATTTCGCACTAGTTTAGCAAACACTGCATAAATTGTTAACTTACTATTGGAATTAAACGAAAATAAAAGTATAATTCTATTTAAGGACTTTTTTATTACGAAATAATAAAGAATGTAATAATTTATTCCGACAATTAAAAGACAAATAAAGGCCAATATGATTCTTTTTTTGTCCTTTAATAGCCAAAGCAGAATCCATTAAAGATACCTTACATAAGAACTATTGCAAATAATAGTAATAAATTATAAAAATATAATACTATTTATTGATAGCAACCAAAAGCAATCCATCCATAAAGAATAGAAAAGGAGTATATTTGTATTCTATATATTTAAATACTATAACTAAATTTGTGAAAATTGCGAAGCTAATATTGATTAGCAAAAAATAACACAAAATAAAATCGTATTAAAAGATTTAAAAGAAATTAAAAGAAGAGAAATTTGCTAGGAAAGTCATTAAAGTTAATAAAAATTTATTGAGGACGTTTTCAATACCTCTTTCAATGGACTTTGCAAAGGACCTTATTTACCTGTTTAATCAAAATAACAGATCAGATTCTTTATAATTCATTATGAAAGGTGTCCAGTCCCATAGATTTATAATTATTGGACGTACAATAATTAAATTTATATATTTTAAGTAATACTATACATAAATAAATAAATTTAATAGTTTTTTTTTTTTTAGTGTATTTACAAAGAAGACCACTTATGCCTATGCAGTAATTAGAAATTATCTTATACAAGAAATGTTTAAACTGAAATTTATATTGAAGTTTTCAGACATCATATTATTTTAAATAATATGATACATACATATAATGTGAGAGTTGAATTTACTTATCTACGAATAACTTATACAGTGATAGTATAATATAGTAGTAGGACGAACGTGTGAAACATTATAGTAGGTACGGTTTACAAAACCTGTTGTTTCATATAACCTATCCTTACCTTAGCCTGAAAAAAAAGTGTAATAATCACACTTGCTCTAACCTTTGCCATTAATAAATGTTCAGAAATTGAATTTTATAAGTTATGTTAATCATACATACTGTACCACGTATCAATATTTAGCAAATTTTTCGGATGTCTGTCTGAATCTATACTACCGTATGCTACTATTTTATTGGATACCTCATCAAGACTGTGTTACAAATAGTAATATAGTCCAAGGCACAAAAGAATAAAAAAGTATATATATACTGTTTATATATCTAAGTTTAGAATTGGACTAAATTATATACCGTATTGTTGCCATGGGTGTTATTTAGAACAATAGCCCGAATTAAGCGCAAATTTGGCTAAATTTTGAAATTATATACCTGCGCGACAATACAAACATCTATGCGTTAGCATGAAGAGTTATGCGCATGAATTCTATGTTACCCAATTTATTCACTGCATTATAAGAACTTACCCAGAAGTGTCACACAAATAACGATTCTTTATTTTTTTTAAAAAAAAATAATAACGATAATAAAATCATCATTTGAGTCAAATATATAGAATAGTTGAAATTTATCATTAACGGTGATAGTACGAAGTAGATAAAACTTTATTAAATACACTTATATGTATACTTGTTGGCAAAACTATATAAATCTTTAAATCCCTCCCAAACCCAAATCCCAAATCCCAAACTGGACAAATACCGTTTAAGCTGTCATAATTCCAAACTTTGGCCAAATCCCAAACTCTGACAAAATCTCAACCCAATCCAAATCTCGATAATAGTCTCCGACATTAAGTGTTCCTTCGGCAAGTTCTATTACAGTAAATTCTTTTACTTTATTGACTACAAGTCAGAACATTCTACTTGAAAGGACTTGTATGTAACTATTTTATGATACGTACTATATTTAACTATTTTATATCGATATCAATGCATCTAATGCATTATGATGAATGGCGTATTTGCATCATTATTGTTATTAAATTTTATGGGTTTTATGAATTTTGCATTATGAAAACAATAAATTTGCAAATTCAATAGTTGTATTAATTTAGTAAATAATAACTATTTAGTTTTGGAATTTTGGGATAAATTTGGGTTTTGGTTGGATTTGGGATTTGGAATTTCGGATGATATTGGAGATTTGAGATGGGTTTGGCCAGAGTTTGGGATTTGGCTAAAGTTTGAGATTTGGGTTTGGGATGGGATTTTGGATTTGGGATTGGATTTTTGCCATATGGGATTTTCAAGCATAACCTGACAAATCACAAATCCCATGAGTTTTGCCAACAAGTATACCTATATCTGGCAGGGATGATAAATGACTTAAATGACCCAAATGACTCAAATGACAGTGACCAGTCATTGGGTCATTTCACATTCAAATGACCCATGGAAGGCCATTTTAACATTTGTTAAGTAATAATTTAATGTCTTTTGACCAATCAAAAATTGATTATCTGACAAAAAGTAATTTTTATAAAATAAAATATGATCGGTAATAATAACTAATATAAAAAAATTAATTTTACTAAGATAATAAATATTAACATTTTATGCAAATTTGTTCAGAAAAATAGCTTGATTTAGTATGCAATTATCGATTAACTTATGGCGGTTTGCAGAAAGGTGTGACCCCATGATTTTCATGATGATTATGCGGAGAATCTTTGAGATTCTAAATAGGGAATCTAAATTTAAGAATCATTAAAAATCCGTAAAACGTTATATAATTATTTGATCAGTGATTACATAACTAATACAGTAATATACATATAATAAATAACCCACATTCATGTCACTTCGATTAAAAATTTTATGTTGTCCAGGTATTTGTTTCCATGGATTTGTTACGGTTCCCCATTTTTTATATAATCGTAACACTTTCTTTACCAAACCCAGAGACTTTTTCCATTATCTCTTTATTGAGTTTGTAAGCGAGATTTTCATTAGGCTTGTCAGTGTCTATTTCGCGACTTCAATTTTTTAAGTAGCGAATATTTTCTAACAATCTTCAAAGAATGGTGTGTTGAATCAAAGTTATCCAATTAGCATCATTTGCATCCGTTACTTTGGATGAACTAACCGAATATGCCACTAAATTATTAGGTTCTTTTGAATTAAAAATTGTTCGCCTTTACTAATATAAAGAAGATTCGTAATTTGCAATATTGAATAATTATCATAATATAAAAAAACTATACGCCATTTCAAGTCATCACTATACGCAGGAGGCATCATGATATTTATTGAATTAAAATATAAATACAGAAATATAATATAACGATTATACATGTATGATAATAAAGGAAAACATAAAGCGAATATTAAATTTTTACTATATATCATGTAATTTATTATATTTCAATTAAATTTTCACTTTACATTATGTAATTTGTTTGTTTTGATAAATTATATAAAATACCGATCATCAATGCCTGTATATAAAAATCTTTAAAATTCTCCAAGAATCGAAAAATCGATCAGAATCGGTCGATTTCACATGATTTCACATGACATCATGATCTGCAGGGTCACACCTTTCTGCAAACCGCTATAATACGTAACATTTCGACTTTATATGTAGCTAAGATTTTCGATTAGTGAAATCATAACATTTGATAACTTTTTATATTAACTATTTGACAAATAAAATTACTTCACACATAAAATGATCCAAATGACCTGATTATTTATCCAAATGACTTGGTCATTTAAATTTTGAGTAAATGGCCAAGTCATTTACCATCTCTGATATATAGAGAATGATAAATATATACGCAGAATAAATCGCAATGATTACGTTTAACACGATTTATAAAATTATCCGAATTATTTCGATTTCTATTCCAGAGTACAAAGTTAATTGCATTATGCTAAAATCTTGTTAATAATTAGTAAGTAATTAAAATGATATAATATAAAGTCACGTATAAAATTTACAAAATTTCCTTTTCTAATACGTAATGTAATATGTAAATTATATGATCGATTGTTTATATTTCTATACATGTTAAGCAACTTAATACCAAAAATACTTGAAATAACCACATAAAAACTAAATTTGCGGCACGAATTTGACATGCTGTTCTAACTATTGGCGTTGTATAATTGTAATTACCAGGACAGTCAAAAGGAATACCACCCATTTCATTAATTGTAAGTATTGTGTATATTGCTTTTTGAGTAAATTCGGTAATGTAAAATTGATTAAAAAAAAGGTTAAGTTTATAGAACGAATGAATAAATAAATTCTTACTTGGAAACACCAACAATAAAACATAGACCAATCTTGGTTAAAAAAAAAATACTTTAGTAAAAAGATTTATGAACTATAAATAGATTTTAAAAAAAAAATAACTGTGCGTACATGATATTTTGACTCAATTTATTATCTCCAGAATACCCATTACAACATAAACTGATTAATAAAAGAACTATATTTAAAACAAAAGGTTGAATAAATTTAACAATAACATATCGTAAACTTTGATGTAATTATAATTTAACCTACTTATCACAATAACCGAAACTCCCATATACCTATAAATTTGTAATAAAAAAATTATTTGAAATTCACATTATAGCATTAACTTTTTAAAATATATGCTACTTTTAAATTTTACACGTAATCGATTTCATGTACTCGTAATACGCCTCCTGTATTATGAAATAGGATGATCTTAGCAAGTTCTGAAAGATTATCAAAAAAGAAATTTCTTGGTTAATTATTTTATTTAAAAAAACCCCAAAGAAAACGATAAATTTTTAATAAAGTTACCAAAAGCTGGACAAACAAATATTAACAAAGTAGTCATTGAAGAAATGATATTGCTAACCAAATGTCCAAAAGTATTCATCGTTCTTATTAATGAATTTTTCATTTTCGATAATAAAATGTTCATTTCAAATCATTTTTAATAATTTCGTAAATCGCAAAAATAATTAAATTTATATATGTCATATTGGTCACTAAATATTTTAATTCCGATAAGCCAACAGATTGCCAAAGCCCAATTTAATAAACTTGTTAATATTTAATATGTGCTTTTGTTTTATTTATTTTTGGTTTATCCAGTAACATATGATTATAGTGTATATTGTTTTATGAGATGATGAAATTATGGAAAATAAAATAACATAATAATCTCGAACTTTCTAAACTAATTTTGCGAAAGAACAATGGATTATATAATCGAATATAATATAGACATGCATTACTATTGTAGCATATACCCGTTAAAAGATCGACCGATGCTATTTCTCAATCGTCGGGAATTATCAGGTTATTGTCGATCGAAGATAAAATTAATTATGAGGCGTATATGTATCCATCAGTAAATTGGTTCCTTATTGAGCTTACCGAAAAATCATTGTGGCGTAATCATGAAGATTAGATCAGATAACCGCGCCTATTAATTAGGGTGCTTTAAAATTTGCTCTGAATCAATTTTCTGTTCCCAATTCTTTTTTTTTTTTTGTTTGTTTTTTTTCTATTTAACTAATTAGGGCTTGTACTTATTTTTATTGAAAACAAATGGCTGTGAATATTCTCAATGTTTTTATTTTCACTGAACGGATGGCTGTGCACATAAGCGCCATCATCTAATAATATTGTATATGAAAACCTATGTACGTACTTAGTTGTTTATACTGTATTAATACAATAATAGACATTATTATTTTAAGCCCATACCTTTATCGTAGCTGTTTATTTATATTGTGGGCTTATTATGATCATTAAATAAATCCACATTATAAGTACTACTTTCCCATTAATTGGCGAATTATGATATATGGCTGTTTTTAGATTAGTACTTCTTAAATTGAACTTTTTGAAAAAAAGATTTAATACAAGAATACTAATTTGCATATGTGATCTATTTATGCAAACGCCCTGAAATCAACACCTCACAAAAATACAGATAATTACATGGATTTAGGTCAAAATCCCGACAGGGTCAAAATCCTGACAAACCAGCCAACATTAAACTTGCTCTGGCTAAGTTTGTCGGAATTTTACCTTGCCGAAATTCTTATCGTCAGGATTTTTGACCCAAACCCCCAACAACAATAGCATATCATGCTGCGCGGAACCAGTCCGATAAGATGCGATCAAAACCACCGCAGTACTATGGTTTAATTATTTTAATTCTACTAGATTTACTATAAAAACTTTGCAGAACTTACTAATTATTGTAAATTAAGTTGGTTTGTATTGGAATTATCAAAGTTCTATTGTAATTTGCTGCAATAAGTACTTGTTATTGGTTAGGTTGTGGATGATAACTGATTTATCGCTAGGTTACTATATAAATCACGTGGCTTTGTCACGTCATTTATATTGTTCCCTACGAATAATCAGTTTTCATTACAACTTAACTGATAACATTTTTATCCGTAAGGTCCGACGTAAGCACTATCGTTTTTCGTATATATTATTCGATCTTTCTAATCATTAGATTCATCTTTACTCTTTTTTTACGTTGGCTTACTTTTTCACTTTCGCTCATCATTTTTTTCATTTAACTTTTTTACTGTTTTTCCTTCGTTAAATCTTTTTTACCTAACATGAATTTTGAATTTCACAACATCCTACGCAAAAAGAAATAAAATCAAAAAATTGAGTTATCACATGATTAGAAAGTGATCGAATAATATATACAAAAAACGTCTAGTGCGCACATAGGACCTGTCGGATAATGCACATTATGTGGTTAAGTTTGGGTTGGTATATATAGAGATTATTGTGATTTTTTAATAGTTTACTATAAAAAGTTTCTATTGCAGAATTTATTAGTTATAACATACATTAATTGGTTATAATAGTTTATATTAGAATTATCACAAAAATCTTACAGAACTTAACGATAATTATAGTGATATTATTATGCTATTAAAATTGAGCTGGTTTATATTTAGATTATTAGATTTCTATTATGATTTTTTGCAAAAAATTCTGGTACAGAACTTACAAACAATTTTGGTTGTACACTGTATATAAATAAGTTTAAATTGGTTGTACTAAAGTTATCATTATTTAAATAATCATTTACTGTTTCAAAATTTATTAGCTATAGTTTGTATCAGTATTATCACAGTATTGTAACATTGTTTTTACAACTTATAAACTGTTGTAAAATTATTGATTTCTAATATTATTTACTATAAAAAAATTTGGCTATATAGCTTACAAAAGATTGCAGTGACTTGCAGTATATGTTTAAAATTGAGGTTGTTTTTAAAGGACTCCGGATATCTAATACAGAGGTCATATGTTATGTGTTTCAGCAAAAACACCAAAATTTAAGAAGCAAAAAACAATTTTTGGCAATTATCTCGGCATCCAGTGGTCCAATTTGAATGAACTTTTTTTTTAAAATGAAGCTCTCAGTGAAGCACATCTAATATTGTATTAAAATTACAGCCAGACCTCCCCAAGTGCACCCTTTCTAAGTGCACACCCTTCTTAAGTGTACACCTTAGCCTGGTCCCAAGCTTGGGACTTAATGATAAGTGCACACCCTCTATACTCTGCACATAGATTTTATAGATTTTTGTGGTCCCAGACTTATATTTAAACATTCAACCAATTAAAGTACTGGATTTGATATTAACAAAGCTAAAATCACATGTGAAATCATATACAATTACAAAACAGTTAGACAACAATAGTGTATTTCATGTTGCTATGCAAAGTGCTAAAATATTTTAAATTATTGTACTTATAAATTTATCTAAATAATAAGTATATTTATTAACAATATTTTTAAAATCTGTTTAATTGTTCAACTATTTAATTTAGCCAGAATTAAGTTAATTCTGGCTTGCATTATAAAAAATTTTTATGCAGTTAAATGGTTCCAATTTCTAGTTTTAAATACATGTATTGTCAATCATGTGCATTGGACCTTTCTTCTAATTGGCTATATTTTTTATATATATTCTTTATAAATGCATACCCTCTATAAATGCACACTTATGCCCAGTTCTAATGGCATGCACTTAGGGAGGTCTAACTGTATTACAATTTCTATTGTGACTTTATTATAAAAGTTTTGGTATTATTGAATTTACTAACTATTGAACATGGTTTATACTTGTTAAAAAAAACTATAATTATTAAAATGAAATCAGATTAAAATGAAACTGGGACCTCTCTTGCTCATCTTTAAAGCTTATAAAACCCATATATACTCATTTATTAATAACCCTAACTCTAAACCCTAACTCTAATGCTAAAAAAACCCCAAAAAATGTCTTCTAAAAATTTTTAAAATTTTGCTTAAAAAAATTGAAAAATTTTATTTTAATCTGATTTTATTTTAATTTGTTACAATTAATAATAATAATTGTTTATATTTTTACGTATTTTGTAGATTGGATTAGTCTGTAAATTATTGGCTAAAGTTAAACCATTATAAATTATTATATATAGTATATTACAAATAGGCTTATTTATTAAACAATATGTGATACCAGTAAAGTACATTGGTCATTTTGTAGACATCTTGGACATTTTTTCAAATTAAAATTACTTAAAATTTTATTAAGATTATTTATTTTAATTTTTTTAAAAATGAATCCAGCTCCTAAAAAAATATATAATTATATATTAATTAAGAGGCATGCCATTTATCACGTGATATTTTTTACTTAGTAGCTTTCACCATCAATGTATGGTGTGATCACTTTATCTAATTCTGATTGATTAATATAATATATAAATGTAATCACCATCTCTGACCATGTATCCATAGTAAAAATCACATGATAAATGGCATGCCCTAAAATAATTCATTAATTATTTAAGCCTTGGACATAGGCTTGGGCAGTTTTGGACAATCTTGGACGTGAACAAAAAACATAGTATTGGACATGTCCAATAACAACACTGTGTGATACTATGGTAGCTTAAACTATTTAACCTGAACATTAAATCACTTTCTGGCTAGTTCTTAATGAAATTGGAATAGATTATTTTTTATAATTTTTACTATCAAATTTTCTTTAATATTTGCATTTACAATTGCATAATTAAGGTAATAAATATTATTTCATATATTTTAATTACAATTTTTCTTAAATAAAAATAAACTATTTAATTGCTAATACAGATAAGATCTGCAGAATTTTTATATTTGAATTTGGGGGATTAACACTGGATTTACTATGTTTTTATTATATGCTAAAATCTTACAACCACCTTGTTTACATGGAATTTATATAGTCATCTGATCATTTTTTAGTAATATACTAGGCCAATTTGAATGATATAACTACTATTAGTTGCTTCTTAGTGAGCTCTACAACTTTCAATTAATTGACTTGAGCTGTTAGCTTAATAAAAAAATCACTTACCATAGTGGTAGTTGTAAGATTTCAGCATATAATAAAAGTTTATATTGGCTTATCCCCAAAATTTACTATTGTCCCAATATAGGGAACCGTTAAAGCCAGGTACTATCACGTGATCCGACAGACATCGGCCTGACCATCCGGAAGCTGGAGATATTATATACGAAGACGACGGCCAATTAAATTCAAGAAATTTCTTGATATAAAAATAGATTACGTTTAACAAGATTATGTTTGATAATCAACAATAATCAACAAGCGAAACTTTTCCTAGACAAATGTGTTTGTGACGGGAATGTACAACTTCCTACAAACCTTCATAAAAAAAAAATACTACGAGAAAACTAAGCACCCTCGTGAAATAAAACTTTAAAAAAAAAATTATATAGATTTCGCGCTTTAACAACAAACGAAAAAAAAAACAAAAAATTAAAATTTGCGCTTCAAAAAAAAAAAATGAGTACCTCCGATAAAGAAAACTCCTCTTAGGTTCGACATATATTTTCTAACACAAACGAGAACCTTGTGCAAGACCTTTCGCTACAAACATCCAGTCTTCTACAACTTTACTGAACAAACTGCGGTGACGAATCCCATCTCAACAACAAGTTTAACACCCAACCAACGGCGCACATTGCTTTTTAACGTTCAGCAACCATTCGAAGTGCCAATGGAAAAATTTGATGCCGAATGGTGGCCTTTAGTAACGAACGTTTGGATGAAATTTAACTACAGAAATCATGTCAATAGAAATTCTTGAAAACCTTCGTATGCCGTTTTAACAAGCCTTCAAATCAAGCACACGCAAAGAAGATGTTCCAAGTGAGAAACAACAAAAAACAAAGGTTCGAGATGCGAACTTATGTTTCGCAAAAATAAAAGTAATGTGGCTGGCTACCGAAAAAAAGTGCATGCTGAACGTATTCCAAGTTCTCCCGATCACACCTATGATCTAGAAGAAAGTGAAAGATTAAAGCGGTTCCAAGTGGTTCGGGCTTTGGTAGAAAAAGAGGCAGTTAAAAATTATCCAGCTCCTGCAATAGTTAATGCGGTTAAAGAGTATGCCACTGAAAAGCTGGATCTTAGTACGAGTATAAAAGAGCTAAAATGGAGAGAGGTTGCCAACATAAAGTATAAAGTTCGTGGACCTCAAAATTCTCATTTTGTCAGTGCCTCTAACCTAACACAAGATATTCATGATGCAGTTTCTTTTTTAAAAAAAGAAGGGTATCTTGTTGAATCGTTCCGAATTCACATCAATCTACTCGTGGCTTTGTTTTCACGCATCCAAAACAACTCGTAAAACTTCAACGGCATGGATGGCTTACTCTGATTGACTCTACACACAAGACTAATAAATACGACTGGCGTCTGTTTACGCTATATATTCAGGATGGATATGGTTGTTGGGATGTCAGTAGATATTTTTTCGTTAGTAATGAAAACAGTGATACAGTCGCGGAAGCGTTGGTGATAATGCGGCAGTTTTGTAGCTCCTGGAAACCTCAATATTTTTTATCAGACCAAAGCAGCGTAGAAGCCAGAAGTATTATAACGGCTTTCCCAGGTCTCCAAAAAGGCGAGCATGAATGTGAGGTAGTTCTTTGTACCGTACATGTTATGCGGACTTGGATGAATAAAATCTACGAATCGGAAACTAGGAGCAAGATGATCCAAGCCATGCACAAGCGAACAAAGATCGGTTGTGAGATGCTTGTCCAAAAATCAATTAATAAAAGTGCCCTTCCCGCTATTAAAAGATACATTTCAAGGTACTATTTGAAAAATACACACTAGTGGGCGTTGTGGGCCCGCCAGCATTCTCCGTTACTTTTGCAAGTAACATCGACGAATGCTTTGGAATCATACTATAGCGAGTTAAAGAGAACGACTTCCTCTTATTACGGTTTAATCAGTGCATGTAATAACATCGTTGCACTTGATTTAAAAAGGCGTTCGGATTCAGATTTTGTTGCTTTCGAATTTCGTGTTAAAAAAATTTCTGCCCCCAGTATCGACGATGATATAATTCAGGAGATTCACAAATTCCCCTTTCCAATTCAAAAATTAATAGTTGGTGAAGTTTTTGCTGTTGAGAGTAGAATAGAAAAAGGGAAAGCATTGCCCGGGTTAATAATACTTGAATGTCACTGCCTTTTTTTTCGAAAATATATGCTTCCTTGCAAGCATATTTTCCACGAGCAAACGTATGGTCCCAGGAAATTGCTAACAGCTAATGCTTGGAGAAATTTTCAATGAATGTTTGATGAAAGTGGTTTCGAAGTTTTTGAGCATCGCTAGTTAGTAAGTTTAGAACCATTTGAAAAGGACGAAACTGATAGAACGGCAACGAATAGAAAACTTACCGTTAATGAGCTAATGGAAAGGACCCGTGATCAGTATTGGAGTATAGAGGAAAATGGCGATGAAAGCGAGAAGGCTGAATTTATTCAAAAATTAAAATTTTGTTTAAATTCCGTTTTTCAGAAATAGAAAAAAGAGAATTTTATAGTTAGCAAAAACTTTTAATGAAAAAAAATAATAAAATTTTACTTAGCCTACCGAAAAATTTGTCATATTTACGTAATAAATATTTATTTTTATTCCCGACACTCAATAAAAAAAAAGAAATCGATGAAATCATTGATTTTTTTTTTTTTTTTTGACCAGCAAATTTCACATTTTCGCAAACTGAGTTCAAAGAAATTGCAATTAATCGGGTTTGCTTACGATTGAATCAACCAAACAGGGCTGTCTCTCTGTTAGAATCACCTGACGTGATTTTCAGGTGATTGCTTTATCACGTGATAAAATTGACTCCGGAGGCCGGCTGGCAGGACACCAATGATCGCCAGATCACGTGATTGTACCTGGCTTTAACGGATCTCCCAATATAGTAATTCTGCAGATCTTATCCGTATCATTAATTAATTTGTAATTTAATTCAATGCTACTATTTCAATACAATCATAATGTTCTTGCAAGATGCATTAGCTTATACTTTTTATTCTTTCTACAACTTAAAAAAGTCAACATAATATTCTTGTAATTATTTCAAAATCCAGAAAAGCCAACATGGTGTTCTTGCAAAGTACTTTTTGTTTTCTTGATCTAAGTTTATTATTCTATTATCTAAAAAAATCTAAATAATGTTCTGCAAAGTACATCAGCTAATTTCAAGTTTATTGTTCCAGCTTATTATTTTAAAGAAGTGTATATAGCTTTTCAAAGTATATCAGCTAATGCTTTTTTTTCTTATGCATAATCTAAAAAAGGCTGTTAACAGTTTTGTACACATGTATAGTTAAATGGTTTTAAATTTTAGTGCAAAAATATAGTTTTTTATAGTAGAAATTTTTATTGGCTTACTTATTGTGAAACAAAAGGGCATCTTTGAAAGCAAGATTCTTTTTGATCTTATTATTTTGTTTACTTTAAACATAAAGATAGTATTTGTTTACAAAATCATTTTATATTGTACAAAATAATATTTCTCTTTAGAAACTCCTAAAAATGATGATTGAAAAGAGTATTGATTACTCAAATTTTATACAGTAGTAAAAAATTTATTTATCTGATCTGCATGCCATCTTAATTGATTGTTATTGT
Organism: Gigaspora rosea; assembly: GCA_003550325.1. Lineage (NCBI taxonomy): Eukaryota > Fungi > Glomeromycota > Glomeromycetes > Diversisporales > Gigasporaceae > Gigaspora > Gigaspora rosea. The sequence goes on along the minus strand of QKWP01000177.1, from coordinate 348,669 downwards.
GAACTGCATAATATTACTGTTGAACCTCTCAAAATCAATCCTGTCAATATTGATAACCTATCAAATCTAATAAAAAATTGGTTTACCAATTCAGTTTCTGATATATAAATCTAATAATTTATATTTTTTCAAATCTAATAACCTTCTAATTCTGACAGGACCCCGAAATATACATAGATAGGTCAGGTATTAGCTTGCTTATTTTTGGTGTTTTTTTATGCAAATCTTTTTATTTATAGTAATTTTTTTGCTTATTTTTGAAGTTTTTGCTGCAAATCTTTCTATTTTTGGTAATTTTATAATTAACCTGACCTATTTATGTATATTTTGTGGTCCTATTTTAACAAAATCCTGTATACCATGTATATTAATTTTGGAAAGTTCAATAGTACTTGATTGTACAAGCAAAAAGTATACTGAGTGAAAAAATGTTTTCAAAGACAAAAAATACAATAAATCCAATATGTAATTAATTATCAATAAGGATATTCTGCAAGCCTTTGCTTAAAGACATCTAAGAATTAGATATTATTGATTGTAATAAATTAAATATATTAATTGCATAGAGCAATAAATACAGTAGAGATAGATGCAATAAATATTACAATGCAAAAATTTATATTGATATTTCCAATGTAAATTTTCGTATATTTGCTTAATAAATAATAATTGTGAAACATATTATACTGCAGTCTCAGATATTACCAAATTTGGGGGTCGTCTAAAGCAGTGTACCCACGTGATCAATTTCGTAAATCAATAATCACAATGTGATTATTGATAATGCATATCAATTAAATTTATTAAATTTTTTTTTTTATAACAATGAAGATATCTTAGCGCTATTCAACTAACTCCAACAAATTTTTTTTTTATTTTGATTCAACCAATATTTAGAATTAAAATAAAAAAAAGTCATAGAATTTGATTAGGCAGTTGTTAAGATATCTTCACTCAAAGTTTCAAAAAAAAATTCAAAAATTTATCAAATAAATTCAAAAAGTTTCATAACTTTGAACGAAGATATCTTGGTAACCATCTATAAAATTCTTTTTTATTTTAATTCTATATCTCTAAAATTAAAATAAAAAAATTCATTGAGTTTGGTTGGGTGGTTGCCAAGATATCTTCACTCAAATTTTTTAAAAATTCAAAACGCCTATCTAAAGAAAAGCTGCAGCAAAATTTTTTAAATTTTGAGCGAAAATATCTCAGCTTTTACTTAGCCAAATTCAATAAATTTTTTTATTTCAGTTCTACATATCTTAAATTAAAAAAAGTTAAAAATTTATCAAATTTGGTTGGGCGGTTTTCAAAATATTCTTGCTCAAAGTTTTGAAAAAATTTTGTAGCAGCTATTATTTTGATAGAAGTTTTGATTTTTTTTAAAATTTGAGTGAACATATCTCGGCAACCACCCAACCAAATTTGATAAATTTTTAACTTTTTTTTAATTTAAAGATATGTAGAATTGAAATAAAAAAAATTCAGCAAGTTTGGTTTGGTGGTTGCTGAGAATCTTCGCCCAATCTTAAAACTTTTTTTAGCATTTATTATTTCGATAAGCCTTTTGATATTTCAGCAACTATCCAACAAAATCTGATGAATTTTTTTATTTTATTTCTATGACGGTAAAATTAAAATTAAAAAAAAAGTTCTTCGAATTTGTTGTTTGTTTTGAAACTTTGAACTAAGATATCTTGGCAATTAATCAAATTCAATGAAACTTTTTTATTTTAGTTCTAGTATCTGTACAATTAAAAAGAAAAATTCATTGAGTTTGGCAGATGTTCAAAAGTTACAAAAAATTTTAAATTGTATAAAAGTTTTAAAGTGCTTAACAAGATAATATCCTTATAATCAAAATTTTATTTTTCAAAGAGACAAACTAAATTAACGCAATATTTTATATTAGACTAATAAATATTCATAAATTAAAAAAAAAATTAAAAAAATTTTATAATAAAAAAAATGAACAATTCTAAGCTAATTTGATCTTTATATTTACAATAAATGAAATAAAATAATAATTGTAAATATCCATGAACTAAATAGCTGCATTCACTTAATATAAATTAAAGATATTAAATAGTAAGTATTCTTGACTTATTTCAAATGCTAAAATTAATACATCGCATAAATCACATAGTAAATATTCAAAAGCTTATTTTCTTATATTTACCTAAATTAATACGAATAAAAGAAAAAAAAATTTAAATAGCAAATATTTATAAACTTAGATAACTTATTGAATAACTTACTTTAAATACTTAGATTAAAAGATATTCTTTATACAAACCCAAATTAACACAAATAAAAGAAAAATAAATCGCAATATTCATGAATTTGAATAGTTTATTGAATAACTTATTTTAAATTTTCTTTATACACGCCTAAATTAATGCAAAATGAAAGAAAATAATATAAAATTTCATGAACTTTAATTATTTTAAATAAATTTTCTTAGTACACACCTAAATTAACGCAAATAAAAAAAATTAAATAAAAAATATTTATGAACTCGAATAGCTTATTTTAAATACTTATAATTTCCTTTATACTCACCTAAATTAATATAAAAAATTTTAGATAAGAATATTCGTGAACTTGAATAACTCATTTTGAATACTTATATTAATAGATACTTTTTATGCACATCTAAATTAATGCGATTAAAAAAAATTATGAACTTGAATGGCTTATTGAATAACTTATTTTTAAGATACTTCAGATTTTTTTATTCTCACCTAACTTAACGCTGATAAAAGAAAGTTAAAGAATAAATATTCATGAACTTGAATAATTTATTTTAAATGCTTAGATTAATAACATTCTTTATACACACCTAAATCAATGTAATTAAATAAGTTATAATATTAATGATGGATAGGTAATTGAATAACTTATTCTGCTTTTTATGTACAGTACACCTAACTTATTATGAATTAAAAAAAATTAAAATAGTGAATATCGAATAGTTTATTGGATAACTTATTTTAAATACTTAATTAATAAATATTCTTTATACACACCTAAATTATCGTGGATAAAAGAAATATTTTATACACATCTAAATTAATGCAAAAAAAATAAATAAAAATAAAAATAAAAAAACAATTAGAAAAGTAAATAATCATAATTAAATACTAAATATTTTAGTATATTAATAAATTTTCTTCATACTTGTCTAAATTGATACGAATAAGAGATATTAAATAGTGGGATATTCATGAATAACTTATTTCAAATACTTAGATTAATAGATATTCTTTATGCGCACCTAAATTAATACGAACAAAAAATAAATAAAAAATAAATAGTATATTCATAAATTTGAATAGTTTATGAATAACTTATTTTTAAATACTTAATTAATAAATTTTCTTTATGTTTACCTAAATTATCGTGAATAAAAGCACAAACCTAAATTAATGCAAAAAATAAAAAAATAAAAAAACAATTAGATAGTAAATAATCATGATTAAATGGAGCCTTTGCAGTAGAAAGGGCGGATGTGTCAATATATATAATTTTGAGATAATTGAATTTAATTACTTTGTTTTGATTTTCGGACTGATCCGGGTTAATCCAAATTCACGATTTTGATTGGTTAAATATAGCATGTGACTAACGGGTAATCTCGTAATGTGCTTGGCTTCAACCTCGCGCAACTTTCTTTTTACATTACGTATCTTGATTTTTTATTATGCAAATTGACTTTCATTTATAATTGAAAAATGTTGATTACATTGAAATTTACCAGAATTTAATAAAAACTCATTTTTCCATTTTGGGGTCACATCCGCCCTTTCTACTGCAAAGCCCCCAAATATCCTATTCTAAATAATTTAGTATATTAATAAAATTTTTCATACTTATCTAAATTGATATGAATAAACGATATTAAATAGTGGATATTCATGAATACTTATTTCAAATACTTAGATTAATAGATATTCTTTATGCGCACCTAAATTAATATGAACAAAAATAAAATAAAAAATAAAATAGTATATTCATAAATTTGAATAACTTAATTTAAATACTTAATTAATAAATTTGCTTTATGTTCACCTAAATCATCATGAAAAAAGAAAGTCAAATAATACTATTCATGGACTTGAATAACTTATTTTAAATGCTTAGACTAATAAAAATTCTTTATGCACACCTAAATTAATGCAAATAAATGTAATATTCACGAACTTGAATTGATTATTGAATAACTTATTTAAATACTAAGATTAATAAATTTTCTTTATACGCACCTAAATCAACATAAATAAAAGAAAATAAATATTTGTGAACTAGAATATTTTATAAATTATTTTAATACTTAAATAAATTTTTTTATATTTACCTTAATTAACACGAATAAAAGAAATTAGACAGTGAATATTCATAGACTGAATAACTTATTTTAAAATATTTAGATTAATAAATATTCTTATGCACATTTAAATTAATTCAAAAATCAGTAAATATTTATGAACTTGGCTTATTTTAAATACTTAGATTAAGAAATATTCTTTATGCACGTCTAAATTAATGTGAATAAAATAAAATAAAAATAAAATAAAATAAATAAAATAGTCAATATTCATGAAATTGTATAGTTTATGAATAACTCATCTTTAACACTTAATGAATTTTCTTATACCCACCTAAATTAACACAAATAAAAAGAAAATTAAATAATAATATTCATGAATTTGAATAACTTATTTTAAATGCTTAGACTAATAGATATTCTTTATACACACCTAAATTAACACGAATCATATTGTAATATTCATGAACTTGATAGTCTATTGAATATCTAATTTAAATAGATTAATAAAATATTTATGCATACTAAATTAAAATGGATAAAAAAAAATAAATATAAATCCATTCTATTAATAAAGTATATATTTTAAATATTTAGATTAAATAAAATTTCTTTATATTCACCTTAATTAACATGAATAAAAGAAAATTATATAGCAAATATTCATGGACTTGAATAACTTAATTCGAATAAAAATAAAATGGGTAAATATTATGAACTTGAATGGCTTAGATTCCTTATGCTTACCTAAATTAACGTAAATAAAAAGAAAGCTAAGCAGTATATATTTATTAATTCAAATAATTTTTTTTAAAATGCTTAGATTAATGCTCTTTATACATACCTAAATTAATACGAATAAAATTGCAATGTTCATGACCTTTTTAAATACTAAGATAAAATAGATATTCTTTATATGCACCTAAATTAACGCAAATAAAAAGAAAACAATAAATATTTATTAAGTCGATATCTTATGCATAACTTATTATGAATACTAAGATCAATCGTTCTCTTTATACTTACCTTAATTAATACGAATAAAAAGAAATTAATTATTAAATATTAATATACTTAGATCAATAGATTTTCTTATACACAAAAAGTTAACATAAAGTAAATAAAAGAGAAATTATCATAAATATAATAATTTGCTGAGTAACTTATTTTAAATACTTANTAAAAGAAAAATTAAATAGTAAAATCCATAAATAAAATAATTTACTGAGTAAGGGGCGTGCCATTTATCACGTAATATTTTTTACTTAATAGCCACCCCCATCCATGTATAGTGTGATCACCCTAATCTCAATTCTGATTGGTTAATATAACGACTAATATTTATAATATATTATATAAATATATAAAATATTAAATAACTTTTTTTCTGCTGGTCCTTTTTGGATGATTTTACTACCAAAATGTTCGTCTCAATGAGACGATTCTGACAAGCCCAAAATCATTAAAATCTAATCACAGGGTCATAAGATCGCTAAGGTTTTGCATTATTGAATATATATATTATATATTAAAATTTATATATATAATAATACAAAACCTTAACGATCTTGTGCCCCTGTGATTGGATTTTAATAATTTTGGACTTGATAGAATCGTCTCATTGAGACGAACATTTTGGTAGTAAAATTATCCAAAACGGACCAGATAAAAAAAGTTACTTAATATTAAATAATATATATAATGTATATATTATATATAAATTATATACCGTATATAATTTAATATATATATTATATATATTATATATAGACGTGATCACCACCCTGACCCATGTATCCATAGTATAAATCACGTGATAAATGGCACGCCACTAACTTATTTTATACTTATATATTAATAAATTTTCTTTATACGCACTTAATAATTTGAATAAAAAGAAAAAAATTAAATAGTAAATACTTTTGAGCTTGGATATTTATACCCACCAAATATGAATAAAAAAAAATACGTAGTAAATTTATATTTATAAATACTTGAGTTAGTGATGGGAAAAATGCGCATTTTATAATAACATGGCATGAATGCGCATGAATGCGCATTAATGCACACGCATGAAATCCATCTCTAGTTCGAGTATAAATTTATACGAATAAAAAAATTAAATAGTAAATCGATAACTTATTTTTAAATACTTAAATTAATATCCTCACTTATACTTGCTCAAACTCTTGTAAATTCTATTGCGATTGTGCCATTCATAATTTTTATTTAAAAACAATGTATCCATGTAAAAAAAAAAAACTTAATAAATAGATAGGACTCACAAAGTTCCTTTTATTATCTATAATGATATATGTTTGAATAATTATCTACATCACTGAAGTAATAAAATTTTTAATTGTTTTACAAAATAATGAGTTTGCTAAAAATTTTATTACCAATGATAAGTATTCTTTCTCTATTTTTTTTTTTATCCTTATCTAACTAATTCTATTAAAATTATGCGAGAGATCGGATTAACAAAATAATAATTCTAATTTTATTTTTTTCATTTTATTTGTCCAACCATATAAAAATCATTATACAAAGAATCCATTTATGCATATTGCATGACTAAGATATGGCCCCTATACTTTTATTTCGTGATAATCTATAATATTATAAAATATTAGTAAATACAGAAATAATAATTATTTACAATAAATAATCTATTAATAATAAAAATACTTGCCTCATTATTAGATATGATGATTTATTAGGACCGGTTCTATGTGGGAATTTAACACCCTAATAAAAGTATTTGTTTGTTTAGCATTACCTTCTTCTTCAACCCTCCAGTACGCATTGTGTACCTGCTCTATCAGTTCGTTCACGAGCATGTGCCTGTTTTCCGCAGCCTTTTCAGCTTTTGTCTTTCCTAATTTTTCAACCTCAACCAACTCTCGACATTCATATATTTCAAACCCACTATCCTCGAACATTTGTTGAAATCTTCTCCAGGAGTCAATAGTTAGTAGCTTATTAGTACCATAAATATGGTTGTGAAAAATATGTCTGCAGGGTAATAAATAACGGCAGAAAAAAAGACATTGGCAATCTAATGACACCAAGCCTGGGGGTTTTTTACCCTTCTCCAACCTTTTCTCAATAGCTAGAACCTCATCAACAACTAACTTTTGAACTGGGTAGGGAAGTTTGTGAATTTCGCTAAGAATTTCGTGATCAATTCCAACTACTAATATTTTTTAGTACAAAATTCAAAGACTACATATTCTGAATCTGACCATTTTTTTGTATCGAGTGTTACAATTTTATTGCATGCACCGATTAGACCATGATAAGAGAAGATTATTCGCTTTAACTCACTATGGTACGATTCTAAGGGATTGGTGGTGATAGTTTGTAAGAGAAGTGGCGAATGCTGGCGAGCCCAAAGGGCCCATCGGTGGGTATTTTTTATATAATTTCGCTCTATATATTTTTTAATAGCAGGTATGGGGCACTTGGCAAGTGCTTGTTGAATAACCTCCTCACGACTGATTTTTGTTCGTTTATGCATAGCCTGAATCATTTCATTTCGGGTTTTTACTTCATACACTTTACTTAGCCAAGTTCGTATAATATGAACAGTGCAGTAAAGAATATTACACTCCTGTTCGCCCGCTTGGAGATCCGGGAAAGCTAACTTGACAGCATTGGCCTCTGCATTACTTTGATCAATGAGGAAGTATCGAGGATTCAAGTGGCATTGCAAATGCCTAATTATTTTTAGTGCTTTAGCGATAGTATTACTGTCCTCGTTACTTACAAAAATATGGGAGCCAACGTCCCAGCATCCATAACTATCACGGATGTATAATGTAAATAAGTGCCAACCATGCTTGTTGGTCTTATGGATAGAATCAAGAAGTGTCAGCCATACAAAATATCGAAGCTTGTCCAATTGGCTATTATGTGCAAAAACGAAACCACAGGTACATTGATGTGTGATTTCATAACGCTCAACCTGATATTCATGGTTTTTTAAAAAAGCCCCCGATTCTTTAATGTCCTGCTCTAGTTTCGAATTACCGATAAGAGAAGTTTCTTGAGATCCTCGAACTTTTTGTTTAATATTAGAAACCTCCTTGTGCCTTAATTCTTTAAGGCTTCCTTCATGGCCTAAATGGTCAATTCCATATTCTTTAACCACGTTAACTATTGCTGGGGCCGGATAATTTTTTATTGCTTCCCGTTCAACTAAAACCCGAACAGCTTCTGAACGTTTAAGTCTCTCGCCATCCTCTAGTGTGTGTGTATAATTAGATGAATCTGGATACCGTTCAACCCGAACTTTTAGTTCGGTAACCAACCTATATACATTGATTTTAGCAGAACATAAATTTTTGGGTCGAACTTTAGTTTTTCTGCGCTTTTCTGGTGATACTCCATCCTTTCGCGAACTTGATTTGTGATGCTTGGTAAAACGACAATTGTATGTCTTCCATGAATTTCCATTTGTGTGATTTTTATAATTGAATTGAACCCAAATGTTCGAGACAAGAGGCCACCAATCATCGTCAAACTCACTTAATGGTATCTCAATTGGTTGATCAATATTGAAAAGAATATTTCGCTTCTGATTAGGAGTTAACGAATTCATAGGTTTCTTAAAAAATAAAAGATCTTTTTTTTAAAAAAAAAGAATTTTTTGTAAAAAGTTTTTGCAGGAAGTACTTGTTTTTTACAAGAATAAGAAAACTGCATGCATACGTACCACTTGCGGTACAAGATTGAATTAAGTGATTATCTGTTATTGATGCATGTGACAATAACGTTTATTAATCATCACATTTTCTGATCACGTGGGTACACAGCTTTAGCCATCCCCCAAATTTGTGTAATGCAGATTGCACCATTTATAGCAATCAAAAAATTTCCGGAAATTTATAGCATGAATATGAAAACTGTAAATCCAATGCTGCAATATCGTATTTCTGCTTTTTCTACATATACCGTTCTAAAGAAACATGAAAATTTTGATTTTTAAGTTAGCTTGAATTTGACCTGGGCCATTCTTTATTCAGTAAATTATTAAATGACACATTAATATTGCCAAAGTTTTTAATTAATGCTCTATACATTTGATCGCGTTCAACTCGTCAGTTGAAAATCTAGGAGTTGGTAAAGAAATTTTGCAAGTTTGTTCGCCGATTTCCAAGATGTTACCTTTCAGTCTGACATTAAGCAACATTTCAAAAGAAACGTTAGTATAATTTTTGCATCCAAATTTAGTTTTAATAATTTCTAAAATTTTTTATATTACTGTGAGACTTTTTGTGCTTTGTATCGGGTGGCCAGTTTGTGTAATTTAACTTGGTGCTACGTATTATGAACTGTTTTACAAAGGCAAATTAAATTCATTTCGTTCTGTCTTATTGGGTAATGAATTGTATTGATAGCACAAGATAATATTGGACTTTATGATGGGTTTGTAAACAATTTTTTAATTCTGCTTTATGTTGCTAGAGATGCGGATCAAATAATTTTTTTTATAAACAAAAAATTAGTAGTTTGACTTTATTATTATAATGGTATTTTTTTAAATACAATAATTTGATATTTTAATGATTAAAAATTGACTTGGGACATTTTTTTCTTACGTCAGAAGTCTACGCCGTAACTGCAAATATTATGTTCATACGTTACTAGAGATGTGAAACTAGATCGATTGAACCGTTTTCAACTATTATTAATAATGAAGAACATGTAGCTGAAGTTGCATATGAATTTTTATTAAATATAGTATAAGAAATAACCTATGTGAATTTAAATTACTTCTTCATGGAAGATTTACTTGTGAATCATTTTGGAATTTATGCAATAAAAAAACAAATACTGTTACGGTTATAAATATAGTAAATTGACTTAAGCCAATCATTGATTGATTATATTATATTTACTAGCTAAAAATATTATATTAAAAAGAATAAGGTCATGCAACCTTATAAAATTACATTTCTTCTTATCCGCATAATGTGACCCGTTAAGAGGCTAACATGATGCCCCGATATTAATAATCACAACATTTTATCAAAAATTTTCGTCCACATGAAACATTAATGTTAGCATTTAGATCAGAAATTAAATAATATCTCAGGTGAAATCATATTAAAAACTTTTTAATCGAACAATATAATACTTAATTGATCGATTAGTATCTTTAATTATTGATTGACCTATTGTTGCTTGAGCCTATTAATTGGTGCTCAATTATTGACCTAAATCGATCAATGATCGAGCATAATATAATCGATTCAATTCACTATATAAATATGAAAGACAAAAATAATATTAAAAGAGTTTTTGGTGGATATAATCCACTTGAATAGGATAATAGTAAATGCTATTTGGTTAGATGCCATAATAGCTTTGTTTTTTTATTAAAAAATATTGCAATCCAAAATTCTATTTTAAATTGTGCCAAAAAACCAGAATATTAATTTTTTGCTTATAATCTTGGCATGTTCGTAGATTATAACAGACAGATAAGGGTTGTTATACTTTGTTATCATCTTGCACATTGTAAAAACGAATTGACATGAGTCTGCCTAAAATTAATAAATGATGCGTGTTAATTAAGAATCGCCAAAATTTTTAATTAACGCAGAACATAAATTTTAGCTACATTGATGCATGGCATATATTCTTTTGCAGAATGTACCAACAAATTTGATTGTTAATATTTTGATTTTGCAAGGAATGTGGTTTGACCCAATCTTCTCACATAATAAAATAAAGGGTTTGCAACGTTGATTAAAAGTTTTGCCATCAAAGAATTTAGTATACCTTATTCGCTCTGCAGAGTTAATTTATTTTAGTATTTTACTCTGGAGATTTTAATTCGAGTATTTAAAATATTATTATAATATCATACCTTATGTCGTTCCAGAGGTTCTATTACTGTATTAGCTTCGAGAGTTCCAAATTGCAACACTAAATTAAAGTATATATGTAATATTCGTGAATTTGTTAGTTTTAAACAATAATTTGATAGTTATAATTCACTATAACTGTATATACTTGCTGGATCTTGAAACTATTCATTCATAACTAAAGCTAAAAAAAACTTTTTTTGCAGTGGCATTCTTCGCAGATCTCCAACATATAACTTAGTAAAATACGCTTACTTCTTCATCTATTTATCAAGCAACTACCTTTTGAAATGTTGTAGGATCAGGGCAGATTCTGAATCTACATATCAAAAATAATGTATTTGGTTATTTTTTTTTATGCTTTCTATTAAAAAAATTTTTTTTGGTGTAATGATTTGTGCGCATTTTTAATATATAGAGATTATCAAATTTATTCTGGAAAATTCATCTACTAAATTGTTGATCAATTTCCAAATTTGGTAATATCCGAGACTGTACTGCTTATACATGCAAGCATAATTATTAGTATTAACCAGTTTTATAAAATGCTCTGAGCACAAACCAATCAGTTAGAGCAGTATAACATTCCTATTAAAATGTTGGCAACAAAATTTTATTTATAATTGTCAAAAGCATAGTAAAACTACTATAAACTAATATATAAAGACCTGGGTCTGTTACATTTTCTTAATTTTAAACCTAATAGTAGATCCATGAGTTTATTGTATGGATAGGGATCCAGTACCAGGCAATATAAATATAGCACAAGTAATATGAATTACATTTTATTTTTAAGCTATCCAAATGTTTATTCTATAGTATACCCAGGTCTTTTATCTTTTACAAAAATCTCAACCTATACACTGGCCATCATATGTTATGCATTATCTAATAAAAATTTTTCAAATTTATATATCACCCAAAGTTAAGCTATTTTATAATGATTTTTTTTTATTTAAATTATCAATATCAAGAGTAATCATCAATAAAATTATATTATAGTTGAATCACATGATTCAGCACTATCGTGTAATTTGTCTGTAACTTTTTATGTAATTATTCTAATAAAAATTAAATAGTAATTTTAACTTTGAGCAAAGATATAATAAGAAAAAATTATTTTAAAGGTGTAGGATTATTTTTTAGAATTTTGAAATTTTAAAATGTCCTTGGCTGTCAAATTTGCCCAAGTTCTCATTAAGATGTGCACATTTTTAGACGAAAAAAATTACAATATCATTTTTAATATAGTGCAGGACATTTATACATGACAATTATGTGACTTGTTTCAATTTTTCAAACTGCTAAAACTTTTTATACAAGAGGTTTTTCAAAAAACTGACCAGTAATTTTATAAAGCTATATAGGCTCTATAAAATTACTGGCCAGTTTTTTGAAAAACCTCTTGTATAAAAAGTTTTATCAGTTTGAAAATTGATAATAAAATATTAAGATTTATATATAAAATAAACTTCAAACGAACTTTAAAATGCTAAAACTTTTATGAAGACATTATTTTAAAAATCTGACTAGTAACTTTGTAGAGCTCATAATGAAGAACAAAGTTACTAGTCAAATTTTAAAAATATTGTCAGTGTAAAAAGTTTTAGCATTTAGAAAATTATTGTCGAGTATAGATGTCTTGCACTATAGTAAATTACTATTAAAAATGATACAATCAACCCTCCAAAAATGCAACTTGTAGGGACAAGCCTACAACGTGCATTTAGGGAGGTTTGCATTTAGAGAAAGCCAATTAAATTGCAGCTTTAAAAATTAGATCATCAAGTTTGTATAACTTTTACCAAAACTGTATAATCTATCTTTAAATACTAAAATTTAATTGGCTATGTGCACTTAGGGAGGTTAGTGTAATATAAAATGTTATTTAAGAGAATGTACATTTACAGAATATTGAACATGCATTTAGTACTAATAACATCTTATAGAATAGAAAAAAACGTACATTTAGAGAGATATTGCATTTATAGTAGTTGTGGACCGACTGTATTGATTTTTTTACCTAAAAATGTGCACATCTCAATGAGAACTCTGCAAAATTTGATGCCCAAGAACATTTTAGAATTCCAAAATCTTAGAAAATAATTCTACACTCTTAAAATAAACTTTTCTTGGTTACTGCTAATTATATCTTTGCTCAAAGTTAAAATTACTATTTAATTTTTATTAGAATGATCACATGTTTTGCATAAGGATTTACAAACAAATCATGAGTTAGTGGAGAATTATGTGATTCAACTGCAATATAATTTTATTCATGATCACTCTTGATATTGATAATTTAAATAATAAAAATTCATAACGAAATAACTCAACTTTGGGTTGATATGTGAATTTAAATTTTTTTATCAGGTAATGCAAAATATATGATAGCCAGTATATTGTAGACCCGAGAATGATATATTGTGGGTCTACAATCATGAGATCTTTTATATTGCAGTTTTAGTATATTGTAAAGCAATGGATATGGTTTTGTATTGAATTCTAGTTGCATACAGTCAATCAGCTATAGAGATTGACATGAATCATCCCAATGTTTATTCTTGGCTTTGCATACTAACAGGCAGTATTGTCATGTTCACTATGTTCAAGACTTTTTTTATCCATGTTCACAACTAGTGATGTGCAAATGCAGGTTTTTTGTCTTTGCATTGCATAATGCAACATTATGCAGCATGATGCATTATACAATCCTGCATCTTTATATAATATAATTACTTTATTAGTTTTTAATATCAATGCATATAATAGTAGTATATAACTAATTAGCACACTTTCAAATTGCTGAAATCAGCAAAGACAAGTTATTAGAAAGTTCAAAATAGTTAAGTTAGGTTGTATTACTAATACAGTAACTTACTGTATGTATTAAATTAGACTAGTTATTAAATATTAAATAGCAAAATCAAAAGACTACAATATATAGTAGTAGAAGTTTGTCAAGAAATTTGTTTGCTAAAAGCTAATGTGGCAAATTGAAAAGAAATATATAAAATTTATAAATTCTAATTTAAAAAAAAATATTGTTAAATAAAAGCAATTACATAATTTTAATTGAATCAATATTATATAATAATTTCTATGTGCATTTTTAAATTTTACAAGTCTTGCATTACATTATGCAGCATTATGCATTGCATAATACAGCATGCATAATGCATAAGGCACATCTTTATTCACAACTGTTCAAAGAATATTTTGACTTTAAAATTTAATAAATTAGTTTATAAAAGACATAATATATTTTTATAGTTTTGAATATTTTTCTAAGAAGAAAAAAATAGGTTATTTTAATAAAATTTTAAGTAATTTAGATTTATTTTTTTGTCCACAATTGTCTACAGTTGTCTACAAATTGTCTAGAGCTGTCCTATGACAACATGTCCATTTTTCTAGTAAATAGCAATCTATAACTATAGCTTCTAATATTTATCACCCAACTCTAAATTTGTGGCGTTATGCACTTTGAATATTTATAAAATTAAATTTTCTATTTTGGGGATCCTTAAAGTGGGGCATATTATATAATATCTTGTTTTGCCTTAACATTAAAGTTAGAATTGTTTTGTATTAGAGTTAGAAAGTATCATATAGATAAAATTACTTTTTTGATATTTTTTATTAATGTTCTAAAATGGGTTTAGACTATGGATTTTTTGTATTTTTCACATTTTTCTTTGCTTGTTTTGCTTCATTGGGCTAATCCAGGTACCATCCAGGTTCATTAAATTTTACCAATTGATTATCTTATTATTATATGACCTTACTGCTTTAAAGAACCCCAATTTTTGGGCTTTTTGATCAATGGGACACTTAAAAAAAGTGAACTCAGTAATGATCACAAATTGTAGCACTATTGATATAATTAGCTGAGAATTTTGATTGGTCAGAAGAGCATAAACAAAATCAAATAATGTGGATAAATTACTATATCCGATATGTCTATATGTTGCATAAATCACATTCTTGATTCTATATATAAAAGACCTTCTAACTATATCAAAAAGTCAAACCTAACCCTAACCCTAACCCTAACCACAAGGTAAAAATATTTGAAGCATGGAGGACTTTCAATTCTGATGATTTCTGGGATCTATATTATACAAGTATTTATATAACTTAGTAATGTAAAACCAGAAGTTTTGGGTATAAGCAAACTTAAAAAAAATCAACTATTGACATAATACTTTACTAATAGAACAACTTCCTAACGAATGTCTCATCAAGAAAATAAAGTTGCATCATCTTGCATCGCATGACTAAGGTAAATCTAAGAAGGGTTGAAGTATTATCTACCATATAGTAGCAAATAATAAAAACATATTACACTGCTTAATTTATAGAGTTTAACTTTGTTTTTTTTCATTTTTTTTCATTCAAATAATTAACTGTTTTATTTATAAATTTTACAGGTTTTTTTTAAGAGCTATGCATAATTAGGACATAGTTAGTTTTATAAATTCATTTTATATATATAATACTATTATAGTTTTATTAGTCATAAAGAGTGCTATTAGTGGTACGTAACTTGTAATTAAAAAATTTTTTTAAATAACATTTATACAATTGTAAAAGTTGCTGTTGTTGATTAAATAAGTAAGATGGTTCTTCTACAATGCGAGTCTTTTAAGAAATTATCCCTTAGATTGTAACACAGTCAAATTTGCCTGCGTATTTTAAAATTTTTAATAAAATTTAAATATTGATTTTAGCCATATCTTTTCTAAGTAAAAAATATTCTTTAAGTTTTGTTTTAGTAACTTTGTTATAAAATTTTTTTAAATTTTTTTTAAACTTTAATATAATAAATGTTTAAAGTTCTTGTATTGGCATTTTTACTATTAAAATTTTTCTTTAGATTTTTTCAAATTTTATATGTTCTCGTCTATAAAAAAATCTTTACTTCTAATACAAGTCTTAATTTTTACAAGTAAATCATTAAAGTTGCAAAATGAAAGTTGTCATCCTTTATATAAACTACAATATTGTCTTAATAACTATAGTTCTAAAACTAAAACTAAATAAGATCGCAGAAAAATTGTAATAAAATTTTTTAAAAAAATTTTTTCTTAAAATTATCTATTTTCAGCTTATATGTAACTATAATTTATTTTTTTATAATATAAAAACTAATTTTGCAAAAAAGTAATCCTTATTTTCAAATATAATTGTACAAAGTTTTATTTAATTATTTAGTATTTTAAAAAAGCAAATCAGAGCTAAAAAAGTGCAAAAATGCAGGCAAATTTGTCTGTGTTCTACTACAATCTAAGGGATAATATACTGGACTTTACTTGCTATTAGCTGTCTTGTTCAACGAATATTTAAAAGTGAGGTCATGTGTTTATGTTATGATAGTTTTTGATTGGCTATGATAAAGTGTGTATTTCCGAAAAATGAGTAAGTTCCCCATGCAAATATTTGATTGTTTAGATTATGTAGTGTCAAATCCGATGATACGGGGTCACGTGGATTTCAGCATAATAAATGTCACCTGATATTTGTTTACTTCTTTTGGCCAATCAAAATTAATGCGATTATATCAAGGGCGAGATCATCACTTCTTGAAACTACCCGAGTTGTGTTACCGGCACAAATAAGTAAATCCCGGAGTACATCTATGTGCCTGGGGTCGTTTAAAGCCATGTACCCATATGGCATTTTTATGTAAATTAACCAACTGGATTGTTTACATGGATCGGTCTGAAGAAGTCAAGAAACAAAAAAAATTTAAGAACATAAAAACAGAAGTTTAAACCTATCTTGGATCATTAATAAAAAAATGTCAGAAGGCAATTTTACCTCTATGTGGCCTTAACCTCCCTAATGCTAAACAGGCCTGACACTAATTTTAACTAACTAAAATTTCATAAAATCACGTGGGTTCATGGCTTTAGCCTAGGGCCCACCAGGAGTCTAGACACTTTTGCAGTAACGTGACCAACACGTGGTGTGGCATCTTCGGATTAACTTTTTGGCTTTATTGTTAAGGTTAGGGTTAGAGTTCGTGTATATAGCCTTAGAAGGTCCCTATATATATGTAAAATCACGTTCCGGACATTTTTATGTAGTTTTTAAGGCTGATTTAAACACTAGTTTTCGAGTATTATCATTCTTTTCTCTTTTTTTCTTCTTGTACACGTGTTTTGTTTTGATGTCGGACTGATCCGAGAAGATCAAAATTTACGTTCTCCGATTGGTTAATTCTCATGCGCCACTTCACGTTACTGCAAAAGTGTCTAGACCCTGGTGCAGTTTTAGCCTAGAGTGTTCAGAATTATGCGATGTGATTGGGTAAATTATGCAATTTCACTAAGGTTACGAAAAACATTGGCACACACTTTGCTTTATAGCTGGAAGCCAGCTTCCTAAAAAGCTGGCCCAAATTTTATTAGATTTTTATTAAATATTGTTCGTGTGAACAATAGTACAAGAGTATAGTGGTGTTTTGTATATACATTTTATAGGTGCTAGAAACAGTGAGATTCCCGAATTTTTAGCAATATTTATTGC
>QKWP01000177.1:307274-328540 GCA_003550325.1 Gigaspora rosea | reverse complement strand
TTATTGTTTAAGTTTGGTATTGGTATGGTAGGTGGCCTCCTGCTGTCAACTATTGTTTCAGTGACGGGATAAAGGAGACTAGGTTAGTATAATTTTCTGGGATATTTGGTTGGAGATAGCGGGCTTGTGGGTTGTTCCTAATGAATTCTCGATGTCCGTTTCTGGATAGAAGGTCAGCGTCATGATTTTATTTTCCAGGAATGTGTTCTAGTTTTATACTAAAATTTCCATGGACCTGTAAATCATACATGAGTGTGATCAGGTCATTAACGTCTGTTTTGTTGCAATATCCAGCGTAGTAAGCATCAGCGTTAGACAGATTGTCGGTCCATATAACTAGCTTTTGTCTTTCCCACATTGGCGAAAAGGTTATTATAGCAATGAGTGTTGTTAATAATTCTCGTATTTGGATGTTCATTTTACTCAGGTCAGTTTTGTTTGACCATAAGAAGGCTGTAAAGTAGTTACAATAGACGGCGCACCCACCTATATTGAATGCATCTGTGAATAAATTGAGCGTGCTTGGCTGGCTCCATTCTTGGTCTTGTAATAGGTGAATACCGGACCAGCTCTGAAGGGTCATGATCCACCACTAGAAGTCGCTCGTCATTGGTTTAGTTATCCTAATATAAATTCTTGGATTGTTAGGTAAATCTTGGGCTTTGATAAGTCTCTGGATGAATGGTTGTCCCTGAGGAATGAATTGATATGCCCAATCGAGTGATCCCACGATTGATTGGAGGTCTTTTCGGTAACACCATTTTTTGCTTGACCACTGTTTTAGTAGAGTGATGAGTTTTTCGCGTTTCTGATTTGGGATTGATGCTGTCATCGTTTGGGTGTTTAATGTTATGCCCAAGAAAGTTACGTTTGTGGAAGGGCCTTCTAGTTTTTCTTGTTTGTAAGGTATGTTAAGAAGTTTTAGAATACGTATAAACTGTTAAAGCTCCTGTGTCCCATCAGTGGAGGAAATTATGAGAAAGTCATCAACGTAGTGTATAATTGCTGGTATTCCTTGTTGCGCAGTGATCCATGTGATAGTGTCTGCGAAACGTCAAAAGATGCCGCCAGAAGCGTGGTTGCCGAAGGCTAAAACTTTGTCGAAGTATATGTTGTTGTTATTGCAAAAGCCCTGCAGAATTTGGTCGACTGGGCGAACTGGCAAAATTCTATAAGCATCTTTGATATCAATTTTTGCAAGTGTGCAATTGCTGCCGAAGTGATTGATCCAGTGAATTGCGTGGGTTACATTCTCGTATTTTGTAACAAACTCGAGTTTGTCAATTCTGTCATTTATGCTGTTATCTGGGGGTGATGATAGGTGGAAATCACGCAGTATTTTTGGGGGTTTGTATCTTTCTTTTCAACCAGTCCACAAGGGTTGATTTGAAAAAGGTCGCATAGTGGGTTGTTCAAGTGGAAGGGACCACAGATTCATTTGTTAGCTATTTCTTCTGATATATAAGATGCAAATGCTTCAGGCGCAGTGTTGATTGATTGGAAGTTGTCTTGAATAAGACGTACACGTTCTCCTTTGAAGTTAAATCTGAAGCCTTGTTGGATGCCCTCAATTATGTAGTTGATGAACGGTTGGTTGTGATGGTTTTTTGTAAGGAGTTTCAGAGCTTGGATGTTTATTGGAGTCTGGACATTAAAGTGTCCTGGGTCGAGCTGTTTAAGTAGTGCCATTTCGGTATTTGTTATTGGGCTAGATGGAGATGGAGTTGGAGCATTGTTTCATTGACAGACTGGAGCATGGGAGATTCATTTGTTGTAATGTTGCGTGACAGCTTGAACTGAGCCGTATGTTTAAATATGGGGTTTTGCCTTGGAACTGTTCCTTGTTGCGATGGGCTTCCTTGCTCAGTTTGTTTCTTTTTGTGCTGAGTTGTAGTTGCATTAAAGGTATGATTGTGGCCTGCATCTTGTTGCTAGTGTTATATCCAGGTCATGGTTGTGTCGTGGGTTTTCCTGCGGTTTGAGAGGTTGCTGTTGTAATTGTTTTATTTGAAGCCATTCGAAGCATTGATCAATGCATGTATTTAGTTTGTTGATTGTAGCAGATTGCGTTGTTGCATGCTGATCAAACAAGGCTCTAATAGAGGCAATGATCATATTTGCAGAGTTTTGACAAGCCGCGTCGATGTATGCCTTTGTATTACCATCGATTCTGGATATGTCAATAGTACTAGCGGCATGATCAGTAGGTTCGTCAGAGGCCTTAGAGTTGGTATTGTTTTCCATGCTGGTTGTTAGAAATAGTAGATTGCTGTTTTTGTTTATAGGATATTCCTGTGTGAATCAATTTCAAATTTCTCTGAGAGAGAGTTGGTGGCAGCCAGCCATTCGTATTTATGTGATGGCTCAATAGCACATTACACACTGGGATCTGCCTTGCAGCTGTGGCTGCTATTCGTCTGTGCTACTTGTGCATGCACGTGATTAGGTGATCCGTGCACATGATTGGTGCATCAGCGTGTGCCTTTGATATTGGCAGTTTGTGTGCCCAATTTTTCTTTGATTGAGTCCGATATGTCACGTGCTTGTGGTTATGTGGGTGCCGCATGCTTGGCTGCATTTTTCGATCAGTTGACCTTTCCATCAACTAGCAATTATGCGATGGATACGAATTATGCATTTTCTTAATTAGATTTTGTCAATTATGCCAACTTTTCGGAATATTTCGAACTTTTTTGCGGAAGTTTTCGGAATTCACACTTCATCAAAACACATTCCTCTGCCAATCAAATATCACTCACGTGCTTTATGCCTTTTTTTCTTAATTATGCGAAGCATATGCGATGCAAAAAAGTGGCCAATTATGCGCATAATATCGCATCGCATAATCCTGGACACCCTACTTTAGCCATCCCCCAATTTGGAAATCACGCTTTTTATCCAATCAGTGTAATTTACATGAATGATCAGTGTGTAACATTAAAATTAAAAAATTGCCCATTTTTAGAATTGCTTATAACTTGAAACATCGCTTATGAAATTAACTTCGTTCTAACAAAAAATTCCTTGTGAAATTTTAGTATATTTCTGTTTTCTAAATTCTATCCTTACCTTAACACTAACCCCTATAGTCTACCTTTCTCGTGATTGGTAGATCATATGAAATTAAATATTGCTTTATGATTGGCCATATGCGCAAGCATGTGACAATTAGCCAATAAAATTATAGTTGTGAAATCATTATAATAAAAGAACGAAAGGGATCAAATATATTTTTTTAAAATATATGCTTTCCTAAAACCCATTTCATTTATTACCGAAGCAATATGAGATCTAAAATCTGTAAGGCCACACAAAGCTAATTTTTCGTTTTGCATTACATGAGTTTCAAAATTCCCGGTTGGTCGGTCGGATTTGTTTTTTTATATTTTTTTTTTAATCCATTATAAATTAATAGCCTTATGTTGCATCTAAGGCCACATAAAGTTAATTTCATGCTTTGCATTACATGGAACCAGAAAATTGGTGGGTTAACAGTCAGATTTTCTATCGACCCTGTCGGATAATTTCGGAAAGTTAATGTCTCCATCGGGTGATACCGGAATAATTTATGGGGAAAAATTAAATAACAAAAATAGAATAATTGGAACAATTGGGACTTAAAAAAAAAATTGGAAAATTTGAAAAAATGGGTCGGTGGGTAATGCAAAACGAAAATTTAACTTTGCGTGGCCTAACCTATTGTATACGTAATCTCTAAACTTTTCATTGCTTATAACTTTTACACATTAAAAGTTCCTTACACTATGTTCTAAAACATTGTATACGTAGCACAGTAAACCGTTTTATCTATTCTTAAAAAGAGGTTTGTTTTGTTGGTTTTTTTTATTAAGCCAAATACATTCGACCATTTAGTAATTATATATAGTTCTATAGTTATAATATACGTAGATATTTTACCTTCTAAGCAAAATATCTCCAGGTTGTGGATTTTTTTGGATTATTTTGCATAGTAACTGTTGAGGCTTTACTGAAAATAGAGACGGCCTTAATTTTAAATTTTAATTTTTACTTGTGAAATGTTATATTTTTAAAAAGTGTATAAATACAATTGTAAGTGAGCATTTCCATTTTGGGCAGTGGGTACATAGATGTATCCGTAAAGCCCGTACGTACGTAATATTTATGCACATTTATGCATGATTACAATTTGCAAGTCAAAATATAACCCTTTGTTTATAGACTAATTCGCGCATCCACTTATTTATGCAGGTAATACAAACTCCTGGAGAGGAAATAGCCAATCGGAGAGTGCAATTTGACTATTCCGACGAAGAATCCAAACACACGTTAAAAGAAGAAATAAGCAAAAAAAAAATACAAAACCAATGTTTAAATCGATCTTGGTACACTAATTAAAAATGGCGGGAATGAATTTTTACATATAGTAAGCATCATTCTAAGCCTATAGACTTTGTATTATCCGCGCAATAAGTAGAATGCTAATTCGCACCATCGAGGACTATTTTGCACCTGAAATTTTTTTATTTAGGAAGCTTGCGTAACTTATCCGGTTACGAAAGATGTGTAGGTTTTCTAAGTACTAGCACTGTACTGCAACATATTTTTTAATCCACGTTAATCCACTGCTATTTGCTTAGAAAGTTATACTTAAAGGATTGTTGCGGGTATAAAACTACTAAAATACTGAATTCTGCTTGTTGAAGAAAAACAAATCAAACTAAAAAGTTATGATTCAGCGAAAGTATTGTGTTGAGTATATATAAGTTTATTTAATCATTATTATATACGTTGCATTGAAATATTTTAATTCATAAAGAATAGCGGATAACTAATTATATGATTTTTTTTTTTTTATATCGTTCAAGATCTATTGAAATCAATGTATGTTTACGAATTATACTAAGTTGTAGAGGTCACATAAGTTATATGGGTTTTAGATTAGATATAAGATAATCGTATCAAATATTATTAATTTTTATTATGGTATAGTGTAGGAATTAAGTAATTAGATACTGTGTAAACGAATCAATATCATAACAGCACTCGGTGCATCTTTTTGCAGTTCGTGTAACAATTAACGGTCACTCCCGCTTCTGCAGTTGATGTGCAACAACCTCATTTGTTACCCTCATTCAAAGAATTGAAACATTCTTATTCTAAATTAACATGTCGAAACTAGTGTCGAAATTTTAACACAGTTAAAGAATTCTAAAAAGTGGTTGCACCATAAGTAATTCTTGTAATCAAATCACTTGAACTTAAAATTTTTTTATAAGTTTTCAAAAAAATGATCGATATTGACGATTGGTTTCAATCTGCTATTGATGACTATGAACTTAAAAATATTCCTTTTGAGAATTTTGGTAAAAAAAAGAAAAAAATAGGTAGAGGCGGTTTTGGTGATATATACTCCACTACTTGTAAATCGATTCCATCGATTTCAGCAATTCCAGAAGTGATAGCATTAAAAGGAGTGTCTGTTGGAGAAGAAGACAGTGGAATGAGTATTAAAAGATTTCTTAATGAGGTTAGAGATATTTATAGACAATCATACTATTAGATCAAAATTAATGCACGATTATTTCCACCTTATAGTTGAAATTACACAGTATGGCTAAAAATGATCGAATAATTAAATTTTTTGGAGTAAGCAGAGGTCAGCATTGTCTTCTTGTTCAGTTATTTATTTATTTCTTTTATTGTTTTTATGCAATTCTCAGCACTAATGCCAATTTTTCATGTATAAAGATGAAGATAACGACCAATACTATCTCATCATAGAATTTGCTGATGGAGGAGATTTGAGAGGATATTTGACAAGAAATAAGAATAATATTCAGTGGGAAGAAAAGTTAAACCTAGCAATTCAGATAACTGAAGGAATAGCGTATATTCACAATGAACTCAATACAGCGCATCGTGACTTGGTAAATAATATTTACTTACGCATGCATATAGTTGTTAGACGAAGCCTAAAAGTACGCATTGACAAAAATGAATTAAAATTCGCCTTTTGTCAATCGAAATTTAAAAAATGAAATGATGAAATCAACAAAAACTGATGGAGCTAATAAAACCTATAAATCAGACCTAAAACTCATTTAGGACACAAACTCCCCTATGAACTATCCTATAATACTGTATTTAATAATGTGATTATATTTCCGACAAAATACCAAACTTTGGTTAAATTTTATTAATTTTTATTCAGACAGATAGTGTATCCTTATAGTATTAGTTATATATAATACATTCGAAAATTTTATTAATTTTATTCAGACAGATAGTGTATCCTTATTATTTTATTCAGACAGATAGTGTATACTTACAGTATTAGTTATATATAATATATTCGAAAATTTTAAGATTATTTAATCACGTTTACCTCAACCTAAAATCCAAACACTCGAATTTGACAATTGTATGCTAAAAACATTTCGTCATCTTAGGAGAAGTCGCCAATTTTGGGTTTGATCTTAGGTTTCGTCGTCGACAACTAAATTTACTACATAATTGCTATAATTTCATATAATTTAATGTTTTTTTTTTGTTGTTTTTAAACTAGCACACCAAAAACATTCTCATCCATAAAGGTAGTGCCAAAATTTCAGATTTTGGTCTATCTAAATGCCTTGATAGCACGATAACGACCAGAAGCAAAATATTTGGTGTCATACCATTCATTGAACCACAAGTATTTCACGATCGACGTTACAAACCAGATAAAAAATCAGACATATACAGCCTTGGTGTACTTTTTTGGGAGATTTCGAGTTGTTGCACGCCATTTCGTGATGTAAATCATACTACACTTGGCAATGAAATTTTTATGGGTTTGCGAGAAAAGCCTGTCCCTGAAACACCTCTTGAATATGTCCAAATTTATTCTGGTTGTTGGGAGACAGAACCTACTCAACGATTCGAATTAAACTATATAATTGATCGGTTGAAAACAACTAGTCTTACTCCAGTTTTTGAAGATCCAATTATTCCAGAGTCAGAAACACCGTCTGATCTATATTTGAAAATTGGTAGAGTATGCAAATTTTAGGCATAAAAAATAAGTTATGTAATTATATAATCATTTTAAAATATTATCAATTATTTAGATAACAATTTTGCATCTCTTTCGATCATCACTGATCTTGATATTTCAACAAATATCCGTGTCCAACATGTATCTTCATCAATTAATTCAAAAAATTATTTAAAAACTACAGTTAAGCCAATAAAAATTTCATTACCATTAAGGACTATAGGTGAATTATGGTTGTTGAATTTCTTTGAAAAATTTTATTTATTCAATCTGATGATTCTGTTATTAAGTTCTTGGTTCTTCAATATTTAAAAACTCATCAAATTAGTGAAACTGAATTTTTTAGTCAGGTCTATGACAATAAGACAAATTCAAACAACAGTTGCTTACTCGGGTTTTGTTATTATGTTGGAATCGGAATAGACCAAAACTATGACGAAGCATTTCAATCATTTACGAACGCTGTACAGAATAATAATAATTGGATTGCTCAGATTTATATAGGCAACTGTTATAAGAATGGGCATGGAATACAAGCCAATGAAAAATCGGCTTTAGAACACTATGAAAGTATAGATTTTAGGTTAGATGTTAAATTATATATACTTGGTCATTGTTATAAAAACGGATGTGGTATTGAAAAAGATGAAAATAAGGCATTTTTCTATTATCAAAAATCTGCCGATATAAGAAATGCAATAGGAACTTTTAGTCTTGGTTATTGTTATGAAAATGGAATTGGAGTCGAAAAAAATGAACATAAAACATTTTCTTATTATAATAAATCTGCAGAGATGGGAAACTCTGATGGAATGCTCCAAATTGGCAATTTTTATCAAAATGGAATTGGAGTTGTAAAGGATGAAAGTAAAGCGTTTATATATTATCAAAAAACCGCTGATATCGGAAAATCGGATGGAATATTTCAAGTTGGTCATTGCTACCGAGATGGGATCGGAATTGAAAAGGATGAAAATAAGGCATTTTTTTATTACCAAAAATCTGCAGATTTGGGAAATGCAAGAGGAACTTTTAGTCTTGGTTATTGTTATGAAAATGGAATTGGTGTTAAAATGAATGAACACGAAGCATTTATTAATTATCAAAAATCAGTTGATTTAGGAAATTCTGAAGGATTATTTCAAGTTGGTTACTGTTATCAAAACGGAATTGGGATATTAAAAGATAACAATAAAGCATTCACCTATTATAAAAGATCTGCAGATATTGGAAAGTCGGATGGAATATTTCAAGTTGGTTATTGTTACCAATATGGAATTGGAATTGAAAAGGATATGGATAAAGCATTTATACATTATCAAAAATCCGCGGAACTGGGACATACCGATGGAACGTATAAAATTGGTCATTGCTACCAAAATGGAATTGGTGTCGAAAAGGATGAACATAAAGCATTTATTAATTATCAAAAATCTTCTGAGATGAAGCATATTGGAGGAACATATAGAGTTGGATATTGCTACCAAAATGGAATTGGCATTGAAAAGAATGAGCATATGGCCTTCACATATTACCAAAAATCAGCTGATATGGGAGATGTTGATGGTATTAACCAGGTTGGCTATTGTTATCAAAATGGGATTGGAATTAAAAAGGATGAGCAGCAAGCACTTATTTATTATCAAAAATCTGCTAATCTGGGGGATCCAAAAGGATTATGTAGTCTTGGTACTTGCTATCTAAATGGAATTGGGGTTAAAGTGGATGTGCACGAAGCATTTATTTGTTATCAAAAATCCGCTGACTTGGGATATGCAGATGGAATCAATCAACTTGGCAATTGTTATCAAAATGGAATTGGAGTTAAGGAAGATAAATGTGAAGCATTTAATTGTTATCAAAAATCATTTAATATGGGAAATGCTGCAGGCACATACAATCTAGGTTATTGTTATCTATATGGAATTGGGATCGAACAAAATAGATTTCTAGCATTTAACCATTTTCAAAAATCTGCAAAGATGGGCGATGTCAATGGAATTTACAATACTGGTTTTTGTTACAATAATGGAATTGGTGTTGAAATAGATGAATATAAAGCATTTATTCATTACCAAAAATCAGCTGATATGGGAAATTCTAATGGAATGCTTCAAACTGGAAATTGCTACCAAAACGGAATTGGAACTGAAAAAGATGAACATAAAGCTTTCATTCACTACCAAAAATCCTCCGAAATGGGCTATTCTGATGGAATGTTTCTCGTCGGTAGCTGTTATCAAAATGGAATTGGTGTTGAAAAGGATGAAACTACGGCATTCAAATATTACTATAAATCTTTTGAAGCCGGAAATTTGAATGTAATTTATCAAGTTGGTTATTGCTACCAAAATGGAATTGGTATTGAAAAGGATGAACAGAAGGCGTTTATTCATTATCAAGAGTCCGCTAGTATGGGGCACGTTGATGGAATATATAATCTTGGTTGTTGTTACCTAAATGGGATTGGGTTGAAAAGAACGAATCAGAAGCATTTACTCATTATCAAAAATCCGCAGAAATGGGAAATCCTAAAGGAATTTTCCAAGTGGGTAATTGTTATGAAAATGGTATTGGTGTTATAAAAAACGAAAATCAGTCATTCAACTATTATCTAAAGTCTGCCGAAATAGGATATTCAGATGGTATATTTCAAGTTGGTTATTGCTATCAAAATGGAATTGGCTGTGAGAAGGATGAATGTAAAGCGTTTATTTATTTTCAAAAATCGGCAGATATGGGGCACGTTAATGGGATTAATAAACTTGCAAATTGCTATCTGAATGGAATCGGTGTTGAAATCGATCACCATAAAGCATTTAGTTACTATCAAAAATCAACTGAAATGGGAGATGCTATTGGTTCATATAATCTCGGCTATTGTTACGAAAATGAAATTGGCATTGAAAAAGACGAACACGTGGCACATTCATATTACCAAAAAGCTAAAGAAATGAAAAATTCAGATTGTGAACTCCAAAATAATTATATAAAGAAAGCATAGTTGATGAGAGGAAAAATAACAAAAAAAATTCGCTTATTGTCAACAATTGGCTGAAAAGGGACATTTGAATGGAACATATAGTCTTGGTTTATGTTATTATAATGGAATCGGAGTTGAAAAAGATAAACTTAGAGCATTTACTTATTTTCAAAAATCAGCAGAAATGTGAAATTCTTATGGAATGGTTCAAGTTGGAAATTGCCATTTGAATGGAATAAGTGGCGAAAAAGATCAATATAAAGCATTTACTTATTATGAAAAAGCAGCAGAAATGGGAAATTCGGATGGAATTGATCGACTTGGCTACTGTTACCAAAAAGGAATAGGGACCAAACGAGATATGCTTAAAGCATTCAATTGTCATCAAAAATCAGCTGAAATGGGAAATTCTTATGGAATGTTTCAAGTAGGTAATTGTTATAAAAACGGGATAGGAGTTGAAGCAAATGAATGTGATGCATTCAATTATTACCAAAAGTCAGCGGAGATGGGTAATCCTGATGGAATACTTCAAGCCGGTCATTGCTATAAAAACGGCATTGGAATCGAAAAAAATGGGCAAAAAGCGTTCAATTATTTTGAAAAATTTACCAAAATAGAGCATCCCATCGGAGTATATGAACTTGGAAATTGTTATCAAAATGGAATTGGTGTTAGTAAGGATGTATATAAAGCATTTTTATTTTATGAAAAATCTGCAGAAATGAAAAATTCTAAAGGAATGATCCAAGTTGGCCATTGCTATCGAAATGGAATCGGTGCAGAAAAGGATGAATATGAAGCATTTGTTTATTATAAAAAGTCCGCAGAAATGAATAATTCTGATGGTATGTTTCAAATTGCCAATTGTTATAAAGACGGTATTGGGGTTCAGAAGGATGAACATAAGGCATTTACTTATTATCAGAACTTAGTAGAAATGAGGCATCCTGATGGAATATATAATCTTGGCCTTTGTTATCATAATGGAATTGGCGTTGAAAAAAACATCAATAAAGCATTTACATATTATCAAAGATCTGCTAGTTTGGGGCACGCTAAGAGTATACTTCAAGTTAGTCATTGCTATAGAGATGGAATCGGAACAGAAAAAGATAAGTCTAAGGCATTTATTTACTATCAAAAATTGGCCGAAATGGGAGACCCTGATGGATGCTTTCAGGTTGGGTATTGTTATCACCATGGAATAGGCATTATAAGGGATGAATATAAGGCGTTTAGTTATTATCAAAAATCTGCAGAAATGAATCACGTTGATGGAACATACAACCTTGGTGTTTTTTATCAAAATGGAGTTGGGGTTGAGAAAGATGAAAATAAGGCATTCAATTATTATCAAAAATCTGCCATTATGGGGAATTCCAACGGAATACTTCAAGTCGGATATTGTTATCAAAGAGGAATTGGTGTTGAAAAAGATGAACATAAGGCGTTCTTCTATTATATAAAATCTGCTGAAATTGGAAATTCTATTGGGATATTTCAAGTCGGTTATTGTTATCAAAAAGGAATTGGAGTTGAAAAAGACGAACATAAGGCATTTTTCTATTATCAAAAATCAGCAGATTTGGAAAGTGCTGATGGAATGAATGGGCTTGGATATTTATATCAAAATGGAATTGGTGTTGAAAAAGACGAACAAAAGGCATTTTCCTATTATCAAAAATCAGCTGAAATTGGAAATTCTGACGGAGTGTTTCAAGTCGGTTATTGTTTTCAAAATGGCATCGGTGTTGAAAAAGACATAAATAATGCATTTGTTTACTACCAAAGGTCTGCCGAGATGGGAAATTCTAATGGAACATATAATGTTGGCTATTTTTTTCAAAATGGGATTGGCGTAGAAATTGATGAACACAAGGCATTCATCTATTATCAAAAGTCAGCAGCTATGGAAAATTCTGCTGGAATGATTCAAACAGCTTACTGTTATCGAAATGGTATTGGAACAGAGAGAGATCGAAAAAAGGCAGATGAATGGTTTATAAGGTAAAAATATAGTTTATTTTTGTCATCATTTCCAATGCGAATTTAATTTTTATGTCTGCAAATTTAAACATTAATTAGGCAAAGAAATCTATCATTAGGTGAATTTGTTATATGCTCTTTCGAATTGTTAAACATTTATAATATCATTATTAAATTTTTTCATATTTTAGTGACAAATGAATGGATAAATAATATTTGTGAAATTGATGACGATTTAAACAAAATTCTGGCTGCAAACAAATATTCATTACCGTGGATATCTTATACTGAATTTAAAAATATTTTAAAAATAGGGGAAGGTGGATTTGCAAGCGTGTATTATGCTGAATGGGTTGATAATAACATATCAAAAAGTGTGGCACTGAAGGTATTTAATGACAACAAAGAATTTATAAAAGAGGTAAGTTTTTATCTAATGTTTGTCATCTTTCGATAATACATTTTTAATAAATTTTTTTTTTCGGCAATCAGTTAAAGGCGTACTGTGATATTTGTTATGATAATCCTTCATTTTTAGAGTGTTACGGAATATCAAAAGATAATATCTCTGGAAATTACATCCTTGTATTAAAACATGCAAAAATGGGTTCTTTGAACAAAAATCTTTCCGTAATTTCACGAATGAAATGGAATGATAAATTAAATTTATTACATTGCATTGTTTCTGATCTTGAGATAATCCATTTTCACGGACTTATTCATCGAGATTTGCATAGTGGTAATGTTTTGCAAGATAATTTACGTAGCGCTTATATTGCAGACTTGGGACTTTCAATTTCAACAATTTCCGAACAATTACAAGGTAAAATATATGGAGTCCTGCCTTATATCGCTCCTGAGGTTTTATTAGGACAATCTTCCACACAATCATGTGATATATATGCTTTTGGTGTTATCATGGCTGAAATAACAAATGGGCAAAGACCTTTTAAAGAACATCAATTTGATCTTAGCCTTGCAATAAAAATATGCGATGGACTACGACCAGACTTTTTTTGTGGAGCTCCCGATTGCTGCGTTGAATTAGTTAAGCAATGCATGGATTCTGATCCGCAAAAACGACCTACAGCATCTCACATTTCTGATAAACTTGGTAAATGGATTAATTGCATCAACGCTCCTTCCACTATACAGGATTATGAGGTCGAAAGAATTAAAAGTCAATTCTTGGAAGCAGATGATAAAATTGTGGAATTTATTATACAAAAACATCCGGATCATATGTACACTTCAAAAATCATCAATACACATGAAATCAAGCGTACATTTGAATTGTTGAAGGACAGCAGATCAATAAACAGCTTTGAAATTCCCTATTAGGTTAACAACATATTGAGGTGCGAATAAAATTAAATTCTAATAATAGAATTTTGTATAACTAGAACTAGCAATGTACATGTGGCGGGCAACTTCGTCGCCCGCTTGCAATTTTTAAATGGCACTTGACTTAATATGTAACACATTTACAGAATTCTATTAGTACTATACTGTGATGATTTGTAGGCTAGCAAGAAGGAACTTATAAGTGTATAAATACTATTTAAAGGAAAATAATTTTATCTTTTGTAAATTCGTTTATATTAACTGTTCTTATTGATCAAAATGTTATTTTTAATAATATGCTAAAAAGAAATGTAGAAATAATTGAATTATTTTTATGAATGATCAGTTGTAAATACGGTTTAATAAAGATTTATGGTTTGTTTATTTTTTTTAAAACGGATAATAATGATAGATTATAATATCATACTAATAACAAAATTAATTGAAAAAAGGAATAAGATAAACAAAGAATAAATAAGGCGAAGAATCCTGATATTAAATTTACTAATGCAGTACACTGGTGGTTAATGTTGTGTTAGTATTGGAATTATCATAATTTATCATAAGTTGCTTAAAAAATTCTGTCGCAGAACTTACTTACTATTCAGATGTGATTAAGGTTAAGTTAGTTGCATTAAAATTATCGTAATTTCTATTATAGTTTACTGTAAAGAATTCAGTTACAGAATTTATATGCTAATGCGGAAGGTAAAATCGAATTAGTATTGGAATTTTCATGATTTCTATGTAAATATTGTTATCATTATTCCAGTGGTCCAGTATTTGCTTATGGTTGAGTTGGTTGCATTAAAATTATAATGATTTACTATCTGATATAAAGAATTCTGTTACAAAACTAATTCGCTAATGAGGTACATACAGTAGTTGAGTTAATGTTAGGGTATATGATTTTCTACTATACAGTATGCTACTGTAAAATTCTGTTGATAAAGCTTACTTTCTAATTTGATACATACAGCAGTTAAAATTGAGTTAATATTGGAATTATCGTGATTTCTACTGTAAAAAAAATTCTGTTACAAAATTTACCCACTCTTCCGATGACCACAGTATTGGTTATAGTTAAATTTTCATAGATTCTACCAATTTACAGTAAAGAAGTCAGTTACATATTTACTCGCTAATGCAATACATACAATTTGTTAAGGAGTNATAGATTCTACCAATTTACAGTAAAGAAGTCAGTTACATATTTACTCGCTAATGCAATACATACAATTTGTTAAGGAGTTATTATAATGATCTCTACATAAAAAATTTAGTTACAGAACTTACTTGCTATTATAATTAAAGTATGTGGTTAACTTGAGTTAGTTGCATTCGAATTAATGTAATTTCTGCCAAGAGTTACTGTAAAAAATTCAATTATAGAACTAATCAATAATGGATACACATAGTTGAGTTAATATGGGCCAGATCACAGGACTAGGGATGGGTTCAGTCAGCTAATAGTCGGCTAGCCGATCAGCTATAGCCGTAGTCGATGTAGTCGACTATAACGGCTTAGCTGACCGGTTAGCCGATGCCAAATTTTTTATTTCCTGGCTAAAAAATTATAATTATTGCTTAATTCAGCATGAAGTGTACAAATTATATAGAATTATTGAAAGAAATACCCTAGCATCTTCCATCTTCCCCAGGATCGCCGTCACTTTTCACTGTCACGTGTCTATGTCCAACAAACTTCAAGATCGTTTTAAGTTAGTGCTAGGGTTCCTATAGGGCTTGATATTAGCAAAACATATAGTAGAATTGCTCAAGGAATTTTTGTGATTTTTGAAAAAGCGAACGTTTTGTTTTGATCTTCCGCTTGTGTTACGTTACACATGCTCTCGTTATTTTATTGACCAAAAATCACGGTCAAAATAATCTAATTCTGGTCAAATTTGCAAATCGTTTGATGAGTTTTTAAACTCATCTCCAATAGGCCAAATGATCTACAAATTTGACCAGAATTAGATTGTTTTGAAATGTAGATCGGATCTTCAATATTTTGATTATTTTGATTGGCTGTTACAGCATGTGGCCCGAACTTTTTTTCGCCATGGCTAGGGTACTCTAATATGTATAACTATATAACATATAAAAATATAATTATTTGGCATTTGTTTATATGTTTGATTGAAAAATTGATTAAAAAATTGATCAAGTAATTTATCGGCTATAGCCGGATATAGCCGGCTAGTAGTCAATAGTCGATGATAGCTGGCCGATAGCTGACCTAGCTGACCGAACCCATCCCTACACAGGACTATTACAGGTTTTGAGAAAATCAGCAAAAACTATTTTGTTACACAAAATCAAAACAATCTAAAACTAGGGGTTGTCTAAAGCGAAGCAGAATCACGTAACATGTGACCAATCAAATTATAGAAATTTGATGATCTTTGGCAAAGCAGAAAGCGAAAAACCTGAAAAATACAAAAAACGGTAGTCTAAACCTATCTTGGTGGATTAATTAAAAATGTCGGGAAAGCAATTTTGCTTATATATAATATCTAAAATTTACCTAACTTTAATCCATTATGACCCTAACCCTAAAGTTAATTCCCTAAAATATATATTATAAGAATCTACTCCGCTTTAGACGTCCTC
Source organism: Gigaspora rosea (assembly GCA_003550325.1). Classification (NCBI taxonomy): domain Eukaryota; kingdom Fungi; phylum Glomeromycota; class Glomeromycetes; order Diversisporales; family Gigasporaceae; genus Gigaspora; species Gigaspora rosea. The sequence goes on along the minus strand of QKWP01000177.1, from coordinate 312,590 downwards.
TAAAACTAGCATATTCATGATTAACAAACCTGGTTAAACAGGATTATTATATCTTTAAACCTGTATATTGCTTCTAAAATCTCAGTAAAATCTATTTTTAGATTATACCTTTAACCGTTGTATCACAAAAATTTATTAGGTGATTAGACTTTCATTATTAAGTAAAAAAGTTTGGTCTTTAAATTTTACACATGATCAACCAAACAGGTTAATTTTTAAAAAATTGTCAAATTGTCTGGTTTCTACTTTTGAGGGCCCATATGATTTCAATTATGAATTACTGTAAAAAAACTCTATTACAAAATTTACTTGTTGTTTTATTACTAAAATATGTAATTAAGATTGAGTTAGTTAGAATTTTTATATTTCTACTATAAAATTCTAATGTGAAACTAGGGATTGGAACTGTTTAACCGTTTAAACATTGCTCTATAGTTCCGGGCAAAATTATTTGGTCATGGGCCGGAATTATTTTAATGCTGGCCAAATTAAACGGTTAAACGGTTAAACGATTAAACGATTAAGAAAAATTTTAGGCGGTTCCAATCCCTATGTGAAACTTACACACCAATACAGTCCAATAGTGGTTGCATCAATAATAGAATTATCATAATTTCTATTGCAAGTTATAGCAAAAAGTTTAATCACAGAACTAACTAGCTGTTATTACAGTATATGGTTAATATTGAGTTAGTTTGCAATTCTTGGGTTGCATTGACAGGGTACATCACTTTTAAAAGGTTTTTAAGATTGCATTTAAGCTTCAGGAGTTCATAAAACCTGAAGCATCAACCACATAAAAAGCCTGTCAATGTAGTGACAGAGTGATTATTATTGCAAAATCAAATAACTTAACAACATCACATGTTCAAGTTTTTATTTGATTTTATAGTTTTTGTTGTATCTTGTTTGGTGCAGGTATTTCTGATCAATATTTTGATAACATACAATTGTAAAAATATGAGTTACTATAATAGGCAAGGATGTTCAAGGGCCATTATACATAGTTAGTAGAGAAGTTATCTTTTTTTTCACTATCGCTTGCTTTGTAGTGAAGGCTAGCTCTATCATCCCACCCTACCCACTCTTTGCTTGATGGCTTATTCATATTTGCAATTGGGCATCACAGCTATAATAGTTATATTTGATAATTAGGTATTTAGCTGTAATTGCTTCATGTTAGTATCTGAACATTATAGTTAAGATAGCAGCACAAGAACCTTATGTAAAGGTATACCTGCCTATTTCTGGAGATCGACCTATTTCTGTGATTATAGATTTCTTGTATTTAAAGTTTATTTTTGTTATACAAGATTTGGCTTTTTTTACATATATAGTGGTCTTTTTGGATCAAATTTGTTTTTTAAAAACCTTCTATTAGCACCAAGATATATAGATGCCATTATATATTTAGCAAAATTCTGAACTTAATAGTTAGCGATTTATAAAAAAAAAAAAAGAAAAAAATCTTTTAATGATATTCAATAATTAATTAAACTCACCAAAGACACTAAGCTTGAAAAACGTGCTTTATTTGGGCTCTACAAAAAGTTTTTCATTTTTTATGCTTATTTATATATATCAAACAAATAACTTTATATCAAACAAAAAAAACTTGAACCTTGTTAGTGTCCATCACGATTTTATGAGTCATGAGTCAGCACCTAATTACATCATCATGCGTGATTTAAATCTTTTGAAAAAAATTTTAGTGCATTCATAACGACTTTCTTTTACTTGTATTATAATATGAACCAATTTTTATAAAAAATTTTTAACCTATAATTAAATGGCCTTACCCATTAGTAAAATCTTTCTGATTTGTTTAAAATTTTTATAGTAAGTGTAATTTATTATCATGAACATGTTTACTTAATGCAATTTATTTTATTTATTTAATAAAAAAATCACTTTTATTATATGTTCACAGGAATAGTATGGTAGCCTTTAATTTTGTATAAATTTTAAATTAAATTCTATGAGTAAAATAAATACATACCTATATATAAAATTTCAATATATTATATATTTAAATTATAAATTTTATATATAAAATTTCATAAATTTTTATATGTAGCAAAAAAAAAGTCCCCAAAAATAGGCAAGTATACCTTAATATTAAGCTTCATGGCTGTGATAACAGTGCTGGACCTCATATCGGTGATTAGGCTCTGCAATTACAATAGTAGTGCAAGACTCATGTCTGTACAAGGATCCCATGCTGGAGATTAAACTCTGTAGTTACAATAATAGTGCAAGACTTACCGTAAACTGCCGTATAAACAACCCAGGTCTGGAACATTCCACCAAAAAAATTAATTAGTAAAAAAAAAAAAAATTATTAGTAAAAATGAGAAGGGGTCTGATATGTGGGGGGGCTGTTTATACGGCAGTTTATAGTATGTTAATGAGTAGGTTCTGCAGCTATAATAGCAATGCAAAAATGGCCATTAAGCAAGAACCTTTAAGTTAATTAGGCACTGCACCTATGCTAACAGTGCAAAGATCTTATACTTAGATATTACCATGTTGCAATTAGATTATATGGCTATAGTAATAGTGCAAGAACCTCATTTGAGATTAAGTATAGGACCTATTATTTTGTTATTCTATAATGTTTGATTAGGTTTGTAGCTACAATAGCAGTACAAGGGCCTCACGTTTGTGATTAATAGTACAAGAACTTTATACCTTGATTAGGCACTATAGCTATAACAGCAGTACAAAGAACTTATATTTGATAATTAGACTCTGTGGCTATGATAGCATTGCAGAATCTCATATTGTATTTACAGTGCAAAGGTCTTATATTGACAATTAGATCAATAGCATTTTGCTAATAATTAGGCAAGAACCTCATGTTGTAATTGGGCTCTATAGCTGCAATAGCAGTGCAAGGACCTCATACTGTAATTAGACTCTGTGGCTACAATAGCAATACAATAACCTCAGATTGTAATAGCAATACAAGAACCTCAGGTTGTGATTAGCTTCGCTGCTGCAATAGCAGTGCAAGGTCCTCATGCTGTGATTAGGTCCCACAGCTGCAATAGCAGTGCAAGGACCTATGATAAGTAACAATACTCACACCGCTATAACACTAATAGCTGATTCTTGTTGCAGCTATGTGATTTCTTCTTGGCAAAATTCACATGCAAAGATGCAATTAATTATAAAGTGGAGTAAGAGAATATTCTTTGAAATTTAGATATTTTGATATACATGGTATGGTAGTGAATAGAATCTCTATATGTTTTTCTTCATCCAAATAAAATATCTAATTGAGCAATAGTAATACATATTTTTGGCAGAATGTAATCATAGTCAGTTACATAGCAAAGTACAGTAATAGTACCTGGCAACTTTTTTTTCAAATACTTAAAAAAAAAATTCTACTGATATTGATTTTTTTTTATTTTTTTCATTTTTTATTTATTTATTTATTGTTTTTTATTTAGTTAAACAGGCACACATTAAAGTATAGTACCCATACATATCTAGGCCATAAGTTACAATCAGCAAAATATATTTTTTTATTTAGTTTAGTTTCATATAACACTATATATAGAGAATTTACAATACAACTTCTACTTTTTTTATTTTATTTATTTATTTTATACAAAAACAAAAAAAAGTTACATATTACATTGCATAATTGAACTAATGCAAATAAAGGTACAAATTCTTTTTTATGATTTTTCACTACTGCCTTTGACAATCACTGATTATTAATTAATCATAATGGCAAAAAATTAGAAGAAAAACTCAAAATTCTAAAAAACCATAAAAAGTATAAGTATAAACATAAAGTAAAACAAAATACAAGCATAAAAAGAAAGTTTTTAATGAAATTAAGTTGCTTTTAACTGATTCAAATTCTTTTTTTTTCTCACATCTAATATAGTATAGTATCATATTATTTAATATCAAATAATATCATATCATATCATATTATATATTATATAATAATATAATAGGTAGGTGTAACAATTCCTTTTATAGATTAAGAGAAAATTTTGACTGCTGATTATATGCACAAAAGTGACACAAATACTATGAAATAGGCATTTTCTGTATTTATATTATTGTATTATAAATTCATGAATAAATAAGTATTTGTACTAATAAAATCTATAATGATATATATAAATATAAAAATTAATATTTTTTACTAAGTTAATCTTTTATTAAGTTTAGGTAATGGCAAAAAAAGCCCAGTTTATTTTTTGAATTTTTGAAGCCTATAAAAACAATATTACACTATTTGTACTTAAGCTAAAATTAGTATATACAATTAGTATAATAAATACATATTCACTATATAGGCTTTATTTGTATTTCTCACATGCCTACTGCCAGTAGCAAGTCTTAAAAGTCAGATGAATTGGGCCAGGTTTAGGCCCAGTTCATCTGAATTTGAAGACTTGCTACTGGTAGTAGGCATGTGAGAGGTACAAATAAAGCCTATTTGGTAAAAGTATATTTATTATACTAATTATATATGCTAATTTCAACTTAAGTACCAATAGTATAATATTGTTTTTATAGGCTTCAAAAATTCAAAACTAACTGGTCTTTTTTTGCCATACTCTAATTAAATTAACATCATGTAGGCAACTTATAAAGTTGTAGAGCTAATTTTGTGGTTGGTTCTAAATTTAAAACTTTTATATACTATCCCTTAATTTGTTATGCAGGCATATTTGCCTGCAAAAATTTTAAATTTTTTTTTTTTTTAACCTTAAGCAGCCACGCTAATACTTTATTAAAATACTTGTATTTACTATTGTACCAACAATTGTACCTACATAGCACTACCTAATAACTAAGTTTAGCATCATCCGGCCATCCAGTCAGTACCTAAGTACCCGGATACCTAAATGCGACCTACTGCACTGTTCTGATACCATATGGTATTAGAACAGATAGCTTATCTAGCTACTTAAAGCCAAAATAAAAAGGTCAAAGGTCTTCACCTTTTTACGACAAGCTAGAAATTACCTTCCTATCTTCTCTTTTCCTTTAACATTTCAAGAAGGCTTGTTAACTTTACTAACTTCCTTTAATCTTTCTTACCTAGCCTCTAGGACAAGGAATATTTTCTCCTAATCTATATGAACAATAGTTTTTTAAGAAAACAAAAGGAGATATAAAGAGGGGTATTACTACAAAACCTACATGACATTCAAAAAGAACAAAGTAACCAAAACAAAAAGAAACATAGACAAAAAAGACAAAGAAAAGAAAATAAAATTGACATCGTTCATAAGAACTAATTTTAAAAATTATATAGACTGTATAAAGCATATAGCTTTA
>QKWP01000177.1:246626-305294 GCA_003550325.1 Gigaspora rosea | reverse complement strand
ACAAAAATCTAATCACAGGATCATAAGATCGATATAGATTTGTGTATTATTACTATATAGTATTTATTTAATAAATACTATATAGTAATAATATGCAAATCTATATTGATCTTATGAACCTGTGTTTAGATTTTTGCGACTTTGGGATTTTAGAATCCTCTCTTTAAGAGGATCATTTTGGTAGTTAAATCATCCAAATTGGACCAGTAGATCAAAAGTTATTAACTATTAAAGTTTATAAATATTTTTAATAATACGTGAAATTTGATTGGCTATTAAACCAGTCAGGTGGGGGAGGGGTAGGCTATATAGTAAATGGAAATCAGGTGATTTCTGGTGCCCCCTAAGCAAGCATATTTCTAGATAGAAATGTTATTCTGCTCCAACTTGTTTGCTTGTGCTTAAAACCTGTTGAAACTCTGTTCAGAGTATATTTATATAAAAACTTATAAATATATTATTAATTATACTTGTATGAGCAGTTTAATAAAGCCTGCTATCCTATTACTTTTTATTAAAGCAAATCCATGAATTTACATTTAAAGTTTATTACAAATCAATATTGCTTACCTAATCTTTTCAAACTTATTTGGAGAATGATTTAATAATCATATGACTACAAAACTCGAATTCCATTAAGTACAGTTCCAAACAGGGTCGAACTAAGTTCAGCAAGCAGGATAACATCTTTAGTTCAAAATAAACTTAAATTTTTATAAATATAGATATAATTTTTAATAATTTATTTAGTTTTTTAAAAGTACTAATCAAATATCTAAAAATTTATATATAACTCTTAATAATGCTGTTATAATTGGGTATAAGTTGTAAATTAATTTAACAAAAGCTGTAGAATTTCTAAGTCCATTGAATCAATTGATTCTTTGGAAGAACTTAAAACTTACCTCTGCCAATTTATAACATTGTTGAAAAAAAAACAGTCCTAACTATAAGGTTGAATCAGTCTATAATTGTTATAGTGTAATTAACAGATATCTCAAGAATAATAGCATTTTTCAACTAACAAAGATCTTTAATTGCTATAGTTTTCTCATGCATTCCAAACATTAGATTGAAAAATGTGCATCCTACAAAATAAAGTACTAGGTAATGCAAAGAAATCCAACAGACTATCAATAGAAGCAATCCAACAAATACTTGACAATCCTTATGGATATTAATACAAATAAATTGCTTCTTTGTTAAGTCTTTTTTTTGTTCCAAAAAAGATATCAAATGTCATTATAATGGGTTTAGAACTCATACTACATAAAGAAAAAAATAATCAGAGTGGGCTTTTTTCAGAAATAAGGATAGAAAAACTACAGTGCAGGACTCCTTAAACCCAACAACTTTTTTAAAAGATGGTCAAATTTGAGACAAAATAATAAATTTTGATTGGCTAATATCTTAAAAATGGTCAAATTTGAGACAAAATAATAAATTTTGATTGGCTAATATCTTAAATTTTTTTTAATATTTTATTATATTTTTAAAAACTTGTTATGTTTTTTATATATATGCGGCCAAATTTTTATTTGATTAGTACTTTAAAAGGAAATAACATTATAAATTTTGCTATATTAAAAAATAAACTCCATAATTTTATTCTGCTTGTTTGTTTGAATATTTTTATGAAAATTATTTTCTTTTAACTATATTCTTATTTTTTTATAAAATTTTAAAAAATTATTAGTTTTTAGTTGCTGTAGTTGCTGTAGTTGCTGATTTAAGACGCACTGCCCTGTAGCTTACAGATGAATTCCAATACCACCAGCTCATCGTAATAAATATATGCCAGTAAAGGATATCCTTCTTTATTTGTCAAAATTACCCAATTCAATATTGATTGACTCATTATTTCATGAACATGCAAGAGCCAAAAAGGTATGTATATTTATGTAATATCTGATATGTACTACATATTCACTATTATTGTAAGATCTTAAAAAAGATCGCTGGTACAAATAATTCTATGGGGTATAGTAAACTTAGAAAAATGATGAAAATCATTGCTACGAATACAGGTATCAATCTTGATAATGGACGATTAATTACGAATCATTCTCACTGCAATTCAATTATTGAAAAATCAAGGTCTTTCTGATTCAGATTTACAATCATTTTTAGGTCATTAGTCACATAAGAATTTAGTTGATTATTGTCATTCCTTTTACATGGCAAGAATTGAATTTAGATGAATATGATTGCTCTGAAATGGCTTTTGAAGATTATGATGATATACAAGGTAAATACTTGAAACTAATATAGTGATTTAAGATAATATTTAATTTATGTTCTAATTTATTTATTGCTGAAGAAAAATTGAACCTTCTGAAGCCAATTTTATATAACACCAGCATCTGAAGTCCTATGGCACAAGAAATTTCTATTCTTACAACATAAGAAATTCCAATGCTCACGGCACAAGAAATTTAGAAACTTCTATTTCTATGACACAAGAAATTCTATTCCCGCTGCATAAGAAATTCCGTTTCCCACGTTACAAAAAATTCAACTTCCTGATGCACAAGAAATTACTGTTTCTGTGGCACAATTGCTGAAAACAAGCTTCTTCACACAAGAAAGAAATTGTTGCATCACAAAAAACTCAAGCTTCCGTGATTACAATTCCCGCTCAATTTCAAAAACAAAAATAATGGTAGAAATTCAAGAATTTCTAAATCTCATGCTTGAATTAATCCTTACAATTCTGTGACGGCACCTTTTAAATCTCCTTGTGATCCTAATTCTCCATTATTTTCTTCTTATGGAGAACATCAAAAACCTTTATCGTCAATTAATAATATTGTTATTCAGCTTCCTCCTGGCAGCTTTTCGCAAAGCTATGACTTAAAAATAAATTTAAAAATTAATTGGAATTTTTGAATGTAATTTTTCTTAGCATTTCTTAAAAATTTACAAATACTTAGCTCTGTAAGTTTAAAGCATTTAATAAAGTGAACAAAATTTGCTTATTTTTAATATGATGTGGCGAAAATTGAGTTATTACATGATTAGAAAGTGATCGAATAATACATAAAAAAACGTCCAGTGCGCACATAGGACATGTCGGATAACAACAGTTTATTAACAAATTGATTTGAAAACACGCTTGTATATAGTATTTAGGATTCAAAATCTAATTGAACTAAAGATGGACTAATAGCTAATAATATCACTGGAAATAAATATTCAAACTTGTATTGTATCTTATTCATTATTAATATTAATTAATTGAATAATTTAAGGAAAGCTATTCAATTTTGCTATAATAAATATTCAAGCACTATTACAGCTTTTGTTTATTGCTTATTCATTACTGTAATAGATTCATATATTTACGTCACCATATAAATGAATAAAACTAAAAAATTTAATGCTTGTGAAAAATATTTCTTTTACAACAAAAAAAAAGATTTCGTTTACAACAAAAAAAAAATATTTCGTTTACAACAAAAAAAAAATATTTCGTTTACAACAAAAAAAAAATATTTCGTTTACAACAAAAAAAAAAAAAATAAGAGTCAATTCAGTTAATTTCGCGCCTAAAATCGATAAATTTCTTTTCGGTATTCATATAGCGTATATTAATAAAATCAATTTAATATAGTCTATACCCTAGAAATATATATAAATATTATATGCTTAAAAATATTACTGCTAGAAAATAAAGCACTATAACTAGTCTAAAATAAGCATTTGGTAAGATTAATCACTAATATTTCTCGCTATTCTTGATATATTTCATGTCATTTTCATTATCACTTTTTCTTGTTTGGTATCTTTTGTCTTCATTTTTAGTACCTCTAACTACTGTTTGATATTCTTGCTCCTCTTGTTTGTTTCTCCTAGTTATTTGATATCAATCACGCATATTGTTTGACATCTCATGTACTTGCTGATTACTATCATTGCTTCCTATTGTTTGGTATCTTCCATACTCGTTCTTTTGTGCTTCATTGCCCCGATATTTGTTATTCGCCATCTCTGTCGTTTTATTTTATTGCCTTGGTATTCATTTTTTACTCTCATTGTTTGCCGTTAATATTCTGGTTGTTTAGTATCATTTATGAGTGCTGTAGAGTAACTCATGTCTCTATTATTTTGTATTTCCTTTTTTTTTTCATGTCTATTATTTCCTATAACCGTAGTTTGATATCTCAGTTCTGATTGTTTAGTATCTTCCATTCTTGTCTTGTAATATGCAATATTACTCAATTTCTCGCGTTCGTTGTGTTTACCATCATTAATCTCTGTTGTTTGGTACCTTTCGCCTCTATTTTGTATTTGTGCATCTCTTTCCTGATATTTGTTATCACTTGTCCATAGAGTTTTGTATTCCTCATCTCTACTATCTCGATACTCAGCAACACTTCTTGTTTTTTGACGTTTTAATTCTAGTTGCTTATCATCTTCTATTCTAGTTGTTGGGTATCTCACAACTCCTTTGATCGACATTCCATATCATGGTATTAATTACCGCTTACTATTGTTTTTGGTGTCCTTCATCTCTACTATCCATGCTATTTGGAACCTCTCTTTCCGAATGCCTAGAATCCTCCATCCCTTTTTGATAATTTCCATGATGATGGTTTATTATCTCCCAATCTTTGGCTTCTATCATACTATTTAGATTGTTTTGTGCTCTAGCATCAATAGGAATAACTCTTGCAGGAAAGATTACTTTCATATTTATATCTTCTTCGTTGACTTCACAAAGATTAGAACCGATTACTGGAAACGCACAAACACCAACACACATCTCCTCTAGAGAATCACAGTCCCAAGAAGCCTCCATCATAATAGTATTAATATTTGTCTTGCTTTCAAAGAATTTCCAATCTGCGATAGGTTCTTGAACTTTTAATCTAAACAAAAATATGTTGATAACTTGTCTGATTATAATGTTAATCATATCATTATTTTCTAATAATTTTTCTTTATTCGTAATTGTTCTATAACTATTCATTAAATCAGTTATTTCAGAACTTAATTTTACAATTAAAGGATGTTCTTTATCACCTATATTAGAAAATCCACGATTTCCAAGAACACCATAAATTTGTTGACGTAATTTTGTTGTAATAGCTTTGCTAACAGTATCAGTTCCTGAACGATACTCTGAAATTGATTTAATGAATCTCAATAATTGTTCTGCTGTATTAATGAGTTTAATTTCTAAATTTGGGTCACCCTGCTCGATATCTTTATCATACTCTTGAAGCTTAAAGTATTCATTAAATTTTTTAATAATAGTTTCGATAATATAACGTTCTAGCAGGCCAGAGATCAGATTTTTATTTTTTTTTATGCCACCAGAGATTGAACAACTATATTTATTTAATAGTTCATTTATTTCTGATTCATTAATTTCAGCAACTTTTTTAAGTCCACAAAATTTATCTAAATTTTTATGTAAAACCAGAATATCTTTTGAAAGCTGACCAGCACTATCGGAATCTTGGTAACCTAAATGAAAACTTGTAGCATTACCTAAAGCAGATTGATATTTGGTAGCTTCTTTCTTTAAATTATTGTTTGTTTTAGTTAAATCATCTATCAATTTCAAATTTGTCGTCACACTCTTTTCGTACATCGATTCAAGATTTCGATGTTTTGTTTCAAGATTTTGATGTTTTATTTTGAGGGATTGATATTTTGCTTCAAGATTTTGATTATTTGTTTGGATGGATTGATATTTTGCTTCAAGATTTTGATAATTTGACCTAAGATCTTGATTATTTGTTTGTAGGGATTGATAATTCGCTTCCAGATTTTGATGATTTATTTTAAGGGTTTGATGATTATATTCGAGAATTCGATAGTCTTGCACAAAATTTTGATCTTTATTAGATTTTTTTGACTTATTAAAAATATTAAAAGTCCAAAATGAATTATTCGATTCTTGCACTTCACTTTCCAACTCCTCATTTTTTCTTTCTAATTCTAAATAATTTTCATTCAATTTATTACACCTTTCTTGCAACGTATTATAATTGGTTTGCAAATCTTGTATTTGCTTTAAATAGTTTTTAACTGTTTCATTGTTTTTAATCTCCATTTCATGGATATTCATTTGTAATTCATCATATTTTCTTTTAAGTTCATCATATTTATTTACTAATTCATTTGATTGCTCTGAATTATTATAGTTCGTATTATCGATCATGGGAGTAATTTTTATTAGATATTCTGAATTTTGATGCATGATTAGAATATTGTCGTAAACTTCTTTACTAATTATAAAATTATCACCAAAATCAAGACAAAACTTTTGAATATGTTCTTGTACAGATTTTAGTGTTCCATTTTCTTTGTTTTGCAGAAATTGTTGATGTCCACTTAAATATTGTTGATAGTCTTCCATAGATGCTTGCGACTCAATTAATGCTCCTACGACAATTTGATGTTGTTCGATATGTTTTAGTCTGATGCTAATGTGTTTTTGTACTTTGTTATAAAATTTTGAAAAGTTTCTAAAAGTGTCAATAGTTGTTGCAGAAGTTTATGACGATTAGATAAAGGTTGACATTGCAATTTATCTTGACACTGTTTTACAAATTGTTGCAACAGTTGTGACAATACATATAATTGGTTAAAATGTAGTAATTCTACCATTTGACGTTGAAATGGTGAGAGCAACTGTCCTTGATATTGCTTTTGGTGCTGTAATAATTCATCTTGATTACGTAAAAAGTTTTCTTCTTGTTGTAATAAGAGGTGTTGTTCCTTTAAGGGTTCTTGCAAATTTATTTCAAACTGTTTCAATAGAGAATTCAGTTCTGGACATGAATTTAAATTTTGTAAAAAATTCTGTAGATTTAAGAACCGGTTTGCGAAAGCGTTTTGCTTTTCAAAATATTCTTGCGTGAAAATTTTCTGTTCTTCTACGTCAATGTCCATATTGTCCATATTATCCATATTTAATTTAAAGGAAACAAATTACTTATATTTTTTATATGTGATGCGCGAGAATTTATTATAAAGATATATATTTTAATATTTTACAAAAAAATTCTTAAAAGGTCGACCATCAAATTCATTAAAATTTGGTACACTAATATATTAGCTATTGTGTCCATTTTTGGTTTCCAGCGATTTAATTAGTCAATAGGTATTTGGATGCAATGTAATTCGTTGCTATTTATATTTACTACATATTGTATTTACGAAATAATGTCACCCGATAGTGATACTTTTTGACTTGAAAAGAGAGTAATGACTCATTTCTTACTAAAGCAGCATAGTAAATTAAAATCTTATTTTGCCTTATCGCGAGTAGATATTCCTTATCATTCATCATATATAACTTAAAATTACTCCCAAAGCTGAAATGGATATTTTATTTGCACAATTCATGTATATATTTAATAGTCTAAAGTTTCTAATTTAAATATTTATTTAGTAACGTATTTCTTTTTCGTGATACCCTTTTGGATACTCCGATAAGCATTATCCTTAAAAGTCTATTTATTAATGCAATGAAATAAAAATATATATATATATAGAATATATAACCTCGCGGTATTTATATCCGAATGAGATTGTGATATCAATATTGACCCAAAAAATCGATTTACTTATTTGCGCCGCTGATACAAATACAAAAAAAAGGGGAAAACTAATCTATTTTTTTATTTACACAAATAATGCGTTAGAATGACGACATTACTGTTAGGCTTTGGGTCAGAATAAGGGCATCCACTTATTTGAGCGGGTAATACAAACTCTTGAAGAGGAAATACAATCAGGGAGTGCAAATTTTACTAATCCGCGCTCAGCCCTAAATACACGCACGAAATGAGAAAAAATCGAAAATACGCAAAAACTAGTGTTTAAATCGACCTTGGTCACTATTTCAAAATATCCGGAATGAAATTTTACATACTGTATAATGAGTGATAATTTGTTTTTATAGCCTCTAACGTTAAGACTCTAACCCTGAATTTTTATCTCACGCATTTAGTTTATTTACAAAATTGGATTTCCTTTTTTGGTTACGCAAATGAGTAAAAAGAGCAAAATTTTGAGTTAGCGCAAAAGCCTGTTTCACCAAAGGTTGCAATCTACATAAGATAATTTCCTTATTTAGGGACGTCTAAAGCCGTGTGCAGTCATTTGATTTTGATTTTTTTGTTATAGTTAGATAAGGGTTAGTTTTGGGTTAGGGTGAGAGAAATTTTATAATAAAATTGTCTCCCCAACATTTTATGTTAATGCCCCGAGGTAGGTTAAGACATTCGAATTACATTTTCGATTTTTCTTTCTGTTTTTGTTTCTTTGGGCTGATCCGTGTCGACCAAAGCAAAAAATTTTGCTACCTTTATTTGGGTTTGTTCACCGGCCAAATATGTACGTACGTACTCACGTTACAGGAAGTCTAAAAACCTCAATCATTTTATATAGAATAAAGGACAACTAATGTTGTTATTAAGTGCATATTATTCTTGGCGCATTATTTTTTTGTAAAGAAGTTGAGAATTCTAGATCCTTCTTTATTAAGATGATTTAAGAATTTTGTATTTAATGGGCGCCATTTGTCGATCATGTTGCTGATTCACGGAGTTTTCTTGTATAATTTCTTTTTCAATTTTTATTATGGAATTTGCTTATGAGCCAGTCAGCGAAGATTTACGCGTGGTTGTTGGTGTAGGTGAGGATATATGTATTAAACTAATTTGAACTTCTTAAATGGTGCATGCATCTTTTAAATGATTTTTTTTAAAAAAATTTTAGATTTTGGCACTACATATTCCGGTCAGTAAATTTTATAATCAACGAGTTCTGCTGATTATTTTTACTAATGTTAAATTTTAATTTATTAGGATTTGCATATTCTTATATTCAAGAAAATAAAGAGAGAACAGAAATTGTAGTAAATTTTGATTGGGGAAATTCCAAAAATCTCATTAAAACTAATACTGCTTTACAATATGATGATACTTATAGAGTTGTTGTTAAATGGGGTATTGATGCATTGAGCTCTGAACCTTCAAAACGAAGAAGGCTTAATTTACCAAAACCAGTAGAATATTTCAAATTTTATCTGGGTGATATTCCTGATGATAAAAAACCAAGATTACCGCATGAAATTACTTTTGAAAAGGCTATATCTGATTTCCTTTGCGAAATAGGTAAGTAAATGATCAAAAATACATTTATTGAAATAAAATACATCTGATCTCAAACTTATATTTAGGCAAGGTATATTGATAAAATGATATTATGTTGTTTTATTATTATGTTATCTTTAAAACTTTATAAGATTTGTTATTACAATTAAATGATAGACTATGAAAGAGAAAATAGAAAATCATTGGCCTGGAATAAATTTTCACAAACATGTGTTGCTCGTTTTTTCTGTGCCTGCTGGTAATTATCATATTTTTAACTGAGTGAATAAACTTGTATGATATGAATTTATAATTGTTAAATTAAATGTAAATTATTAATGTCATTTAAGAATTCGACGAAAATGTTAGAGTAATTATGAGGAGATGCATTTATAATGCTGGCTTAATTAGGTCACTTGGCACTTTAAATCTTCAATTTACCACTGAACGTACGAATTTTTTTTTTACTAATGTGTGATATTTCATATGATAATATAATTGTATAATAGTTTTTCAAATTTTTAGCGGAAGCTGCTTCAGTATATTGTATAAATAAGCTAAAAGAACTTGATATGAAAGCAGGAGGCACATATTAAAGATTTTGTTTGCTTGTTTTGCTTACAATAATTAAAGTTCATTAAACGAATATATCTTAATTTGATTTATTTTATACACGTGATTTAGTGACTTACTTGGTTGTAGATTGTGGTGGAGGGACTGTAGATTTAACAGTCAGAAGATTATTACCAGGTGGTCGAATAGCAGAAACAACTGAACGTACTGGTGATTTTTGTGGTGGTACTTATGTTGATGATGAATTCCTTAAATTTCTTGAAGAGAAGGCTGGTAAATCAGCGGTAAAAATGTTAAAGGAGAAGCATTATGATCAGGTTAATTACTTGATACATAAATTTTTTTGCCCTGAAATTAAAATTCCTTTCAATGGTAAAAAGGATGATTTCAAAATTATTGATTTTGATATTGAAAAAAAATGTCCTGCACTTATTCAATATATAACCGGATCTGAAAAAGATCAATTAGAAGATGATGAATGGGTTATTGAGCTTGATTTTGATACTGTACAATCCTTTTTTGATCCCGTAATTAGAAAAATTACAAGATTAATTGCTTTACAATTATCGAAATGCTCAAATTGTTCTGTACTATTTCTGGTCGGAGGTTTTGGTGAATCACGGTATCTTCAACAAAAAATTAAAGAGGAATTTGGAAGCCAAGTAAAAATAGCAAGTATGTTTTAAAAAAAATAAATCAGTATCTATAAAGTATTTATTGATTAATTTATTATCACAGTTCCACCTAATCCATCTGCTGCAATTTTAATTGGTGCATGTGAATATGGACTTAATATGAAAGCTGTAACTACAAGAGTATTAAAATGGTCTTATGGTGTTATGGTTTCTCCAGTTTGGGTAATTATAATCAGTCGATATTTTACATGATGAGTTTTAACTAAATCAAATACGTATACATATATTTTAAAAACATTATATACTAGCATGCTGGCGACCCAATATCTCGTTTTGATAATGGTCGAATAGACAAGTTTTATTTGTTGGCTAGTAAAGGAACAGAAGTGGATGTGGATAAAGAGTTTTCCAGCACTATGGTTCCAATTTTCCCTGACCAAACTTCCGTATTATTCAAATTTTTCTATACTCATGAAAGCAACGCTACTTATTGTGATGAACCCCACGTAAAAAAATTAGGCAATTTCATGGTTAATGGTTTACCTAGTGAAAGCTCAGGGCTGAATCGTTCTGTGGTTATAACGTTACGTTTTGCATCTATGGAATGTACTGTTGCAACAGCCAAGAGCAAACATAATGGTAAAGTTTATCGTACAACATTTTCCATGGGATGATGACATTCCGTATTGTTTTCACACATCATATTCTTGTATTGAAAAATTATTAATTTGAATGTGATTTTAACTCAGTATATTTAATTATCGATTGGTCATACATAGTTATCTTCGACACGTGTTTATTTATTGATTTGCCTTTTATTCTCTGTGATTAGCCATTCTTATTTATTTAAATATATACATACATACGTACGTAGTACATAGGTTGTGAATGGTTCCAACCCCACCATTTTTCTTTTCTTTTTTCTTTACTATTATTACTATTTTAGTTTCATAATTATTGATTTATCTACATATAATGTAACGAAATATTTTTATTTATTTTATTTATGTTGTAAATATTTTTAAACTAGGCTAATGCTTAGCATTGTGAGGCCGGAGCGAAAATATTTTAAAATTCAAAATTTTAAATAAAACTAATTAATTATTTTAATATAATATATAATAGTTGTATATATTTAATAATACAGTATATAGTATACATTATTTAAATCTAATTTGTTTATAAGTGTCTAGCTAATAATTTTACTATAGCTTATACTAATAACGGTAATATTAATAACGATAAATATATTTATTAAAATTATCGGGTTCAAAATGATTCAACTCATTAAAAAGACAAGGAATTGCTTGGAAATTTTTACAAAATATCTACAAAGTTTCAAAAACAAATTTATGTTCGAATATTTTTGTAAATTTTAGGCATCCAACCAATAGAATATGTAAATATATTAAAAATGTGTGGACGGACAAAAAATTTCCAAATTGTGGTTCTGATCTAATTTTATGTAATTGATATAAAAAAACGGGTTTACTAAATCACACCACTGGTGCTCAACACCACAATGATTTTCACCAATCAAATTTTTTAAATGCAGTGTAACGTAAAGATCAGGTGTAACATAAAATTTTTGTTGTTTTGTTATTTTTTTTAAAAAAATACCTTCTAACTCAAAATTTTATCTATGAAACCACTTTTTTTTTTAAAAAAAAAACCCCTTGCGAAATTTTACTATATACTATGCCTCACCTTAACCCTAACTATTAACTCTAACTCAACATTTATCAACTTTAACTTTTGTTTATTTTTTTGTTTGTTTTTTTGATATTGATCTTCACATTACACCGCATACTGGTGTTGAACACCAGTGGTGTGATTTAGTCCTACTGTAAAAAAAATCAAAAAAGTAATTTTTTTAGATCAAACCGCATAAAAAATGTAACTTTTACATGCGTAAACACTAAATATCTGATGCTACACTCCAGCCAATCATGTATACAAATAAAGTTACTTAAATCTGGATTGGTGGCTTAGAACTAGGAATTGTGAAGACACAATAATTATCGCGAGTACACGAATGCTGCTACTCATGAATAAGTGAAATTTATCGCAAGTTCATGGTAAAAATAGTGAGTTCATTCAAAATATCATGAATATGTTGTAATTTCCATGAATACGTGGTAAAGAATTAAAATATATATAAGACATTCAAAATTCAATAAAATAAAAATCAGTTTGATGTTCATTTTAAAAAATGCAATAATAATAAAAGTAAAACACCTATTTTTTGAAATTGACTTTATCCTTAATAAATCTTGTGAGACTCAATTCAATAGACTGAATTGACTTGGGACTTCATATTGGCTTATTATATCTCGAATTCTGTGTAATGAGTTTAGTTAATTCTTTTAAATTGTTCATGTGATTCTGACTTTGTTTGAACTTTATGTGATCATTAACTCAGATTATAGATATTTAATTAGAACTTAGAAACATTGTCAGCATTTGGTGCTACACTAAATTACCTTTTTTGGGAAGGTTTGGTTGTCATTGGTTAATTTTGGAAATAGATTCTCATCAAGTTAACTTTTTTTAGTAATTTTAGGTTTCACCAAATTCAACTGATTGTATAAAAAGCGCTCTATCTAGCTCAAGCACATGCCTACGCGAAAGAGCTGAGCTAGCTGTATTGCGCTCAAAATATTTTTGCTTATGAACATTGGTTGTATATATATGTTAATTACGAATAATAATCAAAATGCAAAATTGTTGCCCCTAATTAGTAAAGTGATGATTATTACTCAACAATCAATTGTTATCCCTTAGATTGTAACACAGGCAAATTTGCCTGCGTATTTTAAAATTTTTAATAAAATTTTAAATATTGATTTTAGTATTTTAAAAAAGTAAATCAGAGCTAAAAAAGTGCAAAAACGCAGGCAAATTTGCCTGTGTTCTACTACAATCTAAGGGATAATGATTGATTGTGACTATACACTGTTTACTTTTATAAGAAAGTATTATCATAAATCATTCTTCTTATAATAATTATCATCCGACATACTGTCCTGTACATTTTTACCAATTATTTTGTTCATTTGATAAAATAAAAGATTGTGAGAATATTGATATAACATATACTGTGGTAAGTATGAGTGAGTAAACGAATTTTAACTTTTAAGGTATATGTTCGTAAAAATTTAATAATAATAACAAAAAAATTTAATTGCACTTTGCCATTTTTGATTTGCTATATCTAGTAATGGGAACTTCTAATTATTAATTGTTAACATAAAATTGTTAATAAATCATTTTTAACAATTAATAATTGAATTATCCAATCTGCATAGAAAGTATCAATAGAATAATATAATCAGTGATTAATCAATGTTTTTAGGTACTCTAGTATAAAACTTTATACCAGTACGATAAATATCATACATTTTTCTGCAGAAATCCATAACAGCGATAGAAATTTTTCACTACCGTTACAAGTACATTATCTATATGTAAAGAAAGTAACAAAAATCTTCTATTACCAATGACGATAAAGGCAAGTTTTGCAGTATATAGTAATTCAGCTCAATATAATTGTTTAGATCAAATATTCTTATGCATATTTATTAATTATTCCTTATAAACAAACATTGATGTAATCAATGATTTGATTAAATTTCAATTGGATTATTTTTTATAAAAGATGTTCTATTGGGGTGCATGGTATACTATTTAAATTAAAAATATATATGTACTCATTATTTTTTAAATAATCGATGGTTAAGTAATTATTAATTAATGAACTACGTAATATATTTTTTATATATAAAATCGTAATTTATTTTTTTAGATGCATTGGTTGTTTATTTTTTCTTAGCTTGAAATTTTACTACTAAGCGATTTTTATACATATTTTTTATGAAGTTATGAGATTTTTTTTACCTTTATTAGAAACAAACTTTTTCTATCACTTTTTAAACGAGCAAATTTTACTTAAATTAATCGAACAAAATTGAATAAACTGGCAATTCTTTCAACTAAAATATTAATACTTACCTGTACAAAATTTGAATTTGAAGCAATAAATTTTAAGGTTGTACATCTAAATAAGGTTTGAACTTGCGTGTTAAAGAATAAATGCTGGTTTCAATTAAATAATACAAAATATTTCATATTCAATATTGTTACATATCTCAAAAAACAATTTAGTAAATTTTTATAATATAATACCATATATGGGGTGATTTCAATAGAAACAGGCCATTTTTACAATTTTTTGAAAAAATTATTTTTATTATATTCATATAAATTTTGACATGATTAACATTTTTCAATTATAAATGAAAGTCGATTTGCATAATAAAAAATCAAGATAATGTAAAAGAAAAATTATACAAGGCTGTATAGAGCCAATACATCACAAGATTACCAGATAGTTATCTGTTTACCTTAACCAATCAAAATAGTGAAATTTGATTAATCCCGGATTAGTTCGTAAATCAAAACAAGGGATTAAACTCAATTATCTCAAAATAAAATATATGTAAAAATGGGCTGTTTCTATTGAAATCACCCCATATAGTTTTGAAATATATAGTATACCACGCACCCAATGTTCTATGCATATTGGATAATTCATTTATTAATATAATAATACTAATTCTAATGGATCATGATTACTCAACCATAATATTTGATCATTACATATGTACCCTAAAAAAAATAGAAAAAAATAAATAAATGAAAATAAAAAAAATAAAAAAATAGTAATAAAAAAAGAGTTTAAATATTTGTCGTTATGTGTGAATTGGTTGCTCAAATAAAAATTTCTTATTTTTCAATACTTTATTGAGCACACTAACTTTCTACTAACGAAATTTTGAATACAGTCAAATATAATCAACTCTTAAGGCCTACTATAATGAACATCTGTTCTATATAAAGGTTGACCATATTATGACTTTTTGACCTGCTCTAACTGAAAATATAAAATATGAATAGTCTAAAATATGTATATTTAATTAATTAATAAAATAACAAAGTATAATAGATACTTTAATATTCGAAAAAATTATATAATGCTTTATGATTGTTAACATACTATAGTTATTATTGTATTTATTAAAAATTTGAATAGATGCTAAAAAGTGAGCACTCAAAATGTTTTATCGTAAACAGTTGCTAAATTCAAAAGAATTGCCAAATGTTATTATTAAAAAAGTGAAAAGTAATAATTATGAAGCAATTGTTCAATGGCTTACATTATTAGCTTCCTGATCAGTGATTTATCAATGAAAATGATATTTGTATTCAACCAATAGTAACTTGAGGAGAAATTAGTAAATCTACAATATTTTAGATCTTAGATCATATTGATTACTGTAGTATTATTCCAAAATTTATCTCATATACAAAATTATAGCTTTCTTATAATTTTCAGGAATTTGTCATCTTTTTGGTATTTCTTAGTAGAATATGTCTAATTAGTTAGCCAGACTAATGCATTGGTCATCTGATGAAAATGATCAATATAGTTCATATAGGTACATATATCAGTTAAATTAGTTAGATCCATTTTTTCATGCATTTATTGTTCCATTTTTTATTTTTTTTATTTTTTTATAAATAAAAGGAATCTCATCAAAAAACACAGTATCAAGTCTTAGGCCTGATTGCCTAATTTACTAATCATCTACTCCTGAGATGTAAACAGTCATCTTTTAAAAATGACCAACCTTTACTCTGCTACTAGCCAAATTAAATGT
The DNA here is from genome assembly GCA_003550325.1 of Gigaspora rosea. Taxonomy (NCBI): domain Eukaryota; kingdom Fungi; phylum Glomeromycota; class Glomeromycetes; order Diversisporales; family Gigasporaceae; genus Gigaspora; species Gigaspora rosea. Next base: position 289,250 of record QKWP01000177.1, on the reverse strand, counting down.
TTTCTTCAATAGGCTGTCTATGTTTGTTAGGTTTTTGGTTGAATTGGATTATTTCCAAAGTCTACTTTTCTAGTTATTCTCTTATAATTTTAGATTATATAATCATCAACTTACCTATGAATATGCCCATTTTTAGTTAACTATCATTATAGTTAAATTTTTAAACTACTAGCTAGGTACATATATACATATATTGTTATAGTAGTAGCAATCAGGTCCAGTGTATAAAATTCATGTGCACTATGTATATTTTTTAATTTTGTTTAGTAAGACCAATTATTTAAATTAGAAATATATTAGTATATAAAATATAAAGGAAATATNATATTGTTATAGTAGTAGCAATCAGGTCCAGTGTATAAAATTCATGTGCACTATGTATATTTTTTAATTTTGTTTAGTAAGACCATTTATTTAAATTATAATTATATACTAACCTATGTCTAATTTAAAAAATTGGTCTCACTAAACAAAATTAAAAAATATACATCATGCACATGAATTTTATACACTAATTAGGTCTATGGCTAAAAACCACTACAATACTACTATTTAACTAATCCAATGTCCTTTAATTATGCAAGACTACTAAATCTTGAACTAGCAGACAGAAGAGATATAAAAGATTTGGCCTGGGTCTAAAGGTTCCTGGGGTCTTGATATAGCAAAATTGGAGACTAAAATAAGTTGTTCTCTTATACTTCTTATTTTTAGTATTTAATTTAATACTAATGTCTTGGTTTTTTAGCTTTAGTATATTAGTATTCAAATCAATTATTAAAGTTTTTAATAATATCACATGATCACAGGATTAGGCTGATACAAATTTAACTTATTGGGGATTATTAATTTATAATCCTAATTATGATGATTATACTCAATAAAATTTAAGTTGTTTCTATTTTGAACTCTCTGTAAGTTGGAAGCAAAAAGGTGAGTCTTATGTACTTTTTCTTACTTAATATATTCAATTTAGGCTAATGCTATTGAATTACTAGTCTTTTACTATGTTTAAAAATTGAAAATGTCACCTTGTGCTAGAGACAAGAACTGGATATGCTATAGTGCAAGAACTGGAATATAAAGGTACAAAACTAGATTGTATACATTGTTTACAAAAAAGAGAATAAACAAACAATGTTATAAATTACAAGATGCAAAAACTGACATGTGTATCTTGTTTGTACAGCCACCAGGTACAAAAACCAGAAATCATACCAAATTGTTATGGTATCTTTCTACTCTTTTTGGGGTTATGCCAAATTATCTAACTGTAACTAAAAATAAAAGGCTGAGATTATTGTATCAATGTAAATAATGAAATAAAACTAAAATAAACAAATAAAAAAAAGATATAAGCCAGAGTACTTTACAATATATAGTGCAGGAATTTTGAGACCCACATAATCTTTATATAGAGATAATGCATAAATTAGTAGCACATCAAATCTCAAAAAAATAAGGAATTAAGAATTCTCAACCTTTTTGCATAAAGATAATGTATAAATAATAATACGCATTAATTAGCAACTATTATATGTATACTAAATAAATATTGAAATGACTAATTTTAGTTTAGCACTTTTAAAACAATTGTTAGCATTTGGTTCTATGCTAAAGTACTTTATTAGAAAGTTTTGGTTGTATTAACATGTAATTTTGGTAATAAAAAAAGCAATATACAGCAATAAAAATTAATTCCATTATAATAAATAAAAAAAATTGATTAAAATAACATGTAGCACCAAAAAAACTATATAAATTTAACATATTTAATATCAATATTAATAAAAATAAATTATTATTAAAAATTGAATCAAGTCATTTTTCAATCAAAAAATTATTTAATAACTAAGTAAATTAAAAAATAAAATATAATATTATTATTATTATTAACAATAGCAATAGTAATTTATATGGCATAAGGGGCGTGCCATTTATTACGTAATATTTTTTACTTAGTAGCTACCTCTACTCATGTATGGTGTAATCATTTTATCTAATACTGATTGATTAATATAATATATAGACATAATCACTACCTCCGACCATGTATCCATAGTAAAAATTACGTAATAAATGGCATGCCCCTAATGCAATTAGTTTTTTTATATAGAACTATATACTAATGAAATGTTATGATTTTACTACCAAAATGATTGTTTCAATGAAATAATTCAAATAAGTCCAAAACTATCAACGTCCAATAATTATAAGATATTGGTATTAATATCATAAAATTTGTTTTGTCAGAGCAAAGAATTGGCTGACACGTGCCACATAGCGGCACATTTTGACCAATTATTTGTTCTGACAAAACAAATTTTGTAATATTTATCATTGCATATAATCCAATATCGATGTTATCATGCAATTATGATCATGATTTAAAGGTTGTGATTGGCTAACTGAGTTTTAATTTGGGATTGTTGTGCTTATATAATAATATACAAAAAATAACAATAAGAAAATTTTTCATGATTATATGAGTTTGCACGATAACAGAGTTACAAAATCATTAAGGTTTTGTATTATTTTATATATGTTTTAAAATAATTTTTAAACTATATATAAAATAATACAAACTTTAGTGATATCATGATTCTGTGATTAGATTTTGGTAATTCTGCTTTTTAGAATTGTTTCTTTGTAATAATTATTTTGGTAGTAAATTCATTCAAAATGGACAAGTGAATCAAATTTATTTAATATTATCTATATTTATATTATATATTAAAAAATATTAGTTATTATATTAATAAATCAGAAATAAAATAAAATAATTACACCATATATGGATAGGAATAACTACTAAGTAAAAAAATATTTAGTGGTTTATAGCACACTTTTAATATAATTATATTTAAATTGTATATTCAAGATATTCAAGTTTATTTTATTAAAATTAAACTATATACAATTTATTATTTTTTTTCTAACTATATCTTAATTTAAATAACTTTTAATAATTTTTAATATAGTCAATTATCTTTGAGTATTATCTTTTTTTTTTGTTAAACTAGATTCCAATCCAACTTATTTAAATTCTATTATTTTTAGTTTTGATAGCTTTAGTTTTAATTTAATAAAAATTACTTATCTAATAACTACCTGTTTAAAAAACTATTTGTTTAAATAAACTACTTATCTAAAAAACTATTCATCTAAAAAGACTACTTATTTAAAAACTAGTTAGTTTAAAAAATTATATATTTAAAGAACTACATATCTAAAAACTAATTTTGTAATATTATTGTTTTAATTTGTTAAATTCTAATAATACATATTTGAATGCACTAATTTAGCTTATAACTATTAAACACCTCATGAATGCATGCAACTTTCATTTAATATCTAGCGATTTATAATTGCCAAGAATTTAGTAGATTTAGTAAGTTAAACTTTTAAAAAAAAGTTTTTAAAATAAAATAAGACAAATATTATATATATAAACATGAAACAAAATACTATATTACTATGAAATAATGCTCATGAGCATTATTTTAAAATCATCCCCTAAAAATAGTATATTTGGTTTTAAAATAATACTCATTATGTCCTGAAATTGCATACACTATATATAGAATACTATATTATTGAATAAATAACAAAAGTATTATTTTCAATTAGTGTACTTTTACCCTAGCAGGATAATAAAATATTATAGCTATTCTTTTTGATTTTAATATTGGAATATAATTTTTAATAATAATTGAATATTTTATGTATATTCTTTTTTAAGTTAAAACTATAATAACCTTAAAGTACTGCATAATAATATCAAAGAACAAAAAAATAAGATCAGTAATCTACAAACAATACTTTATATATGTGCAGATTTTATTTTATTTTATTTTTTTATTTTTTTTTTTTTAGGTTTAATGACCGTCTGCGTGGGTCATGGTTTTTATTGAAAATTTTATAATATTTGTTATATTAACAAGTATACAACTAGCCACATGTGCACTTTTGGTGCCTAATTTAAGTAGTCCTCCCAAAGGTTCTACACTAGCTGCCATACCTGCAGACCAACTATGGGACCTGCCTATTTGAACCCTCTGATTAATGCTTCGCCTATTACTTATATGCCCAACCATTTTATAATGGCCGGGGTATATGTGCAGATTTTAAAAAATAAATAATTTGCTTTTTACTATTACTATGTAGAAGTTCAACAATAGGTTAATTATTTCCTATATATAGGGAATTGCTATTTGCACTATAGATTTTTGCTATTCACACTAGTCTCCTAGATCCGGTTCGGGTTCGGTCCAGTTCGGTCTGGTCCGGGATCGAACCGGACTCGAACTCTAGATTTTACCAATTTCAAACTTCGAACCGGACTCAAACTCAATTATAAGTTCGGTCCGGGTTCGGTCCGAAGTTTGCAAACTAGTTTGAGTCCGAATAGTCATTTTAATCACCAATTATCATTTCTAAATTGCAATGCTAAATCGAACCGGACCGAATCGAACTTCAAACTTTCTAGTTCAAAGCAGGGATGATGATTCACAGAAAACAGCAGAATTTCCCTTAAGTACAGCCAACCAAAGAAATCACCTCTAATACCGCAGAATATCGCAGAATACCACAAAATACTACAGAATCCTGGGCTAGGCATTATTCCATGATTATTAACCAATCGAATTGAGAGCTTAATATACAAAGTTACGGTATTTCAATACTGAGTTTCATTAAGGTTTGGGTAAAACCCTATGTTGGGGTAAAGGTAATTATTAGCATTATTTTGATCTAACGTAAATTTTAATTTGACGTACAACATATCTAAATTAGCATGAATAAACGAAAAATAAATAGTAAATATTCATGAATCTTGAATATCTTATTTTATCCTTCAGGCCATTATGATCTGCATCGGTCAATAATATAATTATTTTTTATTTATAAATTCCAATAATATCAGAATTTAAACTTTATTAAACAAATTTATATGCCTTATACTGTAATACCGATTACATATGTATTATTCAATATAATTTATTTAAATATTACAGTACTATCCGTAATGTAATAATTGTCACAGCTGATGCTGAAGTTGGCTGATGCTGAAGCTTTGACCTATTTTGATATAAAATTTTAAAATTTTTTTTGAATATTTTTTTCGCTTTTGTCTTATAGGGTTAGGGTAGGGTTTGGGTGTAGATTTTATATTTATAGAGTATATGTGGATTTTAGGAGGGCATATAGTTTCCAATAGAGACCCCTGAGCTTCAGCATCAGCCAACTTCAGCATCAGCCATGACAATAATTATTAATAATTTGCGAATTTTGCGAATTTTCCTTTTTTTTTCAAGAGTCGACTGCCCCCAAGTGTTGGATTTTTTTTGAATGCATTAGGATGAAGGTTTCCGGGACCATAAATACCAGGGCGGGTTTGATTAACAGTGCTGGTTTGAATAGCTGATAACGGTATACGGGTTTGAAAATCAAGATTCATCTAAAAAAAAGTATATTTAAGAAAAATTAATACTTTAAATGTTTATATAATCAAAAAGAAAAATTTGCATTACCGATTCTTTAACATTTTGATCACTTAGTTCAATAGTATGTATGTTTGGTTCGGTCTAAGAACAAGTATTTGGTTAGTATTTTATATAATAATAACAATAATAATAAAAAATAGATTACCAGATCTTCATTATCTTGATTATTCGGTTCAATTGTTTGGACTGGTCTAAAAAACAAGTATTTAAATAACATTAATAAATCATATTAACATTAATTAAAATCATCAGAATTTAAATATATTACCTCAACATTATTAATGCTAGAATTAATTATTGCAGATAAACAATCTTTTTTTTGCTGTTCAGAAGGGTGCGAATAAATTCTAACAGAGCTTTCACTTTTATGCCCAGTAATTGACATTAAAGTTGAATTAGGTGTTCCGAGTTGATATAAATGTGTAATTGAAGTAGTACGACCTGAATGATTGACTATATTTCGGCTTTCAATATTAATTTCACAGGATTCGCAAATCTGCCTTAGCATAGTATTAATCGAATGATCACCAAGTCTTTTATCTTTGTACCAGATATCTCCTAAAATTTTAGTATATTGATATACATATAATAATGATAATTAACAATTATTTAATTTTTGGAAATCGGAATAACAGGTTTTTTCTTGACAGTGTTTTATTAATTACCAATCGGATTTTTTGCCAATTGAAGATGCAAATTTGGCGAAGCTCAATTATCAGGTCGTTTAGAAAAGTAAAGACGAATATCATGAACGGGTCCACATTTTCCAAGAGGATCTGGTGGAATTGGAATACTAGTTGCATTACCATTATCATCTAACCCTCCTTGATCATTTTTCTGAGACCACTTTGTAAAAATAATTCCACCATCAGGAAGAAATTTAAATTGAGAAACTTTCATTTGGCCGTGCTCACAACCCCGTGGTGCACAAAGCATACACATCCACATAAATACTCGATATTGTAACCCTTGAGCATGCGATGCTGATACTTTCGGATGGTTAAATATAAGAGTAATCTCTTCCTCTGTTAACGGATCATGATGTTGTGTAATAATTCCATTTCGTTTTAACTGTTTCATTTTGCCATCTAGTGTATTCCACAAATTTCTAAAATCGTCTTTGTGTGATAATTTAAATTTAGTAGGGCCAGCTTGTGCATTATAGATCCATTGACTTAATAGGATTAATGCATTTTTCAGAAGAGAAGGTGAATATTCTTTTCCACTTTTAAGTTGCCGTACACCAACTATAAATTCTTGCATTTCTCGTTCAAGTTGTGCCTTGTCTGTTATTGTTTCAATGTCGTAATTGTAGCCAACTTTTTTACGCCAGTTTCTAAGTACATTAACCCATTTCTCAATAGATTTTGTAGTATTAGCTGGAACCCGTGAGTTAGTAATTTGATCTAATTCTTCGGTTGATAGTAAGTAACTTTCTTGAGAAGAATTCGTATGCTATATATATATGTGTGTTTTTTTTTTTTAATATAATATATATTTTTATAAATTTAAATTTTTAAATTAATTTAAAAAATATTACTTTATATTTCGCAACCTTAGGCATGTTTAAATTAAATGAGATAATCAAAAGAGTTTTACGAAATGCAAAGTTTATATTTTAGTAAAAAAAGTTTCATGCAGATCGTCATGGCCAGAAGGATAATACCGTTACTGGGACATGTTCGACACCAAGCGATAGAAAGTGTTATATAGGCTGCAGCTCACGTTATCCAAATTAATAGAATTATAGAATTAGCATATGTTGTGTAGAGTAAAAAAAAAACAAAGACAATTATAATTTGAGGTAACTAGCATATTGTCGAATAAACTATTACAATCATAGATCATTTTAGAATTGTATAGTATAAGAGTCCTGGTAATAAATCACGAAATTAGTTCCGTGCATATGATGAGCTAAGCCACAAAAAAACCTTTCGAACCCTTTCAAACTTCGGACTAGAAAGTTTGAAGTTCGGTTCGGTCCGGTTCGATTTGGCATTGCATATGATGAGCTAAGCCACAAAAAAACCTTTCGAACCCTTTCAAACTTCGGACTAGAAAGTTTGAAGTTCGGTTCGGTCCGGTTCGATTTGGCATTGCATATGATGAGCTAAGCCACAAAAAAACCTTTCGAACCCTTTCAAACTTCGGACTAGAAAGTTTGAAGTTCGGTTCGGTCCGGTTCGATTTGGCAGTGCATATGATGAGCTAAGCCACAAAAAAACCTTTCGAACCCTTTCAAACTTCGGACTAGAAAGTTTGAAGTTCGGTTCGGTCCGGTTCGATTTGGCATTGCATATGATGAGCTAAGCCACAAAAAAACCTTTCGAACCCTTTCAAACTTCGGACTAGAAAGTTTGAAGTTCGGTTCGGTCCGGTTCGATTTGGCATTGCATATGATGAGCTAAGCCACAAAAAAACCTTTCGAACCCTTTCAAACTTCGAACCAGGGACGATGATTTTCTGCTGTGGTTAAGACCAAATTCTGCGTGTAGTTAAGGCAAATTCTGTGATTTGCTGCAGTAAAATTTTTTTATAAATTCTGTGCAATCTCGTGAATTTCTGTGCAATTCTGTGGTGATATAATGCTAATTCTGTGACTTAATGCGCTAATATATAAAAAATTTTATTTATATCATAATTAAAAATAGTTGCTTGTTTTAAACTCGTATTACAAATTTATATCATTATTAAAAAAAAAAATTACACTTTATTACGCATTCATATTTAGAAAACTTCTTATCATAATTAAAAATAATTGCATATTTTAAACTTGATATTCTTGCCACTACTTTCGCTATCTAACATTATTTGAACTTACTTAAAATGTATTTACTTGTTTGAACTTGATATCTTAAATGATTATACATGTGGCGTAAAAATTAGCAAATTTAATAATCTGATATGGTGATCGACAAAAAATTCAAAGTTACGTTTTTGATATATTTATTAAAAATATATCAAAAAAGACTAATTTACATGGAAATTGAGTCCTTTGCTATGCTTCAAACAATAAAAATAAATAAATAAAAAGACATTGTTACTTTAAAGAGCATGCTAAAATGAATCCGATAAAATGTAAATTTATTTGTATGGGTTTGCTTGTTCAAGAGTTATTGCAAATTGAATTTTATATGTTTTTAATCATCATTTTATACCGATATGAAACACCCTAACCTTATATTATATTTCGTTTTAGCCCTGGTTGAGTAGCATTTGAATTATGCTATTCAAACATGTCGAAATTTCAATTTTCATCAGAGTAGAAGTGAGCATTACTAATTGAGGTATCAAAAGTCATCTAATCATATTATTTCTATTTGATTAGTTGATTGCTAAAAATGCTAAATATATGTTGATATTCTGCTACATAGCATTTTGCATGCTGATTAACTATTTTTCTGCTAAACAGACATACACTTGTTAAATACCTGTGTTTAGCCACAGAACGCTAGCAGCATATTGCCAATAACCAGCATATATTTAGAACCATCAACAATCAATTAACAAAATTAAAAATCTTCTATATTCTAAATATCAATCGTAATCAGGTATTTAGTTATTGAATATTCTTCATCACATGTAATATTATATAAACTTATATGTATATATTGTTTATAGCATTTCATTATTGATATTAGATTATCTTAAATGAAAAATCTGCTTATCATTATGCCATTGAATCTAGTTGAATCTTTGCATATATTTGTATGAGTTTGCTACGTACTTGTTTTTATTCTAAATCCGAATCTCTTCAATTTTAAAAAATAGATATAAGAGTACGCGAAAGCGAAAAGCAATAAATTTATTTTTTCACAAAATATTGTACATTTTAACCAATCAAATTTCAAACTAATCTTGAAGTAAAAATATTTATTTACTAGTTTTTTTCTCTTGAGTAATCTGTAATCGAATCTGCAAATAAACTAGATTTAAATCTAAAATTAGCTTACTTGAATTTGGCAATTAAAATCTGGTTTATGAGTCGCATGTAATCCGCATATTAAAATTTTATCTTTTTCCCGGTTTTCATTATATAAATACGTATATGCGTACATACGTAATCAGCCGATATTAATTTGTGCAAAAAGTGATACTGAAACGTATAATTAGGAGTACTATTCAGACTCGAACTAGTTTGCAAACTTCGGACCGAACCCGGACCGAACTCAAACTTGACTAAAAAGTTCGAAACAAAAAGTTTGAGTCCGGTTCGAAAATCGAACCATCTCAAACTTGACAAAAGTTCGGTTCGGTCCGGTTCGATAGGAGCCCTAATTCACACCATGGTATATATAGATCACCTCAATTAAATATTTTAACTTTATTAATATTATCTCTATGAGTTCTTAATCAAATTTAATAAAAATTTTTTTAAATAAATTCTATGGATACATAAAATTAAAATAAAAAATTTTTATTAAATTTGGTCAAAAATTCTTAAAGATATCTTTGATGAAAGTTCCTATAAACAATTTCAGCACAGCTTCTTTGTAATATGTTTTTTTGTTTTTTTTTCAAAATAACCCACTATTTAGTGATAAAATTACAAGAAATTTTACTATGCTAACTAAAAAAAATTTATAATAAGACTTGTAGCGTATAACATGGACTAATAGCATCTCAAATTACATAAAAAATATTGAAAACTTGTAAAGATATTAATTAATGTTTTTGTAAATTTGGACATATACATTTTTACAAGTTTTCATCTAAATTTCAAATGCTTCTGAAAGCATTTTCTTAAAATGAAATCTCAAAATGTGACTAAGTAAGTTGATATAATAGGTATTCGAGAGTCTTTAGTTAAAATTTCATTAAAAATGGATAAATATTAATGAGGTTATGATAATTTTTCAATTTGCTTCAAGATTTGGGATTTTTTAAAATTTTCAATTTTGATAAAAACAAAAAAATCAATATCAGGCTAGATTTTTACAAGCTCAAGTAAACAAGTTACTGCGCACTAATATAATTAATAGAAAATAGGCTAAAATTTTGCTTTCTGAAGTTTCAACTTATTTGGTTAAATATTCATTTCATAATAGCTTTTTCATTTGGCATAGCTTCTTTATAAATATACTTTTTGAAAATAGAAGAATCTTTTATCAAAGATATTCCTACAAGTTCTTGACCAAATTCAATGAAAATTTTTTTATTTGAATTCTTTATATTTGTAGAATTAAAATAAAAAATTTTCATCAAATTTGATCAAGTAGTTGCAAAAATATCTTTGATCAAAGTTTTAAAAAATTTCAAAACATGTATCATATAACAGATACATTTAAATTTTTGATAAAACTTTGATCAAGGATATCTTTGCAAACACTTGATCAAATTTGATAAAATTTTTTATTTGAATTTTATAGATCTGTAGAATTCGAATAAAAAATTTTCATCAAATTTGATTAGGTGGTTGCAGAGATATTCTTGATCAAAGTTTTAAAGAATTTCAAAGTGTGTATCATATGACAGGTATGTTTAAATTTTTGACAAAACTTTGATCAAGGATATTTCTGCAAACACTTAATCAAATTTTATGAAATTTTTTTATTTAAATTTTATGGATTTATAGAATTCAAATAAAAAAATTTTTATCGAATTTAATCAGGTGGTTGCAGAGATATCTTTGATCAAAGTTTTAGCAAATTTCAAAACACGTATTACATAACAGATACATTTAAATTTTTGACAAAATTTGATCAAGGATATCTCAGCAACTACCTAATCAAATTTGAAGAAATTTTGTTATTTGAATTCTATGGATCCATAAAATTCAAATAAAAAATTTTTATCCAATTTGATCAAATAGTTGCAGAGATATTCTTGGTAGTGATTTTATATTGTGATTAGGTTCTATAGCTACAATAGTAGTGCAAGGTTCTCAAATTTGCTGTTTAGGCTTTATGACTATGATAGTAGTGCAAGGACCTCATGTTGTGATTAGGTTTTACAACTGCATAGCAGTGTACAGACCTTATATTTGATATTTAGGCACTACAGTTGTGAGAGCAGTGCAAGAGTAAAGTAAGTGAATTATCTGTTTCTGACTCAATTTAATGTTTTGATATATTAAATACTAGTATATCTCATATTGCTTACACAAAACATTTAGGTGTTTATACTTATTGCTAAATCTTAATAGATAATATATTAAATATTTATTAACCAAAAATTGTGCAAAAGGTATAAGTTGTTCCCATTTTTAGTTAGTCTCTTATTATTTGCATTACTTCTTGCAAATAATAATTTATAAATTATTGTAGCTTGCAAAATTTTGTGAATATTGCAATTAAAAAAAAAAGAGAAATTACTTAATTAATAAATTATTGATTTCTTAAACTACTTCAATACCATAATATAAAGCTTTTATGTTAGAAGTGGCTTTAAAAAATCAGAGATTACCATCCTTTTAATAGTTTCTTTTTGAAAAGCTTGGCAATGAAGTAACAAAGTAATCATTATTAGAAGATTAGTAACTTTATTAGACCAAATTTCCAATCTGTTATTTTAGCTTTTATAAGATTTTTATTTATTGTTACAATATTGATTTGATAGTATTAAGTAATTCTGGAATTAAGTTACTAGAGTTATTTGAAAATAATTACTAAACAATTGAGAGCACATAGTATTTAGTTAAGATTGAGTTGGTTTAAATTAAAATTATCATAATTTCTATTAAGATTTACTGTAAAAATTCTGCAAAGAAATTACTTGCTAATGCAGAAAATTTAGTAGTTAAGTTCATATTTATATCATGAGTTATCATAAGCTACTATAAAAAAATTATACTAATACAGTATACAGTGGTTAAGTTGGTTTGCATTAAAATTATAATTAAATTACTATAAAAATTTTGTTACATACTTATTGCTATTCTAAAATACTATTATTGTGACTATAGTATGCAGTTAAGGTTGAATCAGTTTGTATCAAAATTATTGTAATTTATATTAGTTTATATTGAGTTAGTTTGTATTAGAACAATTTTAATTGCAATTTTGTTGAGCTACTTTAAAAAATTATTGCAGAATTTACTTACCATTCTAACAACATATTATGCAATTAATATTGAGTTGCCTTGCATTAGAAGTATTGTAAAATTCTGTTATAGAACATACTTGTTATTTCATATCAGCAGTATGCAATTAAGTTGAATTAATTTGTATTGGAATTATTGTAATTTTTATATAGTTAAAATTTAGGTAGAATTATTATAATTTTTGCTAAGAGTTACTATAAAAATTCTATTATAGACTTATTCTATGCAGTTAAAATTAAATTAGTCCATATTGGAATTATTGTGATTTTATAATGAGTTACTGTAAAAATACTGATATAGAAATTACTTGATAACTACATTATATGATTAAATTTGAGTTAGTTTGTATCAGAATTTTATAAAATCCATTGTGTACTGTAGAAAATTTTATTCTAAAACTTAATTGCTATTCTAGAACACATATAAAGCTAAGTTAGTTTGTATTTGAATTTTTATAACTTAACTGTAAGATACTATAAACAATTTCATTATATAATTTACTCAATTATGCAGTATATAGTAATAAGGTTGAATTAATTTATTGAATTATTATGATTGTTATTATAAGTTATTATAAAAAAAATTAATTACAGAATTTACTATTCTAGAAATATATGGTTGAAATCAATTTAATTTGTTATTACTTCTACTATGAATTACTATAAAAAAAAATCAGTCACAGAACTCACTATTCTGGTGATCACAGTATGCAATTTATTTGTATTGAATTTTGTAGTTAAGGTTAAATTAGTTTGAATTAGAATTATTGTAATTTCTGTAGTAAGTAACTATAAAAAAATTCTGGTACAAAACTTATTTTCCATTCTGGCAACTACAGTTTGTGGTTAAGTTAAGTTAGTTTATATTAGAATTATTGTGATTCTATCATATGATTCTGTAAAAGTTTTGTTATAAAACTTGCTATTCCAATGACAATGGTATGTGGTTAAAGTTTAAAATTATTATAAAACTTATATAATTGCTATTCTATTAACACATAGTTTGTATTGGAATTATTGCAATTTCTACTAAGTTACAGTTGAGTTAGCTTGCATTAGAATTATTGCATTTTTTATGTGTTTAAGCTGAGTTAGTTTGTTCAAATTATTATAATTCTATTATAAAAAAATTGTTACAGAATTTTACTCATTATTCTGATGGCACAGTATAGATAAGATTGAGTTAATTTGCATTAGAATTATCATGATTTTTATTATGGGTAAAAAATTCTGTTACCAAAGTTGCTATTTTAGTAACTGCAATATATGGATACATTAGTTTGCAATAGAATTATCATGTTTAAAGTTAGTCTTTATTGGAATTATTGTAATTTCCATTATGAGTTACTATAAACAATTCCATTACAAACCTTACTACTCCAGTAACCAAGGTGTGTAGTTAAGATTGATTTAGTCTGTATTGAAATTATCATGATTTCTATGTTACTGTAAAAATTCTGTTATAGAACTTTCTAACTGGTTACCACAGTAATTGGTTAAAATTGAGTTAGCCTGCATTAAATTTATAATAACTTCTATTATGAGTCACTATAAAAAATTTTGGTAATACAAAGTATATAATTAAGGTTCATAATTTCTATTATAAGTTACTGTAAAAAATTCTGTCATATGACCTGCTAATGTGGTACATAGTAGTGAGGTTAATTGAATTGTATTATCATCATGCTATTCTGGTAATTACAATATGTAGCTAAAATTGAATTGGTTTGCATAGGAATTATTGTGATTTCTACCTTGACTTACTGTAAAAAATTCTGTTACAGAACTTGCTATTCTAGTAACTATAGTATATAATTAAGGGTAAGTTAGTAGCATCGGAATTATCATGATTTCTATATAGTTAAAACTGAGTTAGTTTGTAATGGAGTTATTGTAATTTTATCATGAGTTATTGTAAAATTGTTACATAACTTACTCACTATTCTAATAACACAATTTGTGAGTTAGTTTGTATTGAATTATCATGTTTCTACCATGAGGTACTGTAAAAATTCTGTCACAGAACTTGCTATTCTATGATTATAGCATTTGAATGTAACTGTAATTTGCATTAGAATTGTCATGATTTCTATTGTGAGTAACCAGTACTCGCTTTCCAGTGGTCACAGTATGTGATTTTAAGATATATTCAAGCCACCTTAATTCATATGCCCGAATTTTTTGGCAACTTCTCATTGGTCCGTACGTACGTATGTACCGTTACGTTATATTCATTTAATGCTTATAGAATAAAACCTATTTTAAGTATAACAGGCATCAAAAACGTAACCTTTAATGGTGTTTGGCACACGATACTCCTTTAATAGATATAGTATAAGATGTTTTTTATCTATTGCGAAGCAATTGTTCTTGTTCTTGTACTTGCGCTTGCATTTGTTCTTGCACTTGCACTTGTTCTTAAACATGAGACCATTATACAAAACGCTTTCCAAATTCGTGAAACATTTGATTAACTTTTTTTAGCTATTTTTTTCACTCAAAATAGTTTGCATTTATTAGGTAATCAAATAACAGAAGTAAATTTGGAAATTACGTCTCACGATTTTAAGGCGTTAAAAAACATTGATATAAGCCTTATTTTGGTGTGACCACATTAGAGCCAGGGACATCTGCGCTCTGATTTAAGCCTTATTTTGGTGTGACCACGTTAGAATATTTGATTGGCCAGTTGAACAGAGCGTTTTAATATTAAGATATCAAATATATAAAATATATCAAATATATTAAATATATTTGATATAGAATCCGGAAAACTTATGAGTAGAGTTGCTGGTGAAACTGGTGAAACTTGGTGAAACTTGGTGACTATCTAAAATCTGATTGGCTATTGAATGCAAGCCAATCAGATTTTAGATAGTCACCAGTTTCACCAACATGATTTAGTTTCACCTGCAGCTCTAGCAAGGACCTCATATTATGTTTGGGCCCCGCGGCTGCGATAGCAGTGCAAGGACCTTATGTTGTGATTAGGCTCCGCGGCTGCGTTAGCAGTGCAAGTGCCTCAGTTTTGTAGTTAGGCTCCACGGCTGCAATAGCAGCTCAAGGACCTATGGGTAAGTGATAACATTCACGTTACTACATAACACTAATCAACCGATTCTCGTGCAGCTATGTGTTTTCTGCTTGCTCCAGTCCTCTATGTGAAAAAGTAATAGATTACGTATAAGAAATAAGTCCTTAGGATCAAGGTTTCTACTTGCTCCAGTCCTCTATGTGAACATGTAATAGATTATAAGAAATAAGTCTTTTAGGATCTAGGTATTTTAATATGAATGATATAGTGCTTGCGAAGGAATTCCCATATGTTTTTCCTCGTTTCCTTTGTTCAAATAAAGTCATCTGATTGAGCAATAATAATTATTGATTATCATATGCATGTTCGAGAATGTCGTGATAATCACCGATTAAAGATTTCAGATGATAAAAAAATGTTGTAATAGGAATGCACAATTATCAACCCTTACTTTAAATGACAAGTGACAATGAAATCATTATTACGAATTAAAATTGAAAATCATAATTCTTTCCAAAAAAGAACAAACGAAAATCATTACTCACACTTAATAGGATTTTTTTAAATCAGCATAAGCGACATCAATCATCATCTTGAAAGCAAACTTCCAAACCTCTAAAAAAAGATAGATTGCTAGATAACTTGTAGTGATTTTTTTTATCTGTTATGTATTAGAAGGTACTGTACGTAAATCTATCTAATAAGATAAGTATAATATTTATTTATGGCAAATTATGCCAATGACATTTTTAATGCATGTAGGCTGAATTCTGTGCAGGATATATAACCAAGTAAATAAATAAAAAAACAGTATCGGTAAATCGTAATATTCAAACATTTTTTAAATCCAAATGGCAAACGAAAAATTACAAAAATTATCGATGCTTTCAATCAACTGAATTTCAACAGTTGTCAAAAATTGGCATATACAAACGAACCAAATGGAAATTATTTGCTCGGTTATTGTTACGAACATGGGATAGGAGTTGAAAAGGATGAAAACAAGGCATTCACATATTACCAAAAATCGGCAGACGAGAATAATTCTAACGGAATGTACCAAGTTGGATATTGTTATTATTTAGGAATTGGAGTCGAAATCGATAAGCATAAAGCGTTTACATATTTTCTGAAGTCTGCTGAGGCAGGTAATGGGATAATGAGTCACCAGTCGCAATAGCATCAGTTTTTAATTCAATGGGAATTTGGAAAACTGCCTGGTGTTATTATTACGGAATTGGCGTGGATAAAAATCAAGATAAATGGTCGGAGTGGCTTGAAAAGTGAGTTAAATTTTATTTTTTTTATAATGTTTATAGTTTGTTCATATTAAGTTTTCTTACACAATTTTAATTATCAGGGAGTAAGCATAAAAAGCATTTATTTATTTGATCTATTTATCAACTATTTAAGCTCATAATATTTATTATGTATTTTTAGCCCGTATGTATAAAGAACATTTAATAATTTTACTACATAAATATAGCAAAACAAGAACACATAATTACTTATTTACCATTTCGTACAATTCATTTCATTCGCATTAATTTAGTTAGTGAGTATAAAGAACGTTTAATAAATTTACTACATAAAATAGTAAAACAAGAACACAAAACAGGTTTATGATTACTTATTTACCATTACGTACACATTCGCATTAATCATTTCATTCAGCGAGTGAGTATAAAGAACATTTAATAATTTTGCGAAATAAAAACTGCAAAACAAGTTCACAAAAACAAGAAAATAAATACTTATTACCATTACGTACAATTCATTTCATTCGCACTAATCATTTAATTTAGCGAGTGAGTATAAAGAACATTTAATAATTTTGCGAAATAAACTGCAAAGCAAGTTCACAAAACAGGAAAATAAATACTTATTTACCATTACGTACAATTCATTTCATTCGCATAAATCATTTCATTCAGCTCGTGAGTATAAAGAACATTTACATTAACATAGTTAATCAAGTAAACAAACCAATTTCTTGATTACTTATTTACCTTTACGTACAATTCATTTCATTCGCATTAATTTAGTCTGTGAGTATATAGAACATTTAATAATTTTACTACATAAAAATTGCAAAACAAGAACACAAATCAAGTTTTATTTACCATTGCATACAATTTATTTCATTCGCATTAATTTAGTCTGTGAGTATAAAGAACATTTAATAATTTTACTACGTTCATAATTACTTATTTACCATTATGTACAATTCATTTCAATTTGCATTAATTTAGTGGATGAGTATAAAGAACATTTAATGGGTATCCGTTAGCCATAAAAATTTAGTATAAAAGGCTTAATTTAGTACAGTTAAAAAACTGAAATTTAGAAAAAATTTTATTATTAACCTCATATCAAATTTTTATAATAGATAAACATATATCTATTTAATCTACTTGCAATTTTAGAAGTAAATCTTTTTGATAAAACTTATATTTATTAACTCAGAAATGAATTTAAAAATAAAAAATTATTAAATTTTAGTACAAATTTTTGCTTATAATAAAATTTATAATTTAATTAATATAAAATTTTAATAAACGTATTTTTATATAAAATATTTAATAAAAATTAATTTTTTTTATAAAATTTTTTTTAATATTTATAATAAATTTGTAAAAAAATTAAATTTTTAAACTAAAATTTTATTAAAAAATTTAATTAATTTTTAAAGCTTAAACTAATTATAATTATTAAAAAATTTTATTAAGATGACAGCTTTACATTTTTAATTAAAGGTTGTAGAGCTAGTATTTTGCAACTTGAACTTAAGTTTCATTTGCCAAATAATGACTTGGTAATACTGTATTGACAAATCATAATAACTCCAATAGTAAATTCAAGAATAGGGATGGGTTCAGTTAGCTAATAGTTGACTAGCCAATCGGCTATAGCCATAGTTGATATAGTTGACTATAGCAGCTTAGCACAGTGTTGGAAATCTGGTTTGAAATTTAGGTTCTCATGAGAATATATTTATTTAATGTTCTCAAAAATTTTTTTATGTTCTCAAATAGGTAAAAATTTTTTTCTCTTTCTCTTTTTTTTCTTTATTTCTCACTCTCACACTCTTTTTCTTATATTTATTTTCACTTTCTCATTCTTTCTCTGCATTTATACCTTTTTACTTCTTTTTGTTATTTTTTAGTTTTATTTTTAATTAATATATTTAAAAATTATTAACAATAAAAATAATAAAAGTATAATTTATTAACTAAAATATAAAAATAAAATAAAAATAAATAAAATTTTATATAAATATTTATAAAAAAATAAAATACAAATTATAAAAAAAATGCTAATCTAACAAACTAAAAAGAATATGTCATATATCCAAAATTTTTGTGATTTGAAATTAACTAAATTATTCTCTATTTAACTAACTAACAATTATATATTTATAAACTTAATGATTTTAAACTTCTATATAAATAAAATAATTTTTATTACTTTATATAGTTATATAGAGAACATATTTTCAAACTTAATGTTCTCAAAAAAAAATTTAATAGAGAACATCTAAAATTTTGTAAATATTCTCAAATTAAAAGTGATATTCTTATAAGAACATGAGAACATAAGATTTAACACTAGCTTAGCAGACCAGCTAGCTGATACCAAATTTTTTATTTCCTACTGATAAATCAATAAATCATGTTTATTGCATAATTCAGCATGAAGTGTGCAAGTAATACCCTAGTTGTTATATTACAGCAGATACTCAATGTTGATTGGCTAAGAACAATGATTAAAAATCTAGGTGCAATCTTCAATTTGCAGATTATTTGGCCTATTTTTAAACTTATCTTCAATAGGCCAAATGAGCTGCCAATTTGACCAAATTTAGATTGGTTTGAAATATAAATTGGATCTTCAATATTTGGATTATTTTGATTGGCTATTTACAGCGTGTAATCTGAACATTTTTTATTATAGCTAGAGTACTTAGATATATATAACTGTATAATATATAAAAATATAATTATTTGCTACTTGTTTATATGTTTATTAAAAATTTAATTAAGAAATCAATTAAGTAATTTAATATATATTTCCAAAAATAAGCTACCTTTTTTGAACAATTTTAAGCAAAAAAACTAAGAAAAGCTTATTTTTGAGTTATACAGATTTTTAGAAATTTATATCTAATATCAAATGTAGCTTATTATCAGTATTATTTTTAAAAAGCAATTTTTACAAATATTAACTTTGCAAACAGGTTTTGTATATATATATATGCACATACATGTATATATGCATATTCAATTCTCTATTTTTATAATCATTAACCTTTTTTAATTTTTTTAACATATGGCTACACAAAATTATATACTTGGTTTTTATATCATAGGACATTAGTCAGTGACGTGGGTACACAGCTTTTTTTTTATAATAAAAATTTTTTATTAAAGCTTATTATCCTATGATTCAAATACCTAATATGGGCTTTTTACATTATTTGTTAATATTAGCAATACTAAATCTTGTTTATACATGATGGTAATATAATATCCACTCTAGTATTGATATTATCATAAATGGCTAGATACATGACCTGGTTTAAACCCTTTAATATACCTGAATATAGTACACAACTGAGAGTTTATACCGCATAGTGTAAAAAAATATACGCTTTGCCAGCTATTTAGATTCTTAAAAAGACCATATTTAATTAAAGTTTTATGCTATGCAACACTTAGAATAAGCATGCTATATTGTTTGTATTACTATTTTGTTATATATTAATTATCATATAGTGTTATTTAATGCATTTCAAATTTTTATCGATTTTTGTATTGCACTTTTAATAATGATTATAATAACAATAAGATAGAAATTAATTATTTTTTTTTAATAAAGAATCTTCATTTTTTGCATTAAATTTGATCTTTGTAAATTAGTGTAAATTAGCCAATCATATGAACAATATTCTATGAGCTATACCTGCTTTGTCAGATACTATAATAATCGAATAGAGAATTTTTATTAGTAGACTATATTAAATTTCCAACACTCACTTTGCTGATGCTAGTAAGATATAAAAACCAATTATATAAATTTATATGGTCTAATTTTTTTATTCAATTTTTTTTAATTTTTTTTATGAGAATTTTTATTTGTACACAGTGTGTTTAAACACAGTTACACAAAATATAATAGAAAAATGCAAGCTGCAGATTAGTTTTGTACAACAAAAAAAGCAAAATATTAAAATTTAATTATATCTTTAAATTTTGCTTATGAAACTATATTTTAATAACAAAGAAAAAAAATTCCTTGCAAAATTTTAGTATAAAATAAGCCCTAACCCATTCCAGGCCTTTATCCTAACCATTATACAAATAGCTATATATAAACACACTATGTACAAATAGTTATTTTCTTTGTTTTTTTTGATTTTTTTAATATATTTTTATTTTTTAATATTTTTTATTATTTATTTTTAATTTTTTTAGAATTAATTTATTTGTAACCACAGTTACTGTAACCCATCCCAACAAGCCAATCAAATTCTAAGATCAGGTGTAATGTTGCATATTTGAAAAGTCAAAACAAACATTTGGTTTGCCAAAAATTGCTTCTAAATCAAAATTTCACATATGAAACTACCTTTTGGTTTTTAACAAAAAAAATTCTTTGCTAAATTTTAATGTAACTAAAGCATTCCTCTAATTCAAAAACCTTACACCAAGTTTTACTCTAACCCTAACCTTAATCGCACAGTTTTATTTTTATAGAAAATTTGGTTTGATAGTCACGTTACACCTGATCTTAGTATTTAAGATTATAAAATTTATTCTGTAACCTACGGTTACAAATCAATTAATTCTTTTTTTTATTACAGTATTTATTTTTAATTTTTTTATTTTTATTTTTAATTTTTTTATTATTTATTTTAATTTTTTTAGAGTTAATATATATGTACCCGAAGGTACATGTACCTGCATCATGTGACCTATAGATTGTTACCAAAATTCAATATCAGGTGTAATATTACACAATCAGAAAAATTCAAAACAAATATTCGTTTTGACAAAAATCGCTCATTTTGCAAAAAATTGCGTACTAAACCACCTTCTGCGCAATTATAAAAAGATTTCCTTGAGCGATTTTATTATATAAAAGCCTAAACCCACACCCTAACATAATTCTCACCTAACCCAACCTAACATAAACAATATCGGCATTACTATTTTTGTATTAATACCGTATGATCAAAATAATGGGTACAAAAAATTTAATGTACCCTATGAGTATATTTATATTAATTCTTTTTTTTATTATTTATTTTATTTTAATAATGTATTTTTCAGCACTCTTTCTGATGATCACTTGAACCAAATTTTCCTACTGAAGAAAAACAAAAAGTTTTTTGTTGGAGCGTTGTTTATACTTAATATATAGTAGGATAACAGAAAAATATGGTTTTTATAAAGGTCAACTCTTACTTTGGTGACTTCATTGTATATTCAGCATGCAAGCCAAAAGCGTCTTCTTACAAGATAACTGGCAGGAGATGGCACCCTTGTATGAGAAATTTTGGTGGAGAGCAAAGAGCTTCTTTGTTGACGAAGTAAACTGTGGTAAAACAGTAGGGAACACAAAAAAAAGAGTTTTATCAGGAATATACTTTCCTTTAAATTTGTTACAAGTATCATCTTACTCCCCTTTGGACTTTTCAAAATTTCACCAAAAAGTAGAAAATCCAGCTTACTCTCTTCAAAAGATTAGCAGTGTTTACTCTTTCCTAATCGGGAATGCGCCTACCTAATTGGAATCGACGTCATGAGTGCATTTTGGTACTGCTTACGAAATAAACAATGAATGATGTGGCAGAAGTCGGGAAGGTACCCATGTTGAAATTTCTTTCTCGAATGTTCTACTAGATGTATTTTTGTATTTTTTTTCATTTCTACATATAGTACTATAATGGAGCGTTTCTCTATGCAGCACTATATAATTTTTATAGTCTCGCACAGGCAATAATAGTGCCATTATCTTTTTACTTTTCTTTTGCCTTTTTCTTCTTCCTTTTCTTTTTATCTTTGTAAATTTGGTTTTCATTTAGGTAGTAGAGGTTTTTCTCCCCTTTTTTTATTTTTCCCTTTTTATTTTCTATATATGTTTTTGTTTTTTTATTAGTAGTATCCTTCTACTCGAGAAGCTAGGAGAAGAAGGTTTAAAGAAGGGCAATCATAATACGTAAGGTGTAGACGTCCTTCAGTGATATATTAATTAGTTAGTTCGTACAGACACAGTTAGTATTGAGATAAAAGTCTACTATAGCAGATCGAACATAGGTACTTCTTGAAGTAACTGGGTTAGTCAATATTTGTAAATTAGATAAGATTTTTTTATTTCTGTAAAGCTAGCAACTAAGCAGTTAACCAAGCATCTATAAAGTATTGACATGATTGCCGAATTAAAAAAAAAAATAATGTATTTTATTTTTTTTATTATTTATTTTTTTAATTATGTATTTTTATAATTTTTTGATTTTTTTTTAATTTTTTTTATTTATTTTTCATTCTTTTTATTTATATATTTTTAAATGGTTCTTTTTTATATTTATTTTAGTTATCTTTTTTTAAAGTTTTTTTTATTTATATATTTTTAAATGGTTCTTTTTTATATTTATTTTAGTTATCTTTTTTTAAACTTTTTTTTATTTTTTTCTTTTTTTTTAACTTTTTTTTTAAATTTTTTTTAATTTGCTTTTTTATTTTTATTTACTATATTTTAATTTTTTATTTTTTAAAATTTTTTTTTTTTAATTAAAGTGCCCGTCTTGTGACTTAGGAATTTTATTCAAGATATTAGAGCTATCGGTAGGGGCATAATGGGTTAGGTTGGGTCAGGTTTGGGCCTGACCTGGGTCAGACCCACTTGGGTCAAAACCTGACCCGGGTCTGACCCACCTTATGTCAAACCTGACCCGGGTCTGACCCGCCCCATGCCAAACCCGACCTGGGTCTGACCCACCTCATGTCAAACCCAACCCAGATCTGACCCAACCCAACCCAACCCGGATTGAACCCGGGTCATCACCCTTAGTTAGATTAAGATCTGTATCAATAACGTAACTATTTCATCGCGGGTTTCACCCTATCATATTATATTTAGCTATTTAATCATTTACTCTCGTTTAATTTATAACAATATAATGCAGGAACTCCAAAAGCAAAACCTAGTTGTAGGATTGCGAATCTTGATTGATATTGAAGGAATAAATAGCGTTGGATATAGTTATGATAAAGGAATTGGAGTTGAAAAGGATGAATATAAGGCTTTCATTTATTATCAAGAATCTGCAGAGATGGGTGATGCTGCTGGAGCATTTAATGTTGGGAGTTTTTTATGATTAAGGAATTGGAGTTGATAAGGATGAATATAAGGCTTTTGTTTATTATCAAAAATCTGCTGGGATGGGTGACACTAATAGAATGTTTAATGTTGGAAATTGTTATCAAAATGGGAATGGAGTTGAAAAGGATGAACTTAAGGCTTTTATTTATTATCAAAAAGCTGCAGAGATAGGAAATGTTACTGGGATGCCATCAGTCACAAAATGTTATCGAAATGGAATTGGAATAGGAAGTGATCTAGATAAAGTTAAATACTGGCTGGCATTAAAGGTAAATTTTGAGTTTAAATTTGTGCTATACATTGTGACGTATCACAATCCATTAATAAGATCAGGTGCTATTGATTAAAATCATTAAAATAAGGTTATAATTATGTAATAAGTGATTTCATAAGAGAAATTTCGATTATAATCGATTTTTAAGAAAAATGAACTTTTGCACCTAATCGTGATGTTTCAATTGGTAGTGAACGCATTCAAAGCAACAAATTACAATACTCATTCATTATATATAGCATTAATATATATAATATATACTTATTTAATAATTTTGTATATTTAAATCGCATTTAGAGTAAAGGATTTAACATTAGGTATTATATTATAATTATTATTTTCATAAAATATATTGTTAATAGTTTATTTATTGACAAATTTTATAAATAATTTATAGCTACAAATGAGTGGATAAATAATTCAGAAATT
This sequence comes from Gigaspora rosea, assembly GCA_003550325.1. Taxonomy (NCBI): domain Eukaryota; kingdom Fungi; phylum Glomeromycota; class Glomeromycetes; order Diversisporales; family Gigasporaceae; genus Gigaspora; species Gigaspora rosea. Next base: position 264,583 of record QKWP01000177.1, on the reverse strand, counting down.
GAAGATGATTTGAAAAAATATTAAAGAAAATAAATATCAGTTGCCTTGGATTTCTTATGCCGAATTTAAAAATATTGAAGAAATAGGTAGAGGTGGATTTGCAACTGTATTTCGTGCTGATTGGGAAAGTCAAACGTTTCTTAAAAGAGTTGCGCTTAAATTACTTTATAACTCAAATAATCATCATAAAGAATTTATAAGAGAGGTAATTTTTTTAAATATTTATATTAATTGTTATCAGTTATTTGTAGTTTATTTATTATTTATGTTAATAATTTGAATGTATTATACTTTATTTTAGTAATAGGTTAAAAGCATATTGTGATATTACTCTTAAGGATCCAATATTTTTAAAATATTTTGGTATATCAAAAGGCATAGCTTCTAAGGATTATATTCTTGTTATTCAAAAGGTTGCTTGTGCAATAATCTACTTACAATAGCACAAATGGATTGGAAGGACAAATTAAACCTGCTACAATGTATTGCATCAGACCTTCATATAATTCATTCTTATAATCTTATTCATCGTGATATACATAGCGGAAATATACTACTTAATAGTTTTAAAAGTACATACATTGCAGATTTAGGCCTTTCAATAACAGCTAATATCGCATTAAAATCAAAATTTAATAAAATTTGTGGAATTTTACCTTATATTGCCTCTGAGGTTTTGAATAATCATCCATATTCTAAAACATCTGATATTTATTCATTTGGTATAATCATGGGAAATTTTATATGGTAAATCCGTACCTTTTGAACAAAAATCGTCAAAATTACAATTTCAAACACAAGTATGTAATGGTTTACGACCATATATTTATGACAATACAGCCAAATACTATGCAGATTTAATGAAGAAATGTTGGAATCTAGAACCAAATGAACGACCAACAGCAAATGAAATATGTGATATTTTTGCAGAATGGCAGAATAATGAAATTATTTTATCTGAACTTGATAAAAAATTACTAAATGCAAAAAATGATGATATACATGAATTTAATGATTCACATTATAAAAGTATTTTTATTTCGTCTACTATATGTCAAGGTAATTATATAATTTTTTTAAAAAAAATTCTTATTCTATATTATACAATGATTAATAATTCTTTTATAGGCAAGTCAAGTTTTGCATCGAATTATGACTAGTTGTTATTTAGCAATAGTAACACCAATCCATAGATAGGAGTAATATAAGACGGACATCGAAACTTCACCTTCTGAAATGCCCACAACTTTTTTTCTATACAATCTTAGATCTGGATATAAGATTCTGTATTTTTGTTAGTATGTTGGTCTTGCAACATGATACTACTATGAAATTAGCATTATTACATTCTATATAGTCATGGATACTATCTACCTGAAATATCTTTAAACATTTATAGTTTAGTCTGCTATGCAAGTTAACTACTGTAAAATCTATAGCGTTATTTCGAATCTTGGCCCGAATTAAGCTTAATCAGGTCTGCGCGTTATTTTACAGTAAATATTTTTTGAAGACTCCTATTATTAGCATTCTGAAATACTACAGATAAATTACTATACAAAAGCAATAAATTAATTTACCGTACTTCCTTTAAAAAACCAAAATTGGTTTCCTTAGAACTGGCCAAATGTCTTGAATAACAATAATGGTTTATGCACTTTTACATAATTAGTATTATCAGTTTGCTAAATATAAATGACCAAATCCTCCTTTACCAATTTCTTTAATATTGAATGGAATCTAATCAATTACATTCTCATATTTAAGGTTCTAAAAGAATTTTCTGCACCACATTTCTACCTGTCCATTTTTGAATAGTTACTTCAGGTCACATGTCGGTCACCATTATTTAAACGTGTTATCTTTATTACGAAGAGTTATTTAAAAAAACCTGAAGCCAATTTTGCTTACCTCAATTATGTTCGTATGTACTAGAGGTTTTATTATTAAATTCAGTAATAGAAATCCTAGACAAACATTCGTAATTTTATTTTTGTTATATATATATGCTGTGCCTCAGATTAAAACTTGCGTCAGATTAAATCCAATGCACCCGGGTCTGACCTGGGTTTGACCCGACCCAGTTTTTTTCTGACCAGTGTCTGACCCAACCCGGGTTGTTTCTGACCCGGGTCTGACCTGACCCGGGTTTGATCTGACCCAACACAACCCGGGTTGGGTCTGATCCAGGTCGGGTTGGGTCTGACCCGATCAGCTAAGACCCCTATCCATCGGTATCCTCTAAGGGAAATATCGGAATTTGTTACATAGACAAGGAAACATCTAGCCACACATACACTTTTGGTATCTAATTTAAGTGGTCCGCCCAAGGGTTCCAGCCTAGCTGCCATACCTGCAACCCAACTACGGGAATTGCTTATTTAAACCCTCTGATCCTAAATAAGGATACATCTAGCTACACTTACACTTTTGGTGTCTAATTTAAGTGGTCTGCCCAAGGTTCCACACTAGCTGCCATACCTGCAACCCAACTAGGAATTGTCTATTTAAACCCTCTGATCCATGTTCCGGCTGCTAACCCATCTTGTATCACCAGAACGGGCCCATTATATAAGTCAGTCATCAAGTTCCGGATACTTATCCATTGCCTTAGGACACAGCTGGTATTCCTGGTCCTGTTATCCTCGACAGGTGACTTGGTAGAGAAGTACCTGTCCCATATCAGGTATTCACCTACACTTCGGTACTTATCACTATGACCGAGGCCAATACTTGCAAGACAGGGTTACCCCTGTTCTCTTACCAATATCTACTTCTGCACTTGTAAGATTTGCTCCAAACCGATACCAGTCCTTCACCAGTTTTCCCAGACTTCCAATCCAGTTGGCCCGTAAGGGTTGATCTACTCGGCATTAGGTGCCATCATGGTTTTTCTCCCCCTGGTACCTACTTCTATGACATAGGTCCTTTTCCTCCGGTACCCAATCCGGCAACCAGGTTGGTAGACCTTGCCCCTGAGGTTGACGTCTGGTACTTCAGCTCCGGTCCAATATTCTGGTTTTGCTAGCACCATCGAAGATCTTTGCTACCTCCTTACTCAGATCTTGCCAAATAGGTTTCTGTTTTTCCAGTTCCTTGGATTTGTCTGTGTCACAAGACACAACTTCGCCCGAAAGCTCCCATTCGAGATGGTAACCAAGGACTACAAGTAATGTACCCAACTGATCAACAGGAAACAGTTACTGGAACACAAGTCTATTTTTCAAAACATTTTGAACCCTAGACCTACCACTTGGGGGTGACAACTTACCAACTTCTCTAAGTCGTCATGTCCCTTTACTAGTAATTACTATATAAATATTTTTTTAAATTTATATATAAAAAATAGCTATAATTTTTTTTTAAAATTTGAAGTAATATAAATTATAGTAAACAAATTTGATATTAAAGAATTTTTGTAAATAGAATTAGAAGATAAATTTTTATAACTTTCAATTAAAAAATATAAAAATCTAATTAGTAAAAAATTTTTTAATTCTAGCTAAATTTACCTAGCTTACTAATGACTTACTATAAATAGTGGTCGGTTAAAGTGGAGGAAATTTTAAAAAATTATCCAATTTAACATTTATTTATATTAGGAATAGAGTTAGGATTAGTTGTGTTATATTTACAAGGACCTAGAGGTAAAATTGCCTTCCTGACATTTTTTATTAATGTACCAAAGTAGATTTAGACTACCGTTTCTTGTATTTTTCACATTTTTCTCTTTTTTCTCTTGTTTTGTTTTCTTTGGGATGATCTGGGTTAGTCAAAATTTTTTCATAATTAGATTGGTCAATCATCAAAAATTCTCCCCACTTTAACCTATCTCTATAAATAGTAATAATTTGCAATAAGTAAAAAATAGCTTATAATATAAATAATAATTATTACAATATAACTAATAATAATATTTTAATTATAATTAGTTTTTACTATTTTTTATATAATTAAACTTTTAGTTTGCAAAATTTATTAGTAAATTATAATTATAAGTAATTATTCTTAAAAGGTGTACTAAATTTAGTACAACAAATTACAAAAAAAATTCAAGGTCTAAAAAAATTTTTTTGCAATAATCTTATTAATAATATTAAAATAAATATACCAAACTATTTTTGAATATTTATAAGATTTTGTAAATAAAAAAAATTTGGGGTTTAAATTTTTTAGATTTTTTATGAGTTTTTGAAAACTGTCTTAATCTAGTACAAAAATTAAATCCAATCCATTAACTTAATTTTAAATATTTTGTTTATTTTTTATTTATTTATATATTTATTTTATTTATTTATTTATTTGTTTATTTATTAATTTGTTTATTTTTATTTTATTTTTTTGTTGATTTCTCTAGATAGATAGATTTTTTATAGGCAGATGAGAAATTATAGTAGGTGTATAGTTGGAAAATAGATCTTTTAGATAGAAGAGTAATTGAATATCTTTTATAGGTAGAAGAGTAGTGGGCAGATAGATATTTTATAATAGAAGAATGAGATGATGGATAGTTTTCAGAAGAAGTAAGTACATATATGCAATGGTAGAAAAAAATAACTAAAAATTTACTTTTTATTCTTACTATTGCATATATGCGCTAGTGTGACCCATTATCTATTTTTTTATTTAAAATTTACACATATTTGAGCAATGACAAAAGGGTAGCTTATTTTTAAAACAAAAAATTTTATTATTGTTTTAGTTTAAAAAAAGCAAGATAGCTTATTTTTAAATAAACTAGTTTTTAGATTTTTGGTCAAACCAAGGGATAGTTTATTTTTAGAGTAGCTTATTTTTGAAAATATATAGAACTAGTTTTAATTTCAGTAATTAATAAATAATCCTATATTCAAGAGGCTATATAAAATTGTTAACCCAAATAAATTATTTAAAGAAATTATATAATAGTAAATTGGTATTTATATTTTTGATTTGTAAATTACTTTTATTAATTTAATTTCAATAATTAGTAAATAATTATTAAGTTCAGGAATCTAATAAATAATTAATATAGATGAAATTATTAAAGAGTATTATATCCTGCAGATAATATTATTTCTTTGATTTGTGAACCTGTTTATTAATTTAATTTTGATAATTAACATTTGATTATAGTTTGACCTCTTTATAGTCACACCCATATAGTCACATCTCCATATAAATACCCAATATTGTACTATTACAAAAAATTTGATTTTTTATCATTTTATTAATAATAAACCCTTGTTATAGTTGCAAAATCTGACTAAATATGATTATAATATCTAATTGGCCAATATTCATATTCATTATTTAAAATTTTTTGTTAAGAATTCTTAAAGTTTTGATAGCAAATAACTTTTGATATAGTGGTCTAATTTGGATAAAACAACTACCAAAATGTTCATCTCGATAAAATAATTCTAATGAGCTCTAAATCATTAAAATCCAATTACAAGTTCCTGTATTTATTAAGAATTTGTATTACTTCATATGCTTAAAAATTGATTAAATTAACTTTAAATATCTAAATAAAAAATTCTTTATAATTTTAGTTTTTTTTAACTAGATTTGGATGATTTTAGAATTTTTAGAATTGTATTATTAAGTCAAACACTTTAGTGAACATTTTATTCAAATTGGGCTACTAGATCAAAAGTTTTTACTATTAAACATTTTAAATTTTTTAATAGTATAGTTAAACCTTTCTAAATGCATATTGCTAGGACCAGCTTTGAGATATGCATTTAAGAAGGGTTGTATTTAAAAAACTCTTACTTATGTAAGTTACATGATAAAATTATCTTGAATAAGTTATATTATATGCAAAATTATAACATGTAGTTCCAATTTAATTGACTTGCAGTTATATGATATACATTTACAAAGGGATTTTTATTAGAGTTGGCAATAAAATGAAACCTATTCAAAACTAGTTTCAGTTTCAGTATAATTTGAAACTAAATTCAGATTTTTAAAGAATAAAACCCCTGAAACCTAAAACTCTGAACTATAATTCAAAACTCCTTAAAACTATATTTAAAATTTTGAAAATTTATAATATATAATTTATATATATAATTTATAATATACTAGATTTGTACACATGCTTTCCCACATATATAGAGCTAAAAAATTTTATAACAGTAGATTATAATACTTATAATGCGATTGACTGATAATGTAAAATGAATAATAAACTTTACGTGGGCTAATCATAGATATAAAGATTATTATATTGTTTTAGTAATTAAAAAAATTAAAAAAATCCAACTGGGGGTGTGGCGACTTAGCGGGTTGGATAAGTTGTCACCCCCCAAGCAATAGGTATAAGGTTCAATTCCTACTGGAAACGGTATGATAATTATACCTGTGTTACTGTAACTTGGACTAGGAAACCAAGCCGGATCAGTAGATCTGTAATCTGGGTCACACCAAGGGTGCATTAGATTCTTGTAATACTAGTATAACGTTTTGGGAGCTCGGTACGCCGGGCGCATAAAGATCCCCCTGGGGCACAGGAAAAGGAAACATGCTTGGCAAGACCCGAGTGAAGAGGTAGCCGAACTTTCGACGGTGCTGCTGAATGGAGCCGGATTGAGCCAAAGCTAGGAAAAATTCTGGATGGCATAGGGCTTGAAGGAGTCCCTCACCAATCGGGCTGCCGGAGTCGTACCAGAGGAAAAGGACATGTGCTTCGGAAGCATGTACCAAGGAAAGAGAGACCGTTAGGGCGCATAAAGCCTGGGCAGACCAATCCTTCCGGGCTATCAGATTGGAAGTTTGGAAAAGTACTAGGGGAGATTTAAGAAGGTGAAAGGACGCGGTACTGGGTTGGGTGAACTTCACAAGGGCAGAAGTAGGTAATGTAAGTTACTGAAGTATAGGTGATACCTGTGTGGGACAGGGACCACTCTACCAAGTTTCCTACTGGGATAAACTAGTCCTAAGGGGTATGGTAAGAATCCGGAACAATGTTCCAGGATACAAGACGGATGGGCAGAAGGCATAGATCAGAGGGGTTAAATAGGCAATCCCCTAGTTGGGTTGCAGGTATGACAGCTAGTATGGAACCTTAGGGCGGACTACTTAAATTAGACAACCAAAAGTTGTACATGTGGCTAGTTGTACTCTCATCTATGTACAATGTCGGATGCCGAAAAGGACATCTGTAGTCTGATCATCAATCTTGAATAAAAACCCGTTCCCGTAGTGGGCACTTTGACACCAAAAAAAAAAAAAATCCAACTGACTGACCGAAGTTTTTAGATTTTATGTAATGTAAAATGAAAATCAACTTTGTGTGAACTATTCTTAGATATGAATATTATTCTATTGATTTACAATAAATTATTAATAAAAATAAAATAAAATAAAAAAAAAGGAAAAAATTTAACCAACCAAAGTTTTCATATTCCATGTAATGCATAATGAAAAATTAACAACGAATACTTTAATATTAGATGTGAACATTATTCTATTAATTTGTAGCAAAGCAAAAAAAAAAAAGAAAAAAAATACAATTAACTGAAGTTTTTAGATTCCATATAATGCAAAATAAAAAATTAATTTTGTATGATCAAATCTTAGGTGTAAACAGGACCGAGAAAACTATATGTAAGGTCCCAGCCAAAAAAATCCAAAATACATATCTATGCGAATCGCAATATGATTGGCTATTTGGCTATTTTTCATTCAAATATGATAATAACCCCAAAAAGAAAAGATCTTTATAAACAAATTACTATTGTTGCGAATCATTGTACCTATAATTTTTACTAGCGGGGACATTTTTATAATTTAAAGTACTCTTCAAATTATAGTGAAGCAGGGACCTTATATATAGTTTTCCCGGTCCTGTGTGAACATTATTCTATTAATTAAAAAGAAAAAAAACTGACCAACTGATGAAGTTTTCAGTTTCCATGTAATGCAAAATGAAAAATTAACTTTACATAGCCTAACCTTAGAAGTGAACATTGTTCTATTAATTTGTAGTAAAAAAAAAAATCTAATAAATCGAAGTTTTCAGATTCCGTGTAATGCAAAATAAAAATCAACTTCATATGGTCTAATTTTATATGTGAACGTTATTCTATTAATTTACAATAAATTAAAAAAAAATAAATGCAAATGTAACTGACTTATCCAAGTTTTCAGATTTCACATAATGCAAAATGAAAATAACTTTGTGTGGGCTAATCTTAGATGTAATTATTATTATATCAATTTGCAGTAAAGTAAAGTAAAAAAAAACAAAAATAACCAACAATATCTGGTTTAATAGTGGTTTAATATTAGATAAAAACATTATTCTATTAATTTGTAGCAAAGCAAAAAAAAAGGAAAAAAACAATTGATCGAAGTTTTTAGATTGCATGTAATGCAAAATGAATAATTAATTTTGCATGATCTAATCTTAGGTGCAAACATTATTCTATTAATTAAAAAGAAAAAAAACTGACTGACTGATAAAGTTTTTAGATCCATATAATGCAAAATGAAAAATTAACTTTATATGGCCTAACCTTAGAAGTGAACATTGTTCTATTAATTTGTAGTAAAAAAAAATAAAAAAATCTAACAAACTGAAGTTTTCAGATTCTGTGTAATGCAAAATGAAAATCAACTTCACATGGTCTAATTTTAGATGTGAATGTTATTCTATTAATTTTGTACAATAAATTAAAAAAAATTAAAAGCAAATGTAACCAACTTATCCAAGTTTTCAGATTTCACATAATGAAAATGAAAATCAACTTTGCATGGGCTAATCTTAGATGTAAATATTATTATATCATTTGCAGTAAAGTAAAAAAAAAATAAAAAAAAAACTGACAAACCGACTGAAGTTTTCAAATTCTATATAATGTAAAGCGAAAACTCAACTTTGTGTGGTTTAATTTTAGATATGAACATTATTCTATTAATTTAAAAAAAATCTAACAGACTAACCAGTTTTTAGATTTCATGTAATAAGAAATAAAAAATAATTTTGCATGGCCTAATTATATATTCTCATAAATAATTGCCAAAGTGAGCTCCATACTTACCCTTATAATAACAAATATTGAGGCTAACCAAAAATTTTTCCACAATTTGATCACATTTTTGTATACAGTAATAAAAATATAAAAGTATACAAACCTCAAATTAAATCACACCATGCACGTACGTAGATAGATAAAATTGGTAAGTTTACTCTGTTATAAACTGTATGTATATATATATATAAATAAGTTTTTCCACAAACTGGTTACTTTTCTGAAGATGACCAATTAAAAAATATTTAATGTAATCTTAATTGTTATCACTATTAACGCAATCACATGTAAAAATAAGCTTTCCCATACAATCAATAGTCACGTTCTCTGAAGATGACCAATTAAAAATATTTAAACGTAAGCTTAATTGTCATCACTATTAACACAATCGCATGTAAAAATAAGTTTTCTCACAGAATGGTCATGTTTTCTTAAAATAACCAATTAAAAATATTTTATGCAAGATTAACTCGTTGTCACTATTAATATATCAAAATCAAAAATGTTTAAAGGACGAATTTGTTTTAGAGTATAGATTACATCAAAATGACATAATATGCACATGTTCTGAGTTATCCAATCAAAAAAATAAATGCCTGATTATGTTAGTATTTTAGGTGTGTAGATCTGTAGATTACATTAGAATATCATAATGTACACATGTTCTGAGTTATCCAATCAAAAGACAAATTGCCAGATTACGGTTGTCAACATAAAAGCATACAAACCTCAAATTAAACCACACCATGTACATATGTAGATAGATAAAATTGGTAAGTTTACTCTGTTATAAACTGTACATATGTATGTATATAAAAATAAGTTTTCTCACAAACTGTTTATTTTTCTGAAGATGACCAATTAAAAAATATTTAATGTAAGCTTAATTGTCGTTACTATTAATGCAAATGCATGTATAAATAAGTTTTCCTATACAATGGTCACGTTTTCTGAAGATGATCAATTAAAACTATTTAAACATAAGCTTAATCGTCATCACTATTAACACAATTTCACATAAAAATAAGTTTTCCCACACAATGGTAACGTTTTCTTAAGATGACAAATTAAAAATATTTAATGTAGGCTTAACTCATAGTCACTATTAACACATCAAAATCAAAAATGTTTAAACAGACAAATTTGTTTTAGAGTGTAGATTACATCAAAATGATATAATATGCATGTTTTCCGAGTATCCAATCAAAAGAATAAATCTGATTACAGTTATCATTTAGTAGTATTTTAGGTGTGTAGATCTGTAGATTACATCAGAATATAATAATGTGCACATGTTCTAAGCTATCCAATCAAAAGACAAATTGCCAGATTACGGTTGTTATAAGATTTAGTAGTATTTTAGGTGTGTAGATCTGTAGATTACATCAGAATGTCATAATGTGCACATGTTCTAAATTATCCAATCAAAAGACAAATTGCCAGATTACGGTTGTCATTTAGTATTACTGTTCTAAGTTATCCAATCAAAAGACAAATTGCCAGATTACGGTTGTCATTTAGTATTATAAGATTAATTATTACTTAATAAATCATATAAATAATAAAATTTTAATATACAAATATATAATAAGAAATGTATGAAAAATAAATAAATAATATAATACATAACAGATAATATAAATAAATATTTTATATTATATATATTTAAGATAAAGACCTTAATTAAGAAAAATCTCAATACATATAATATAAACAGATAATTATATAAAAACATAATTATTTAATATTCAATAATACTGTAATAAATTCATCAATATTATCAAGATATTTTTGTGCTAATTTACTTGGATTATAATCTTCTTGATCTTCTAAATTTTGAATAAAATCATTTAAATCAGTTTCATCATCTGAATTTTCTATAATTTTTTGATTATCTGTATCTTGAAAAATACAATATATAAAAACCTTATTACAATTACACCTATATTTAGGCCCAATTACTAATTAATATATAACAAAAGACTTCTATATAAGCACACCTCTTTATAAGAAGTTTTTTAAAAAGTTTCTATGGTCCCAATAGTGTGATTATAAAGAGATATGACTACATATTCTCCCACATAGTTCCTTCTTTTTCATCTAGATCAAATTTAAATACAGTTGATTTCTGCACTAGTAACATCTCATATTAGTTACAATCATACTATAGTTACCTTGATTTTATTAATCTAATTATTCAAACTATATAAATTCTTTCTCACTTTAGTCCCAATTTCACAATAGTCACATAAAATGCTGGTTTTAGCATGTGCTATTACAGTAGTTGACTATAGTTTTGGAGTTCAGATAAGGATTCGTGTTTTGGATGAGGTTTTAGAAACTATAATCTGAAACCCAAAACTTTCAGATTTAGCAAAAAAGGTTTTGGTGCCCAACTCTAATTTATATAGATGGGCCAAAAGTATACATTTGCAGAATAAAAAATGCATTTATTTATTAAGCCTATCAACAGACCAGATAATTAATATATATTTAAAGAAGTTATGCATTTAGAGTAAATATATTTATAGAGGTCTAACTGTATTTCAAATATATATAAATATATTACTTATTGGCCTTTTGTCATGTAACTATAACAAGAATTTTATTTATAGTTAAACCTTTTATATAATTAACAAAATAGAGTGCAACCAATTTGTGATTATAAGGAGGTCTAATTATATTATGCTCAGAAAGCTAATAAAATAATTAATCTAAATAAAACAATTGTAATAATTTAAGTAATAAATAGGTATTTATAATATTAATTTGTAATCTAATTTGCTAATTTAATTTTGATCATTATGTTCAAAAAACTAATAAAATTACTAGCTCTAATAAAGTAATTCAAAAAAATTATATAAGTAATAGTAATATATATTTAATTCTTTATTTGTAAATCTATTTTACTAATTTTAATCATAATAATTGTTGTAGCTGAAGCTAGAAATGGCTGAAGCTAGAAATTAGGGGCCTTAATTTAAAAAATATATGCCCTACCAAAACCCATTTATACTCTTTTATTATTAATCTAGTTCTAAACCTAATCTAATTCTATAAAAACCCCTCTAACAAAAGGCCAAAACATTTTGAAAATTTCATATTAAAATATTTAAAATTTCCAGCTTTAGCTGCAACAATAATTAATAAATTAATAAATGATTATAAAGTTTAAGAAGTTGGATAATATGATTATTATAGATAAATTTTTTTTTCCTCTTTGGCAAGTCTCACTACAGTTTTATTTGAAATTTAAAACAATATTTATATATTGTTATAGAACAGGTTTCTAAATTCTAAACACTAGAATATTCTAAGTGTTTCTATTATTGTATAGTTGTATTACTTTATTACTTTATTACTTTACTACTTTATTACTTTATTACNACTTTATTACTTTATTACTTTACTACTTTATTACTTTATTACATTATTACTTTATTACATTACTACTTTATTGTTTTATTACTTTATTACTTTATTACTTTATTGTTTTATTACTTTTCAAAAGATATATAAATCCTAGCTTTTTGACCTTCTACTCACAAGCTTTTTAGCTTAGACTCAGACTTCCCTTCTCCTCCCTCTAACACTTAAATAATTGTATCTCTTGAATATTATTATTTAAATAAATAAAATATATCTTAGATCAATAAATATACTCTTGCAATTTAATAAATACATACTGAACCGCTCTAGTGAAGTAATATTCCACTTCCACACCACTTCATATCTTCTCTGACTTTTACAAGATCCCTGTCACTGTGTGCTGTATTGCAAGTACTATATAGAAGGCTATAGTTGCTTGTAACAATATTATATTGTCTTGTTTGACATAATTTTCGAAACTAATAAAACCTAATATCATTTGGCTACTTCTAAATGAGTGTTCAAATGCAATATGCTGAACCAGTAACCTGAGTTACCAGAATCACGTCAGACTTTCAATAAAAAGAAAAAAGAAAAAGAAAAAAAAAACTAAACTAAAAAAAGAAGGAAGAAGAAAAAAGAAAAAACAGAAGAAAGGAAAATGACGATAATAAATGAGGGAATAGAAAAAGAAAAAAGGAAGAAAAAAAAAAACAAGTTTAATAAAAGTACATAAAACACTATGAGAATGTAACTAACAGTTACTTTAACCTGTGTTAGGTTGTAAAAATTATATAATACTAAATAAAGAAGTCTCTGCTCTATCAAATTAACTAATTATATATATAAAGTAAAAAACTAATACTAGCAAAAAACTCTATTTAAATTGCAAAGAAGTATATAATGCACTACGGCTAAAAAAAAAAGAACCTTCTAGAAAGAAATTTTGGTTCAGTGAATTCTCCAAGATATTACATGTGTCATTCATTGTTTATTTCAGTAAAACCAAAATTCACTCGTGACTTGAGTCCAATATAGTAGCTGTATTCCCAATTTGGAAGTAGTAAACATTGCTAATCTTTTGGAAGGGGTAAACCAGAATGCCCACTTTTGTCAAAATTTCGAAAGATCCAAAGGGACAAAGGAGGTGCCAGAGAGACCAACTTGTTTTCATGGGTTTAAAACTATGTAAGTTTTGTAGTTTATAGAATAACATATTAACAACATAACTTAAACCAAGGTTTAAGTTATATTGACAAATACTTCTAGCTATATTATAGCTAACAATATTCGATAGTTCTTGAGCTTTATACCAGGGAGCCAAGGCTAAGAAAGTCTTTTTCATCTCTTATTCAGTTATTCCCAGATTGAACTTATATCCCAAATACTCATAAAGAGCAGTTTTGTAAATAATTTTATACATTAACTATAAATTTTTCTACAGGTCAGCATTTTGAAAAGTTGGTCCAAGTGATCGTTGGAAAGAGTTCTCTTATTTTTTCATTATTATAGATAAAATTATTTAAAAAGCATTATTTTTTTAATATTAAATATTTGTTTTCTTGAATTATAAACCTGTTTTATTGATTTAATTATGATAATTAATAAATGATTATTAGTTTAGGAAACTAATAAAATAATTAATTCAAATAAAATAATTCAAAGAATATTATAAATTATAGATAAGTATTTATATTTTTAATTTATGGGCATGTTTTGGCTAAAATTAGTTCTAATAACTAGTAAATAAACTTTAGAGCCTTTTTTATTACCTCTACTAATATTATTATTATAAATATATTTGCAATATATTGGTATAATAAAGAAATAATTAAGAAAAAGATTCTGCTTAGAATTTTTGCCTAACTGAATATATAGATTTTAAATTTTTAAAATTAGCAATATAGTAAAAAAGATCTAATCTAGAAATTTTTTATTAAACTGTAATATTATATATGATAATATTAATATTTTTAAAAAATTTAGTAAAAATTAGTTAAATCTAATTTATTATTTAATATAAATAATATATTAGTTATCCAATATATACATATAAATTTTTTATTCTGTATATTAAATTTTAGTAAAATATATGTAAAATTTAAAATAAAATTTTGTGATTATATAGATAACCCATTTTTCTTACAAGGTAATTTACTTTTATTGCCTAAGTAAAGTTGTTCAGAACATGTTTTTATATTATACTTGTTATCTTAAAATTGTTAAATATTTGTTTTTGGCAAAGTTACATTTTCATTTTGTGCAAAAATAGCAGAACTATAACTTGGCAGAAAGGTTTTTTATTCTTCTCCTTTTGTTCTATATGTGCTAAATTTAAAATCTTTAGGTTTTAAATATAAACTGTTTTTTTAACTAGGTAATTTATTTTGGGCCCTTAAGCAAAGTTGTTCAGAATGTGATTCTACTCATGACAAAATCATAATGTGCTTTCTCAAACTTTTTACTAAGTGAAAATGGGTTAAAGTTAAAAAAAAATTTTTTTTCTAAAAAATTTTTTAAAAAAATTTTTTTTAACTTTAACACTATTTTTTATTTAATAAAAGATCTGAGAAAGTGTTTTTTGAGCTTTTCAAATAGAATCACTTGCAAACAACTTTGTTTATAGGCCCAAAGTAGGTTACCCAGTCAAAAAAAACAGTTTATATTGAAAACCCAAAAATTTTAACTTTAGCATATAGATAACCCATTTTTTTTTACAAGGTAACCTACTATCATCACCTAAGTAAAGTTGTTCAGGGCATGTTTTTACATATACTCATTATTTTAAAATTATTAAATATTTGGTTTTGGAAAAGTTATATTTTTATTTTGTGCAAAAATGACAGAACTGCAACTTGGCAGAAAAGGTTATATATTCCTCTCCTTTCGCTTTATAAATTGTAAAATTTAATTTTAAATTAATATATAGGTTGAGAAACATTATTGCTTCAAAGTTTATAGTAATTTTATGTATTTTATTTATTTTATTAAAATTTTATATATAAAAAATTTTACATTTAATATTGTGTGACAAATTGGATGACTGATATAAATATTGTATATATAATATTTATTTTTGTTATAAGATATTAAATATTTTAATTATTCATTTATAAAAATCTATAATACAGTATATAGTATATTTAAATCATTTAATATTATATTTATATGGGTCAATATTATTTACCATTAATCACTTCATTGATATCACATTTTACCAACAATTATTTACTAACAAGTTCATTTCATTAATAGTTCTTTTTACTGAAGTTTAGTTCACTGATAGGTTTTTTTTTAAAAAGTACACTAACTTTAATCCTAATTATACTCTGAATCTAACAACAATAACCAGAATTACTTTGTTGGTAAAATGAACTTGTTAATGAAAAATCGTTGGTGAAATTTAGTATCAATAAAGTAATTGTTAGTGAAATGATTGCTACTATATTTTCTATTTTTATATAATTAAAATTTTATAGTAATATTTAAAACTTATTTATAATATGTTATAATTTATTAAAAATATAAATAAAATTTGCTTATAATAAATTTAAATCTATGGGCTAGTGTATAAATATAGATATACAACAATTGTTGCCTAAATGATTTAATGATAGAAAGTTGGACAATTATGCTATATAGAAATAAAAATTGCAAAAAATGTAAGCATGATCGATAAACTTTATTTAAGTTTTTTTTTTATCAAATAGATAACTTGAAATGAGACAAATGCACACTAAGGCTTAATGAACATAGAATGACTATTAGCATTCACTGATACTTTTTAGATTGTAGACAAGGCCAGAAACAATGAGAAGACATGCTACTACTAGGGCCTCAGTTGCACAAATAATTGCCAAATGAAACAATATTGAAAATAAAGAATTAAAATAACATAAACTATCTGGTTGCCCCAAAAAAGAAGTCAATTCAAAAGTTGCAGAAGTTATAGTAATATAGTTATATTTGTGAACACCTCAAGCACTCATCTTTTTGCACTTGTTTTGTGAAAAAAGCTTAAAGAAGAATGTCATTGCAAGATAAAAATATGGTCACAGTTTCTTTTACACTCCCAATACTACTGTGAGCTTCAACTGATCAAAGAGATTTAGGTAGTTGTGAAACAAAAAGTTGCAAAGACTAGTCTGCACCCAAACCTGCTTTCTATTAAAAAAAATTATTTGATGTATTTACTGAAAAGGTCAACTCTAAAACTATTATAGAACTTTGCAAAAATTGCTCATTAGGCCAAAGGAATATAAGAAATCGATGAATATATTACATTAGTTGAAATTGATAACAAAGATCTTGAAATCGAGAAAATCAGTTACTAATAAAATTTTTTTAATATAAAATTTTAATAAATATTATAATAAAATAGAAAATTTATTAATTTACACGTAGTGTTTATACATGAGTATAATTTATTGATTTACAAATTGTGTAACATATCAACAAAACAATGTTTACAAACGAAAAATAAACTCTTGCTTATGGTTAGAATAAGGGTGGGTTTGGGATTATAGTGAGGGTTATTTATACCAAAATTTCTCAAGAAATTTTTTTTTTAGAAAATAAAAGGTGGGTTCATAATTAAAATTTTAAGATATTAGTTTGTTTTTACATTACTGGTATACATATACTCCATTTAACAAATAGAAATTCCAATTAAAATAAACTTAAAAACCAAAGCAATTAATTAAAATTTTAAATACTTAGATTAAAAAAAATTTTTATTAATACCATATTGGTATATAGAGGTGAGTCAGTAGAAAAGAAACAAATCATTTTTAGTAAAATTTTTTAAATTTTTAAACTAGAATATCTTGACAACTATTTAATCAAATTTGCTAAAAAATTTTTTATTTAATTTTAAAATTATGTAAAGTCAAGAAAACATTTACTTAGAAAAAATTTGGCCCTTTTCTACTGACTCACTCCCATATCTATTTTATATTTTTAAAATTTGTTTATATAGGGACTGCCTATTTCCACCATGGTATTTTGCTATTTCCACCATGTTATATGAAAAGTTACTATTTTTAGATTTTAATATAATATTGTATATTATAATTTTAATGATTTTTAATAGGCCCAACTTGATTTAGGTCACCAAAACAAGATATGTGTAATGTTATACAACATTAGTGATGTGTAACCAAAAATTATTTTTGTGAAAAAAATGCACTGGGCCTTTGTGTAACATACGTGCATATGTGTGTAACCATTATATGTACTGTGATTGAAGGTTAGGGTGGGCTGAAATTATGTCTAACCCGCTGGGAGTATTATCATTATAGTGCCATGCCCACCAGCATTAAGCTTAATGCTGGCTGACCCAACCAAAATAAGACTTGTGTAATATTATACAACATTAGCAGCATGTAACCAAAAATTATTTTTGCCAAATCAGTGCACTGGACCTTTGTGTAATATAAGTGCATATATTATTTTGAATTCTAAAAATAGAAAATCTTGTGTAACATGGTGGAAATAGATAATGGAAATAGTAGCTTCCTTTATTATATTTGTTTTTTTTTTTTTTTTTTTTTTTTTTTTTTTTTT
>QKWP01000177.1:185167-245715 GCA_003550325.1 Gigaspora rosea | reverse complement strand
AGGTTTATCGCCAATTTCACTTTTTAGTTAATCTTCGAAATCATGCTTCAATTAATTCTTTTAGCTCCTTATTTGAAAAATTTTCTTACTAAAATTTTTAACTTTTTTAAAACTTATACCAACCGACAACTAGAAGACTTTGTGCATGAAGATGTATTAGGAATCAAAAGAACAGAGATTATTAATAAACTTGTGGGATTGGTTGCTTTACGACTAATTAAAGAAGTGAGTAAACGCGTCACTTATTTTTTTATCACCCTATTTTTTATATTTTATTTCATAACTTATTTATCATTATTCATATAGTATTATTTCGTACAGTATTTATTTCATATTTAATAATGAAATCTGCCCTGCAATACAGTATAATACTAATTTACCTTATTACCTAACATCAACCTAACCCTAATCTCCAACTAGACCCACATAAGTATCAAAATATAACCCCACCCTTATACTCTATCTAACCCTAACCCACTCTACATGGAAAGACAAGCGAAATGCCAAATTATCAACAGTATAATGACACCGCGCACGACACAATATAGTATGCGAAACCAACACAACGCGAGCGAGCTAATAATGCAATACGACAGTGCACCAGCGAACTACAACATGACGACACGACACCACACTAATGAATGCAATACGGAAGCGACAAAGTAACAACACCAGTAAAGTGACAAAAAAGGTACCAGCGAACAACGACGGCGATACTATATATAAAAAAAAAGAAAAAAAGATCTTATTCGTAAGAAAAGAAAGTACAGTAAAAGCAAAAAGAAAGTACAGTACAAGTAAAAAAAAAAGACAAAGAAATTCTTGCCTGAATTTCTGACCCAAATTACGAAGTAGGGAGTTATAGAGTATACTTATTTGTGACTGGTGATTTCCCCTGGTCAACTGTAGTTATTTTCAAAAAAAATAAAAAAAAATAAAAAATACAAGAAAACCTAATTATCGTACTGTACTAGTTACATAGCTTCCAAATTACTTAGATCACAGCGCAAAAGTAAGCTAGTTGTCTCTAGCTAGGATCGTATGTATGTACGTACGTATTGGTATATCATGGAAGATTCTATTTCTATTTGTGTGATGGTATGTTACACAAAAATTTTTTGCACCCGATTTTATATGAAAAATGATCTACATTCACCCTACCCTTAAGAAAAACCTTTTACAAAGAAAAAGTTCTATTTTTTAAATTTAATACTAAAAAAAAAACTTAAACAATTTTTAGATATATATCTAAATATTTATCTATAGTCTAAACCAATGCTTTTATATACAGTACCAGTTAGCAAATACCATCTATTTTTTTTGGCATTATTTAAAGTTTAATAACTTGACAACAAGTAATTATTTTAAAATTCTTTCTTAGGGGTGTAGTGATATAGTGTAGTTGGTTTGTTGTCACCCCAAGCTGTTGTAACAAAAGGTATAAAGTTTGAATTCCATTAGAAACGTTTTTAAAAAATTTATATCTGTATTACAGTGATCTGAACTTTGAGCTCAGATTTACAGATCTGTAACCTGGGTTGCACCAACTCATATTGGGAGCATTGTTGTATTACACAAGGCAAGTCAAATATTTTAGAGAGCGTATTGATATATGACAAGGGAAACCAGCTTGGCAAGACCCAAGTGAAGAGGTAGCTGAACTTTAATAGTACCAAACAGGAATTGGATGGGAACAAACTAGAGTGGACTGACCAAAAGTGGACTGACTGAAAACAAACTTACGACAAAAGGGTTTGGCAGACTCTACCAACTGGACTGCTGGTTGTTATTGCCAGAGAAAAAGGACATATGTTTTGAAAGCATGTACCAAGGGATGAGAGATCACAATACTTGCCAGGCAGACCAAACCTTCTGGATTCTCAGATTGGGAGCAAAATTGCAACTAGAAAAGAAAAGTGATTAGGGGTAAGAAAATTTCTAAGAAAAGAAACCAAAAGAAGAATGTGTGGTACTAGGATCTGGTAAACTTCACAAGAGCAAAAATAGGTAACTGTAGTAGTTACCCTGACTGCAAGTTGTTTATCTCAGTTACTGAAGTATAGGTGATACCTATGTGGGATAGAAAAACACCCTACCAAGTCTCCTACTGAGGATAAACTAGTCCTAAGAGTGCAGTACAGAATCTGAAACTGTGTTCTGGTGATACAAGATGAACTAGCAGAAGGCAAGGATCAGAGGGTTTTAATAAGCAATGTTAATATGTAGAGTGCAGGTATAGCAGCTAGGGTAGGACCTTCAGGTGGCTACTTAAATAGGCAACCAAAAGTTGCAGGAGTAGCTAGTTGTATTCTCGTCAATGTACAAATATTGGACAGTTCTCTATATAGAACACTGTGGTTCATTATATCTTGAATAAAAGCCTATATTCCCAAAGTGGGCACTTTGAATTAAAAAAATCACTTTTATAAATTTATTATTTGTAACCTAAACTACAAATTTATAAGACAGATTTTTAATATCTTGCTTTTTAAAAAGTTATAAGGTAGTAACT
Organism: Gigaspora rosea; assembly: GCA_003550325.1. NCBI lineage: Eukaryota > Fungi > Glomeromycota > Glomeromycetes > Diversisporales > Gigasporaceae > Gigaspora > Gigaspora rosea. The sequence continues at coordinate 243,203 of QKWP01000177.1, read as the reverse complement.
TTTCTAGTAAAGCAGAAATTTGGTGCAGGACAATTGACCAATCAGATTGATGACCGATCATGCACATGTAATTTTGATTGGTTAATATCTATTACTAAATACAGGGTAGGCTAAAGCCAGGTACATCACGAAATTACCCGATATATAACCCGGATCAGTCTGAACAAAACAAAGCGAGATAGCAAAAACAAAAACACGAAATACAAGACAAACCCCGCAATAGTTACTAGGGTTCTTCAAATTCAAATCAAATCAAATATTGGGTCAATTTGAATTTGATCAAATCAAATTGACTCTGATTTGAATTTGAATTTTTAATAATAATTTTCAAATCAAATCAAATATTTGTCAAATCAAATCAAATTCGGGCATATTTGAATTTGATCAAATCAAATTTAGTCAAATTTGGATTTGAATTTGATCAAATATTTGAAAATCAAATCAAATTGTGGAACCCTAATAGTCACATTCACATTAGTCACAATCTCGCTATAGTCACCTTAATTTTCCTATTTAATTATATATACTATATATAAATTTTAGCTCGCTTTAGTCACAATCTCGCAATAGGCACATAGAAAGTCCGATTTTGGCATGTGACTATTGTGGGGTTTGCTGTATATAAAAAATGGCTATTCAAACCGGTCTTGGTTGACTAAGTAAAAGTGTTAGAAATGCAATTTTACCATATATAAACTACTTTCTAATCTAATCCTAACCCAACCCTAACCCCAATTCTAACCCTAACCCAAAAATCAGAAAAATCAGAAAAATTGTATAATTTCGTGATGTACCTGACTTTAGCTATTCCTAAATATAGTACAATATACAGCCAAATTATAATTAGCCAATTAGAACTTGTGTTATGTATATATTAACAAATCAACAGTTTGTGTTAATACCTTAATTTGGCATGCTTTAGCATGACAGAAGTTCCAATATGCATAAGTGTTATACAAGATTTATATATAAAAATCATATAAAAGGCAGATGTATCATATGGTTACACATCAAAAGAATCACCTATTCTTTATGAAACTTTGCAAGACCATTTGTTAGGTGTATTGCTAGTAAATTTTAATAACCCATCACTGAGATCATTTGATTTGCAGGACTTTTATTAGAGGCAGTTTTTTATAGCAGATAATAATAAATAAATAAAATTATTATTATATTATTTTTTTTAATATTTAGTAATAATTCAAAAAGATAAGGTTAGCAGTTTTGTTATTTGTTCTTTAGCTGCCTTATATTTGATCTGTGAGGAAGATTTCTAAAGTTCATGGCTTTTATAAGGTGTAATTTTTGTAATAAGCATTAATATATACATACTGTATTCTTTTTTAGTACCGATTATAAAAGGTAATTATGGTAAGTATTAACAATACAGCAATATAGCAGTTTCTGTGTTTTTCATTTTATATTCTTTGCATTTACAAATCTCTTACTTTAAAATATTTAGGTTCTTTATAAGTTGTAGAAATTGTATAATTTATAGTTTATTGTAGTTCGCTAAGTTATACTATAGGGTTTGTAGATGCATATGCATAAATGTACTTATAACTATAAAATAAGTATAATACATATTGTATTAACTAATAACAATTGTAAAGATAGAATAAAAAGAGTACTTTACTATTTATCGTTATATATATAATTATAATAAAATTTGCAATGAAACAAAAAAGTTTACTCTTGGGTATTTCAAGTTAAATATTAACAGAATTAATTTCTTAACGAATTTAGACCTTTCGTTACGTACGTATATATGACCAAATTTTGGATATTATATTGTACATGTAAATTACTGTATCATCATTATCACTTATTACCAGTTACAGTATTAATAAACATTAGCCAATCATATTTGATGATGATCATCTGACATAACAGCCAATAAAAAGGAACTTCTGTCATGCTGCTCGGTCTAAAAAAATGGATGTTTTTTGCTGTCCGGTACTGTATTTATAAAAATTTATAATAGGTTATATAATTTATTAATTATGTGTTTATAATATGTTTTAATATATTCATGCGTAATATATTAATAATATATTTACTATATACTGTATTTATTAAATGTTTATAATCTATTAATTATATTAGATATGTTTATAATATGTTTAATCAATTTATAATATGTTTAAAATATGTTTAATAGTTAGCTATCATTTACAAGATAGTTAACAGAGCTCACTATCATATGTTATATATTAATATATGTTAATTATATTTTCCAAAAATCAAGGTTTATGTAAAGTAGTATTCATTGTTGTACTATTTTAAGTTTTGGATTATTTGATTTTAATTCAAAACCAATATAATTCGATTGAATACTCAAAGAAGTCAGTGTAGAGTTTTTACAAAGCGAATCTGCTATTGGTCTTACTCCTTCAGATCCAAGATTATTATAATTAAGATTTAAAATTTTCAGAGTGGAGTTCCTGCAAAGTGCACCTGCTAATGCTTTTCCTTCTTCTGATTCAAGTTCATTTGAACTAAGATCCAAAGAAGTCAACGTGGAGTTCTTGCAAAGTGCATCTGCTATTACTTTTCCTTCTGATCCAATATTATTATAACTGAGATTCAAGTCTTTTAGTGTGGAGTTCTTGCAAAGTGCATGTGCTAATGCTTTTCCTCCTTCTGAACAAAGTTTATTAAATTTAAGATACAAAGAAATCAGAGTGGAATTCTTGCAAAGTGCATCCGCTAATGCTTTTCCTTCTTCTGATCCAAGATTATTATAACTAAGAATCAAATGTTTCAGTGTGGAATTCTCGCAAAGTGCATCTGCAAATGCTTTTCCTCCTTCTGAACTAAGTTTATTATATCTAAGATTCAAAGAAGTCAGCGTCGAGTTCTTGCAAAGTGCATCTGCCAATGCTTTTCCTCCTTCTGATCCAATATTATTATAACTAAGATTCAAATCTTTCAACATAGAGTTCTTGCAAAGTGCATTTGCTAATGCCTTTCCTCCTTCTGAATCAAGTTTATTATATCTAAGATTCAAAGAAGTCAGCGTGGAGTTCTTGCAAAGTGCATCTGCTAATATTTTTCCACCTTCTGATCCAATATTATTATAACTAAGATTCAAATCTTTCAACGTGGAGTTCTTGCAAAGTGCACTTGCTAATGCTTTTACTCCTTCTGTTCCAAAACTATTAACACAAAGATCCAAAGAAGTCAGCGTGGAGTTCTTGCAAAGTGTATATGCTAATGATTTTCCTGCTTTTGGTCTAATATTATTATAACTAAGGTTCAAATCTTTCAACGTGGAATTCTTGCAAAGCACATTTGCTAATGCTTTTACTCCAGATTGTTTGAAAAAACTTGATATAAAGTTGACATTGATGGTTCCAAGTTGAATATTGCTAAGATTCAAGGAAGTCAACGAGGAGTTCTTGCAAAGCATATTTGATAATTCGTTTATTTCTTCTGATCCATATCTATAACGAGAAAGATCCCATTTTGAAGCACTTTCTTGATCTTCAGTACTATGCGGGCAGTTTTTGAGAATTTCTTCATAAAATTCCAACGCTTTGAGAAACTTGCCTTGCTTAAGATATCCATTTGCTTCGTTTCTCAAACTTTTTTTAACTTTTTGAGTAATTTCAAATAAACCAATTTCATCAGCTGCAATAAAAATGTCGAAAAGGCCAACGTTATTACTATTTGAAAATGTTCCTGTATAAATATAACTTTTTATTTTATGGAAATGTCATAGAAATTATTTTATTTATGTATAGAAGGCATTTGTTAGTTTTACAGACAATTTAATTGAAAATGTAACCTAAAAATATAAACATACTTTATAAGAATTTCAAACACAGGTGGAGAAATATTAGGTTTATCAAAAATTATAATTCCATCTTCTCTCCTTGCCCATTGTGACGATAATGCAGCTTTAAAGTAATCTGATCTTGCCGATAATATAATAGAATGAGCTTTAAATTCTTTAATATTTGAGTTTTCACCAACTTTAATTTTTACATCAAAATCTTTAGGGTTTTCAGGTAATTTTGAAAATTTTTGAATAGGTTCATTATTCATGTTTGTGAGTAAAAATAAAAGATGAATACAGAAAATCGATTTTCTTTTAACATTAGTCACGTAAGACAAACTTTAATTACGGTATAATTCGTGAAATATATAGCGTACAAAATAGGAATGAGCAAGTCGTACATACAGCAGTCTGCAGCATTATTCAAGCTGGCCAGGATTAAGTCAACTAGACGGAATTATGCCATGAATTTTAAAAATCGCACTGCGCAGTCTCTCAAAAATTCTGCGCAATGACCCATTCCTAGTTGTGAGTCTAATAAACTACTATAATAATAATTACCTGTTTATCAATGATGGTAATAAAAGATAATAAGTTTAATTAGTTCTCTTTTTATTTTTTTTTATTCGTTATATCGAAATTTTTTTTTTCATTACATTTTGAAGCGATCTTTTTTGTTTTTTTTTTTTGCTATATTGAATCGATCCTTTATTTATGAGATCTTTGATCGAAGAGCTTTATTAATAGGATAATAAACGAATTAATGGGTAGGAATCGGTATAAAAAAGGGTTAAATATACTAAATTAATAAATCCAGTTTTTAATGAGGCTCAACATTTAAATAATGGTGGCTAATTTTTAAAAATTCATCGTATCGGCACGATAGAAGAACTAAACAGGATAGATAGGAACGTATGTTCGCTATACTGAAACTTTATGTGAAATAATTTGCAACAAATTAAGCAATTGACACGGATTGAAAATGAATTGGTGATACAAGTCTTGATCTTGCAAAAAAATAAAAATAAAAAAATAAAAAATTCATTCATTTAAAAATGTGGATTTGTTTTATAAAAATTCCTAATTACTAAAATATTCATTTGAAAAAAAATATTCATTATTATTAGAATATATTCTTTTATTATGCAAATTCAGCTTATACTTAAGCATGTAATATTTTGGTTTTTTTTCGCCCTTAATGTACCAATTTTTACTTTCCACGTATGAAAATAAAATTTACATATAATATAGGTTTAGTGTGACGAATTATTTTTATTTGTTTTTTATATTAGTTTTTTTTATGTTGTAAATATTTTTTAAATCATGTATATAAATAACGTAATGAGGCTTGGTGGCTTAACCCATGTAAGAGCGTAAACGTTCAAAATATCGCGTCTACGCGATTACACGGGCTTGTCAATTTGTGCCCCAAGCGTATACGTTCACATATAGCGTGTGCGCGTAGAAAAGAACGTATACACCTAAACTAAACCGAATTCGTTCAAAATAGAGCGTAAACGTTCTAACCACATAAAATGTATACAAACCCTTCAAATTCAATAAAGGTCATCATTAAGTTCCACTTCCCACTCTAAAATAAAACATAATAATAAAATGATAAACTTATCTTTTTAATTCGACTTGTAACTTTAATAAACCTTGCGAGACTCAATTCGACAGACTGAATTGACTCGTAACTTCGTATTGGCTTATTATAACTCGAATTCTGTGTGACGAGCTTAGTTAATTTTTTTAAATTGTTCACGTGATTCAAGTTACCTTTGAACTTCGAATAAATCCCCGTATCTTGATTATTATATATTTATCACATTTACATCGACCCTCTACCATTATAATCTTTCCTTTTACAATCGTCTTATTCACTTCTACCAGTAATCGATTGGAGTTTAAATTGGCACTATTGTCTACTTGTTTTACCACTCTCCCAATTCAACCATTACAGTAGGTCATTATCAAATTGTTAATTAATTGATATGGCATTTGTATTCTGAATAGTTTTTTTACTATTTAAGTAAAAAATAAAATTTATTAAATGCACAATAATTGTTATCTATCAAATTAATGTAGATAGTAACATAGTCTCCTACCTTTCTAATTTAAAATGTTAATAATTAATTTATAGTGACCTTTTAATGAGTTATATTTGAATTATATTTCTTTATATGTATATAATGAATCAATTACTTTTACTTTTAATTTGATATTTAAACTTAATTCAAATTGTTTGCTACATATATTTTTAATTTACTCTAAATTATAGTATTCATCATGCTATTTTAAGATTTGGATAATTTGATTTTAATTTAAAACCAATATAATAAATTGAATATTCAAAGAAGTCAGTGTAGTGTTTTTGCAAAACGAATCTGCTAATGGTCTTCCTCCTTCTGATTCAATATTATTATAACTAAGATTCATTTTTCAGTGTGTAGTTCCTGCAATGTGCGCCTGCTAATACTTTTCCTCATTCTGATCCAAGTTCATTGAAACTGAGTTCTTGCAAAGTGAATCTGCTAACATTTTTCATTCTTCTGATTTAAGATTATAACTAAGATTCAAGCAAGTCTTTTAGTGTGAAATTCTTGTAAAGCGCATGTGCTAGTGCTTTTCCTCCTTCTGAATAAAGTTTATTATAATCAAGATGCAAAGAAGTCAGCGTGGAGTTCTTGCGAAATGCATCTGCTAATGCTTTTCCTCCAAAGTAAGATTCAAGAGCGCATCTGCTAACGCATTTCCTCTTTCCGATCCAAGATAATTATAACTATGTTTCAAATCTTTCAGTGTGGAATTCCCGCAAAGTGCATCAGCTAATGCTTTTTCTCCTTCTGAACAAGTTTACTATATCCGAGATTCAAATAAGTCAGCGTCGAGTTCTTGCAAAGTGCATCTACCAATGCTTTTTCCTCCTTCTGATCCAATATAATTCTAACTACCGGTAAGATTGAAATCTTTGACATAAAAGTTCTTGCAAAGTGCATTTGCTAATGCTTTTCCTTCTCTGAATAAAGTTCATTATATCTAATATTCAAAGAGGTCAGCGTGGAGTTCTTGCAAAGAGTATACGCAATGACCTTCCTGCTTTTGATCTAAGATTATTGTAACTGAGGTTCAAATCATTTCAACATGGAGTTCTTACAAAGTGCACCTGCTAATGCCTTTACTCCAGATTGCTTGAAAATTCTAGATATAGAGTTGACATTGATGGTTCCAAGTTGAATATTGCTAAGAAACAAGGATGACAACGAGGATTTCTTGCAAAGCATATTTTGATAATTCGTTTATTTCTTCTAATCAATATCTATACCGTGAAAGATCCATTTTGAAGCACTTTCTTGATCTTCAGTACTATGCGGGCGTTTTTGAGAATTTCTTCATAAGATTCCAACGTTTTGAGAAATTTTACCTTGCTTAAGATATCCATATGCTTCATTTCTCTTAAAGTTTAATGCAATTTTATGTAAATTGGTGAAAATATCATACTTACATATTGTAATAAAGTCTTTTGGAAATTTTCAAGCTGACTCTGTTTCAGCAAACGTTTGCTACTTTTTGACTTATTTCAAATAATACAATTTTATCAACTTTTATAAAAATATCGAGAAGCTATCATAATTATTGGAAATATTCCTGTATAAATATAACTATTCATTTTATGGAAATAAAGCAGTATTTCAATCTAAAGTCATAGAAATTATTTTATTTATATATGGAAGGCATTCATTAGTTTTACAAACAATTAAATTGAAATGTAGCCTAAAAATATAAGCATACTTATAAGAATTTCAAATACAGGTGGAGGTTGATCAAAAACTATAATTCCATTTTCTCGCCTTGCCCATTGTGATGATAATGCAGCTTTAAAGTAATATGATCTTGCGATAAGATAATAGAATGAGCTTTAAATTCTTTAATATTTGAGTTTTCACCGACTTTAATTTTTACATCGAAATCTTTAGGGTTTTTAAGCAAATTTGAAAAATTTTGAATAGATTCATCATTCATGTTTGTGAGTAAAAAAATAAAAGTTGAATACAAAAAGTCGATTTTATTTTAACATTAATCACGTAAGACAAACTTTAATTATGCCATAATTCGTGAATCTATAGCACAAAATTGTGATGAGCAAGTCGACATACCGCAATCTGCAGCATTATTCAAGCTGGCCTGGATAATACTCCCGGGTCGCAATTGCAAGGTCGTGGGTTCGAATCCAAGGCTTAATTATGCCAGCTGGCCTGAATTATGTCAGCTATACTGAATTTTAAAAATCGCCCTGCGCAGTCTCTCGAAAATTTTGCGTAAAAGGTCCATTCCTAGTTCTGAGTCTAGTAGACTACTGGTGAAAATAATTACGCGTTTATCAATGATGGTAATAAAGGATTAAAAGTTTAATTAGTTATTTTAGTGTCGCTTGTTTATTTTTTATTCGTTATACTTAAATTGATCTTTTTTTATTCATTACATTTTGAATCGGGCTTTTTTTTCCCTACTATATTGAATCGATCTTTTATTCGATTGAAGACCTTCAATAAAAGGAAATAAACGAAGTTTAATGTATAGAAATCGTTATAAAAATGTCTAAATATACTAATTTAAAAAATCCAGCTTTTAGTAGCTCAACGTTTAAATAGTGGTGGCTAATAATTTCAAAATTCATTGTATCGGTACGATAGAAGAACTGCAAGGTACGATGATATGTAGAATTAATGTAGAAACAAGTTCATTATGTTGTAAAATTTTATAAGTAATTTATGCAGCACATCAAGCAACTGAACGCGGAGGTTTGAAAGTGAATTGCATCAATAAGTCATGCTCTTGCAATAGAAATAATTCGCTATGTTCAAGGAAATGCCGATGTGTTTTAAGTGGTCAATGTTAAAGTTTTATAATTGCATTTCTAATATATATTAATATCTGATATTTGAACATATACCGTATTTGCGCGTAATAACGCGCAGGGTTGAAATTACGAATTCAGCCTAATTAAACTTAATTCAGGCCAAGGCTCGAAATAACGCCCCAGCCCGCTATTACGCGCAAATACGGTATTTGTTTTATATATTCAAATTTAGTTTGTATTTGACGTTTGAGCAAGCATCCAATAAATTTTTTTTATTATTCAACATTCAGCAAACGTATACAGATTTTAAAGATATATCAGTCTCACGATTTGTCACGCAGATCACTGGTAAACTTTTTAATATTAATAACATCGAGCCACATTTAAAAGTCGGGTTTTTTGTTATAGCGATTCGTACCTATTAAACTTCGTTTATTATCCTTTAATTGAAGGTCTCTATATTCGATCAAAGATAACACGAATATAAAACGTAATGCTGTAAGAGATCGATTTTAGTGTAATAAAAAAAAGGTCGGTTTAATGAATGAAAAAAAAAATAGGCAAGTGACATTAAATAAACTAATTAACTTAATCTTTTATTACCATCATGAGTAAATATGTAATTATTATTAAAATTTGCCTATTAGGCTCCCAGCACTACCGCAAAAAAGTTCGGACACATACGTGGCTGTGATTTATTATGCTGTGACGTCCGTCCATATGTATGCACGTTCATAATACAGTATCTATATATTTTTTGGTTATTACAATGTATAATACCACCATTTCGATCATGACAGCGTAAATATTATATAAATTATTTTGAAAAATAACTTAGAATAAGGAAAAAAAATTTAAAGCCAAACTTCAAACCTGAGCATTGATCAATTATTTATGGGTCAATTAATTTTTTACTAATTTTCTTCTTTTGATCCGTTCAGTTACTATTTGAAAGAATTTACAAATATTGATCAATTATTTATGAGTCAAATAATTTTGTTACTAATTTTATTGCTTTTTGATCTATTCAGTTACTATTTAAAGATTCATTTTCTATTAAATCTTCCAAGCAAAAAAGAAATCGGTAAAGAAGTTGGATATTTGCCGAAATGTTTATAATTGGATAGATTTTTGATCAATCCGGTTTTTTACAGATATAGATTATGTTTCATAAAAAGTCATATGTAGCAGTTTTGGCTTCATTTAGTGTTCATGTAGTTCTAAGGCTTTATTTTAGCTTAATAATAAGTTTGAAAAGCTCAAAATACAAATGCACTAAAAAAAAAGAAAATTGCGAAAAAATATTTATTTATATGCCGACAAATCACTTGCAACCACAACACTCACATACCCAAATTTTTTCGTAAAAGATTAGTTCTGTATATTACTGTATTACATTAAGAACATTTTCAATGAAATTTACGTGATTCGTATGCTGCACGCAAGCAATTGTGCCAGGTTATGTCGATCATTGTGACGTTCTCCTAATCCACAAATCAGATTTCAATGATCAGGTGTAACGTAACACGATCATGCATTAACAAATCTATTTGACACATGACACTAACCCTAACCCTAATATAACCGCACTTTAAAGAATATTTGCTGCGCCACGAACCTGGCACAGATTTCTTGCTTGCATGTTGCTCAGAAACCACCTGAAAATTTTAACGTTGAACAATGCGCATAATATCCCTCAATATTAACTCCACCTTTGCGTTTCAGATTTTAAATAGCGAAATTTAAAAGTTTTTATAAATTGTCTAAGGGTAAAGATCCAAAACTCTTACTACCTAACACTTTCTGCAAAAGACGTTAATTAAAAGGTGTATGTTATTGTTTAGATAAATATATGATAGAAGGCTCGATGATCAGATTTTTAAGAACTGAATCCATAAATTGCAGAAATGAACAAAGCCCAATGATTAATTTTCTCTAAATTACTTATACATTTATTTTACCACGAAAAGTTAAGAATACATTTATTTTACCACGAAAAGTTAAGACACTATTATTGCTAAGATAGGGAATAAACTATAAAGATCCAAACTTTAGTCAGCAAAAGGTTTTTGGAGATCTTAAACTTTTTACTTAGAACATTCAGCTTTAATAGCTTAGTTAATGGATGCAAAAATGCAGGCACATTATTCGGCTTAATTTCCAAAATATGAAGGGCACATCAAATCTATATATACTGCGCCACGAATTTTAATTACAAATAAATAATTTGGGTCAGTTTCAATAATTGGTTTAATTCTGTGTATAATCTTTCATGAAGATTTAAATGTTAGGAAGTATGTCCATGGTCATTTAGTTCAAGCTCAATATTCAGATCAATCTCTGATACTATAGATACTTTACAATATTAGCGAATCGTTATAAGTTTCTTTACAAGAAATTTGGGTTAAAATACGAAATAATACGGTATATGAAGATGATAAAATAATCTAATTTCCATTATTTTATAAGTCCGACACTTGTATTTGGAAATAAGGGTAAAATGATACATACCGGAAATAACGCGCAAGGTAGAAATTACAAATTTCGGCCTAGATTTTGGGTTTAATTCGGGCTGAACCTCGAATAACGCCTCTGCGCGTTGTTTCGCGGTTATACGGTATTTGCCGGATGCTTACCGATGTTACGGTGCAAGAAGTCTGAAAACCACAATTACTCTTTATAAAGATAAAATATAAGCGGTGGAATTAAATACCGTATTCCGTGTAATTTGATTATTAAAGGTTACATTCAGATTATGTCAAGCAGATTATCGAATAGCACATTAAATTTGCATTTCTTAAATTATCGACCTCAATAAGGTATTTACATGCATAATTTATTGTAAATAATTAATGTTTATATTTTGTCTTTATAAGGAGGTATTGTGGTTTTATATTTCTTGCACCGTAATAAGTATCTGATCAGATATTGATATCTACACTAACAGCGAATAATGAAATATAGTTTAGTGTAACAAACAAATTAGGATGGACGTGTAGAAAATCATGACAGTACGTATGATTTGTAGAAGAAAAAATTAGAAAACCAAAGCCATTTTACCTACTAATCCCAACTCGAAAAAGGACAATACTAGAGTTTACTTTAACACTAACCATTAAAAAAGCGTTACATATAAAAATGAATTTTGCAAGTCTGCATTAACTGTACGTACGTCGTACTGCCGTACAGTACTACTATTATTTGTTACACTATAGATTCATGAATTACCCGTACGTACGTATGTACTATAATTAAGGTTTGTCTTACGTGGTTAACATTAAAAGAAAATCAGCTTTTGTATTTCTTTCATTTTTACTCACAAGCATGAATAGTGAACCTAATCATAATTTCTCAAATTTGCTTAAAACCCCTAAAGAATTCGATATAAAAATTAATGTTGGTGAAAAACCACATATTAACGAATTTAAAGCTCATTCTATTATCTTATCGGCAAGGTCAGATTATTTTAAAGTTGCATTATCATCACGATGGGTAAGGAAAGAAGAGGGATTTATAATTTTCGATAAACCTAATATTTCACCACCTGTGTTCGAAATTATTATAAAGTATGTTTACATTTCAATTCAATAGTCTGTAAACTAATAAATGCCTTCCATAAAACATTTCTATGACGTTAAATTGAATTATTATTTTATTTTCCTTAAAATAAATAGTTATATTTATACAGGAACATATTCCAATAATGATGAAGTTAGCCTTCTCGATATTTTTATTGCAGCTGATGAAATTGGATTATTTGAAATTAGTCAACAAGTTGAAAAACGCTTGTCAGAAACTGAATCAGCTTGGAAATTTCCAAAAGATTTTATTACAATATGTAAATATGATACTTTACAAATTTACTTGAAACTGCATTAAAATTTAAAAGAAAAGAAGCACATGGATATTTTAGGCAAGGTAAATTTCTCAATGGAATGGAATTTTATGAAAAAATTCTCAAAACCTGCCCTAGTGCTGAAGTTCAAGAAAGTGTTTCAAGCTTGGATTTTTCTCATTATAGTTGTGGAACAGTAGAAATAAATGAGATATCAAAGGCGCTTTGCAAGAACACTACGTTGACTTCCTTGAATCTTAGCAATATTCAACTTGGAACCATCAATGCAACTTTATATCTAGTTTTTTTTTTCAAGCAATCTGGAGTAAATGCATTAGCTGATGCACTTTGTAAGAACTCTGTGTTAACTACTTTGAATCTTAGTTCGAATAAGCTTGGATCAGAAGAAGAAAATCAGTAGCAGATGTACTTTGTAGGAATACCACATTGAAAAATCTGAATCTTAGTTATAATAATCTTGGATCAGAAGGAGGAAAAGCATTTGCAGATGCACTTTGCAAGAATTCCACACTGAATGATCTAAGTCTTACTTGCAATAACCTTGGATCAGAAGCAGGTAAAGCAATAGCTGATGCACTTTGCAAGAATTCCACGCTGATTTTTTTGAATCTTCGATGTAATAACCTTGGATCAGAAGGAGGAAAAGCTTTAGCAGATGCACTTTGTAATAACTCTACTCTGACTATTTTGAATCTTGAAAATAATAATCTTGGTTCAGGAGGAAAAGCAATAGCTGATGCACTTTGCAAGAACACCACACTGAGTTCTTTGAACCTTAATATTAATTGGATAGGAACAGAAGGAGGAAAAGCATTAGCAGATGCACTTTGCAAGAATCCCACGTTGAAAGTTTTGAATCTAAATAGAAATTCGATAGGATCAGAAGAAGGAAAAGCATTAGCAGATGCACTTTGCAAGAATTCTGCGCTGACTTCTTTGGATCTTGGAGAGAATAAACTTGTATCAGATGAAGCAAAAGCTTTAGCAGGTGCACTTTGCAAGAATTCCACGTTGGAAGATTTAAATATTGAATGTAATAACCTTGGATCAGAAGGAGGAAATGCTTTAGCAGATACACTTTGCAAGAACTTCACGCTAACTTCTTTGAATCTTGATGATAATGATATTGGATCAGAAGGAGGAAAAGCATTAGCAGGTGCACTTTGTAAGAACACTACGCTAACTATTTTGGACCTTAGTTCGAATAAACTTGGATCAGAGGGAGGAAAAGCTTTAGCAGATGCACTATGCAAGAACTTCACGTTGACTTCTTTGAATCTTTATGATAATGATCTTGGATCAGAAGGAGGAAAAGCTTTAGCAGGTGCACTTTGTAAGAACTCCACTCTGACTTCTTTGAATCTTAGTTCGAATAAACTTGGATCAGAAGGAGGAAAGGCAATAGCAGATGCACTTTGCAAGAACACAACATTGAGAAATTTACATCTTTATTATAATTTTCTAGAACTTGGGTCAAAAGAAATAAAAGCATTATCGGATGCACTTTCAGATGCACTTTGCCGGAACTCCACGTTGACTTTTTTGGACCTTGGATATAATAATATTGGATCAGAAGGAGTGAAATCATTAGCATATGCGCTTTACAAGAATTCCACATTGACCTCTTTAGTTCTTGATGGTAATCAAATAATGTCGGAAGGAGGGGAGGCACTAGGAAATGCGCTTTGTAAGAACTCCATGCTAACTACTTTGAATCTTCATAGTAATGGGATAGGATTGAAAGGAGGAAAAGCACTAGCAAATGCGCTTTGTAAGAACTCCACGCTAACTACTTTGAATCTTCATAGTAATTTGATAGGAATTAAAGGAGGAAAAGCATTAGCAGATGCACTTTGCAAGAACTCTACGCTAACTTCTTTGAATCTTCAACGTAATATTCTTGGATCAGAGGGAGGAAAAGCATTAGCAGATGCACTTTGCAAAACTTCACGTTGAATTCTTTAGATATTCGATTAATTTTAAATTAAAATCAATTATTAAGATAGAACAATAAATTTTATAAATTATAATAAAATAGAAATGTGCATAGTATATAGCTACAAATACATATTAAATCTAAAGAAGTAAATTTATGTGATAACTTTTTTGTGTTTAATTAAATCAATTATTGTTTATAAATTTCAAAATAAGGAAGTTAAATAATTTAATATTTATGAAATAAAAATAAAAATTAGAGGCTACTCAAGTTTTAAATGCTATTCGTTAAATGAATAATTTATGCAAAAATCAATTATATTTTAAATCATATAGAGTTAAATACATTAATTTAAATTTTTGACCTTTATAATATCAAATACAAAATTTCATTTTATAAATTATATACAGTATTTATACAAATTATACAAAAACTTTTGACCAATCAAAAAATTCAATAATAATAGCTATTATTTCTGCAAATGGTAAATTTTAGTGCGCGAGACTTTTTCAATTAATTCAACTATTTATATAAACTAAAAAAAAAAACGATGGTTGAATTTTTTAAAAATCTTTCAAATGATTATCTTGAACTCCTTATTGACAATGAGGATTTCAATGTAATTATTAAAGTTAATGAACCTACAAGCAACAAGATATTTAAAGTACGTTCTGCTATTTTAAGAAAACGGTCTTTATATTTTCGTAATGAGTTGACAAACATTAATTCGGATACAAATAACATTAAGACAATTAATTTGAACCATGTTTCTGTTGAACAATTTGAAATTATTATCAAGTAAGTTATTTGTTATTTTCTTTCTTTAAATATAAATTAAATTATTAACCACGTTAATTTTACGTTAAAGGTACATATACGGAGGTGTTTTTTCATTGGATGGTCTTGATGTTTCATTCATTTTTGAGATAATGCTTGTTGCTTATGAATTTTTTCTTGAATAATTGGGAAAATTTCTTGAAACTTTTCTAATTGAAGAAAAAGCTTCATGACTTCGATTACATATTACTCATATTTATAAATCGTGCTATCAAAAAAATAAGGCCCAAAGGCTACAAAATTGGTGTAATGACATCATAGTTAAATACCCGGAAAAGGTTTTTGACTCTGAAGATTTTTACTCAATTCCGGAAAACGCATTAATCTCACTTATCGAAAGTGATGATTTGAAAATGGATGAAATTAATATTTGGAATTATATCATTAAATGGAGAATTGCTAAAAATCCTGGGCTATCATCTAATCTTAAAGAATGGTCCCTGAAAATTTTATGACCCTTAAAATTACTTTACTAAATTGTTTACCTCATATTCGTTATTTTCAAATCTCTGCTGATGATATTATTAATAATGTAAACCCTTATAAACAAATACTTGAAAAAAATTTATGGGCCGATATAAAAACACGACTTATGTCTCAAAATCAACCTATTTCATCAACCCTATAAGAAAAATGTACCGTATAGGCTCGGGATGGAATCGGATAGGCACGGGTCAAGGTCCGGATTTGTACGGGTATGGTCCGAGTTGGTTCGGATTCGGTGGACCGTGAGGGACCGTGTGCCCGTGCCAATAGGACCGTAAATGGCTCGGGTTTTGCAGCAGTTTACTAGTCGAATCGGCACGGGATTTGGCACGGCTAATGACACCGCGATAACGATGTGGATTAACTATTAAAACATAAATTTACATAAGTAATCAATATAAAATGAACAAGCTAACTGCATATAAGCAAAATTTTGTAAGGAATTTTTTTTGTTAAGACACACAGGGAAGCTTCATTAGTGAAATCATGAGATATCGCTCTTTTTTTAAAAAAAAATCCTTTACTGATCTTTCGCTCTCCACGAAACGAGCCAACACGTGTGTAACGTACACATACGTGTCATCTGATCGTGCCATTTAATATGACGTGATATTACGTGCCACCTTTTGCCGCAATGTCCGTGCCATTTTTACCGTGCCATTCCGTAAAACGTTCCTGCACGTGCCACAGATCCGTGCCTTCCCGACACCAACCCGTACCACCACCCGTACCACTTTTCTTATAGGGAAACAATTCTTCCCCTCGTACAACTAGAGCTTGTACCCGTATAAGCGTTACCCGGGTAACCCGGTTAACACCTGTCAACCTGGTCATAGCTATCGTTAACCGGGTGACCCGGATTTATTATCCATAAGCATGATAATGTGACGTACATACGTATGTACAGTACGTATGTCCGTTGGGAGTGAGGTCATTTTAAATTTTATTATTTAAACCCAGTTTATTTTCCGACGGCCTCTAGCCGTTGGAGAATAAACTGATTATGTTACAGCTATTATCATGATTCTCGGAGCACCTGTAAAATTTGCCGAATGAATTTTAGGCCGGTTAAACTTATATATTAAAGTTTATACATAAAAATTAAATAAATTTATCGGTTACCATTATCATTATACGTAGTTTTTTAAAAAAATGCATATAAGAGAATTTATGATTTTGCATCAATCAATCAAAAAAAAACCGGGTTACCCGGATTATTAAGATGACCCATTTTATAATGTTGTAAACGGTGAGTAACCCGGAGCTTAAATTTTTTAACGGGTACACACCTAAAAAAATTACATACCCTTAAGAGCTACCTCAATTTTGCATTAGCCAATCAAACAAACCGGGTCAACCGGGTCACCCGGGTAACCCGGATTTTTCAAAACAATCCGGTTTGTGACCCGGTAATAATCTGGTAAACGAGCGGGTTATCCGGAATTTGAAATTTATTTCGGGTACAACCTCTACATACAACACAAAGCACCACCACCTAGAACTAATAGTATGCAAATTTTTGTTAGAACACCTACTGATCTGATCAAAAACTACAGTTAGATGTTTTGCCATCAGACACCATTAAAGAGTTAAAACAGAAAATCCAGAACAGAGATACATGTTCTTTTTATGGTATTAGTTTCAAAGGTAATAAATTAGATGATAGCAGTAGACTCTCCGATATAAGAATAGAAAATGGATCTACATGTTGTTGCTATATTCAAATCTTGTTTTAAACCTCTTACTGGTGAAACGTTAAAATTAGATGCCTTGCCTTCAGATACCATTTCGAATTTAAAGACGAAAATTCAGGCCAGAAATAGTTTAGCATGTTCCAGTATTAGTTTTGAAGGTATTGAATTAAATGATAACTGTAGACTCTCCAATACAGGGATAAAGAACGGGTGTACACTTTGTTGCGTTATTTCGATTACTGTTAAATCTTTAACTGATAAAACTACGAATTATCGAACAAATGCATTTTAACACTATTGCAGATGTAAAACGTCTAATCTATAACAACGTGGGTGTACAACCAGATCAGCAAAAGTTATTTTTTGCTGGTAAACAATTAGAAGACCTTAGAACACTTTCTGACTATTCAACATGGCCTACTGTTCAACTCGAAATCCGCTTTCGCTGAGGCACCTTCAAGGATATATTGAGGGAGTTTGATTTATGTTGTAAAATTACAAGGTATTTAAATACAAGAATGAAAGAAAACTGTTAATTCTTGACCTGATTGTTTTTATAAAATAATATATAAATTTTATTTTTTTTTATTAACTATTCATATATGATGGCCATAGAAAATGCACCTTCCCAATTCATGATTTCCTAATCACTAGTCCAAATACAGAAAAACCTCCCTAAATGTAGAAATGCTTGACTTTCCTAAATTAGCATAAATTTTGATTTATCATATAAATTGTATTTTCATTCTTTTATTCTTATTTTTGCTCTTTCATTTGGTAATTTTTTATATTAATTTTTGTATCATTTTGAACTATTTTTATCTCTGAGAAAAATTTATTAAAATGGGAAAATAAATAACTTGTCATTTAATAATAATGATGAATTACAATTCTATAACCTTTTTAAAGTGTTTAATATTAATGAGAAATCTAAAAACATAAATATTAAATTGTATTAATTGTTACAAAAAATTTGAGCTCCCACAAATGAATTAAATTGACTTATATCTGTTTCAATGGGTTTGTATCGTTTACTAAAAAATAATTATTGTTATTTATTTGACGTATAGTAAAATGGCGAATAACATAATCACTTTAGAGCTTCGGAAATTTTAATTCTTATCAAGCCATTACAACGCACATTTTTCAAGTGTGTAAGTATAGATACGTACTGGGTAAAAAAAATTACGTAATTATAATTAAAACTATTACTTTGACCATCTTACGAAAAATAGAACTAAATCATACTCATTATACATAATTTCAATCTCCGTAATTGTGCAAAAAGTCTTATTCATTAGTTGCGGTTCTTTAACCGATCATTGAAGTGTACTGTAATATAAATAAATCCTTATAAGAAAAGTGATCTGAGTTGTGGAATGGGTTTGTGTCGGGAATGCGCAAAATGGCACGTATTGTGTGGCATGCACAGGCACATTTTACAGAATGGTACAGACAATATGGTAAGGGTGGGCGTATCTCATCATACGGAACAGTACGTTCAGGTGTTACGTATGTAGTTTTGCACGTGTTGGCTCGATTCGCGTGAATGATCAATAGATGATTTTTTTTAATTTCACTAATGAAGATGCTCAGGGTATCTTAACGAAAAATATCTTTTACCAAAATTTTACTCCACATGTTATCGCGGTGGAACGTATCATTACCCGTGCCAAATCCCATGCCGATTCGACTAGTAAACTGTTTCAAACCCCGAGTCATTTACGGTCCAATTGGCATGGGCATACGGTCTAACGGGGTCCATCGAATTCGGACCATATCCATACAAATCAGCTTCCCCAGTAGGACCGTGAAAGATGACCAATCAGATCTCTTCTAATAAGCGACGCGAATAAGATCTCTAACGTGAAAATCACGCATTTTTTTAAAAAAAGTGCTGATAACTCAAATTTTTGCCTATGAAACTACCTACTGCGCACTAACAAAAAATCATTGCAAAATTTTGGTATAGAATAAGCCTTCCTTCGGTCATTACCCAAACCCTAACATAAGGTTTTATGACTTTAAAAATCTTGTGCATATTCGTTTGATTTGATTAATAATAATTAAGTATATATTTTAAAAAAAAAGTTTTTTACACGTAGAATTGCAAAAAATGTTCGTCTTGCTTCATGCTTTTTAGGAGCCACTGCGACGATTTTGTTTGCAGCTGTTACTAGTCCTCGTAAGCATCACATATTTTTCCATTATTGAATGTAAAAATATGAAATAATTGTTACTTATTGACTTATGAACCAATGGAATTTATTTGTTAGCCAGAATATTCGCTATTATATCGTAAGCATCTAATCAAAAGACCTTTTTATAAAATCTATGTTCTCATAATGATTAAGAATAATATTCAGAAATTGTTGTTACGGAGCAACAAACATCTTTTCGGGGCATATATCCCGATGTTTCTTGAAATCACCCAAAAGTTATAGAAGCACGAAATTCAAATGTTCCTATCATTGAAATTAAAAAGTTTGAAGACGAAATGTTTGTCAATCTATCATCACATTCATTAGTCGTAGCAATTTTGTAACGGTTTCAGCAGGTGCAATTCTTATATTAACAAACAGTTCGTCGTATAACTAGCAGGCCAAAACCTCCTTTACCAGAGTATTTAATCTTTTTTTTTATTGTTTATTTTAACAATGAATATTTAATTATGCTTATTTATTTCTAATACATATTTTATAATACATATTTTATAATTCACATTTATAGTGAAGAAGGAAAACGTTATTATCAACACGTTCACTCTATCTAGCAAAAATGAAAATTCTTTTTGGCTGGTTTCTAATAGCCGATGGTGTAAGCACTTTCGGTAAAAAAACATCTTGAAATGACCAACACCGAAATGATTCCAATAAGTGCTCTAGTCCCAGTATTCGAAATAATAGACATATATTTAATTCTGTATTCTCAAGTATATTACCATTATATGGTATAATGGGCTTTTGGTTACCATTCAGTTAAATTATAAACGGGAGGATTGGTTGTATTTGTTATGGTTCGGAATTTCCATTGGTACAATATCTAATTATTGTAGCTTCTTTTATATTACTACTATACCTATAGGACATGAAAAATGAATTTTTTCCTTCGTTTCAGATTACTTCAAAGGTAATTAATTTTATAAGTTACTACAGTATTATGCATATTTATTAAAATTTATTCATTTTAATACAACTTAGGGTTTGAGTTGGATAGGTAAAAAACTATTTCATTTTTTTTAAATTTAAATTCTAAAAACCTATATAATTATTATAATGTTTAAAATTCTTATAATGATGTAGGAACAGTTGCATCTGGAATTATCGTAAATTATACTCACAATAAGAAATTCTTTTTGGTTTTTATTCGCTGTGGTTGCTTTTGCTGTTTTGATATTTTGCACGGTTAATGTTGAGAAAAGTAAAAAGGATGCAGAAAAGTATTCCAAAAAAAGAAAAAGTAGATAATTCTTAATTATATTGTCGTGGATAAAATATTTTTATCAGTATACATATGTGCATAAAATATGACTAAGGTTTTTGTTGACTTTACTCAATTTAATTATAGCACATAAAGAACTAGAATAGAATAGGGATGTTATTCTGCATAAAGTGGGTAGTCAGTGTTATTGAAACGCTATTCCGAAACACGTATGTGAACCGAGTTTCGAAATATGCTTTAACTCGTTTATATAAATGCACCAGTAATTGTGCACTTTAAAAATTCATTGTTCATTATAAATTTATACCGCTATTTTATGAGATACATATATATTTTTGGTATGGCTTCTTTGTCAACTGTTTTTAATGAAAATTTTTGGTAACATTTATTCATCCGAAAATAATTCCTTAGAGAATTGTCATCTTAGTAATAGGTTGGAGGCAAAATTCTTATACGTTTAATCAGATATATCTTGAGATTTTAATTTACAGTTAGATCATGTTGTTCAAATACGCTTGCTTTGTCTCTTATGTGAAAATTAAAATAAAATAAAAAATAAAAAAAGATACGTATTTATCACATTTGAGAATGCTTTATAAAAGCATTTATGCAATTAAAAAAAAATTAGCTGTTTATTTTTTTTAAAATAAGAAGCAATATTTAATTTATAAAAAATCATCAGTCTTAAGTTCGAGTATGATGGTTTTGTACTACTGTATATAGTTAAACACGTGATTAAAGCTCATATTTAACTATGAAATCGGAATGTGACTATTTTCGCATCCAATGTAACTAAATATAACCACATCTGCAATAAACTGCAAAACTGATTTGTTAAAATTTAGACTAACAATAAAAAGTAGCTATTATTTCTGCAAATGGTAAATTTTAGTGTGTGAGACTTTTTCAATTAATTCGACTATTTTATATAAACTAAAAAAAAAGATGGTTGTATTCTTTAAAAATCTTTCAAATGATTATCTTGAACTCCTTAATGACAATGAGGATTTCAATGTAATTATTCAAGTTAATGAATCTACAAACAACAAGATATTTAAAGTACATTCTGCTATTTTAAGAAAACGGTCTTTATATTTTCGTAATGAGTTGACAAACATTAATTCGGATAAAAATAACATCAAAACAATTAATTTGAACCATGTTTCTATTGAACAATTTGAAATTATTATCAAGTAAGTTATTTGTTATTTTCTTTCTTTAAATATAAATTAAGCTGTTATAACATTGTTAATTTTACGTTAAAGGTACATATACGGAGGAGTTGTTTCATTGGATGGTATTGATGTTTCATTCATTTTTGAGATAATGCTTGTTGCTTATGAATTTTTCTTGAAGAATTGGGAAAATTTCTTGAAACTTTTCTAATTGAAGAAAAAGCTTCATGGCTTCGATTACATTTTACTCATATTTATAAATCGTGTTTTCAAAAAAATAAGGCACAAAGGCTACAAAATTGGTGTAATGACATCATAGTTAAATATCCAGAAAAGGTTTTTGACTCTGAAGATTTTGATTCAATTCCGGAAAATGCATTGATCTCACTTATTGAACGTGATGATTTGTAAATGGATGAAATTAATATTTGGAATTATATCATTAAATGGGGAATTGCTAAAAATCCCGGGTTATCTTCTAATCCTAAAGAATGGTCTCCTGAAAATTTTACGACCCTTAAAATTACTTTACAAAATTGTTTGCCTCATATCCGTTATTTTCAAATCTCTGGTGACGATATTATTAATAATGTAAAACCTTATAAACACATCCTTGAAAAAAATCTATGGACAGATATAAAAACACGATTCATGTCTCAAAATCAACCTATTTCATCATTAATTCTTCCCCCTCGTACAATTTTAACACAAACACTACCACCTAGAGATAATGATATGCAAATTTTTGTTAAAACTTTAACTGGTAAAACCGTTTCTTTTTCAGTAAGCCCATTTAAAACTGTTGAATATTTAAAAGATCTAATCAAAGATAAAGAGGGTTTACCACCAGATCAGCAACGTTTGATTTTTGCTAGTAAACAATTAGAAGACGGTAGAACACTTTCTGACTATAACATTCAACGAGAGTCTACTTTGCACCTCGTTCTCAGACTTCGCGGATAAAAAAATAATTATTATTTTATATCACAATTTAAGAAATAGTTTCAGATAATATAAAATGCACCTATGGTGTTGTTGGTGTTGCTAAATTTTAGGGTTAGAATACGGTTTGGTTTTTTTTTTTATATATAATATATACTTAATATAAGATCCCGATTTTAGTTTTTACGAGGTTTTTGAGGGTCCTGAACATTTTTACTTGGAGCACCCGATCCCGTTTACTTAGTACGTTTTTGAGAAATAGGGGTCTATGGTGTTAAACACCTATGGTGCATTTTAGTAATGTCGAATAGTTTTATATATATATATAACAAGCTCAAATATATTGAGGAAGTTTGATTTATGTTGTAAAATTACAAAGTATTTAAATACATATTAAGACTAAATTGGTGTTTATATAATACGATAAAAGAATAAAAGAAAGCAGTTAATTCTTGACCTGATTGATTTTATAAAATTATCAAATATTATTTTATAAATATTATTTTAATTGTTTTTCAAAATAGAAAGATTATTAACTAATCATAAATATGGCCATGGAAAATGCACCTTCCTAATTAATGATTTCTCTAATTACTAGTCCAAATACAAGAAAACAACTCTAAATGCAGAAATTCTTGACTCTTCTAAATGGTATTTGTCAATTAATGATACCTGACGAAACTATAGACGAATGACGAAACTATAGACGAATGATGAAACTATAGACGATTGACGAAACTATAGACGATTGATGAAACTATAGATGAAACTACAGATGATTGACGATTGATGAAACTAGAGATGGGTTTCATGCATGCTGAGAAAGTGTGGGCCAATTAAGGATAATTAAAACTAACCAACTAACTAATTTAACTAATACAAAACTATACAACAATTGTCCCAAGACTCCTTAACCTTGAATCGGTAGACAGAAAGAGGCTGTAAAGATTTGGTCCGGGTCTCAAGGTTAGTAAGGTCTTGCTACGGCGTAACTGGTCTTATAATACTTAATATTAATTCTATAGCAGGGATGATAATTTTCTGCGGTGACAAAATACTAATTCTGTCTGTGCAAAATGATAATTCTGCAAAAATTCAGCGATCTAACCAGAATTACATAAAATGGCCAGCATTATGGTTGTAAATTCCGGCCAAAATTAAATGTCAACCGGCATTATGTTGAGCAAGAAACCCAAGTCTCGGCAAAAAAATCACGATTTTTATAAGCCATTTCCGTGATTTTCTGGCAAAATTCCGTGAACGCAGAAAATCATTATCCTTGTTCTATAGGATTCGAATATCCATGATGTCACATGATCAGGGCAAATATCGTGATATTGTAAAAATCTTATTGGTTGATCGAAAATTATTAAAAATATCAAATCATGAATAAAAAAAAAACTAAAATGTAAAAAATAATTATATCCGTGATTAGGCCACGCAAAGTTAATTTTTCATTTAGCATTACATGTTTGGATCTGAAAATATGGGTTGGTAAATTAATAAAATAATTTTTACGTCAAAGGTTATGCAAAGTTAATTTTTCATTTCGCACAACATTGAATCAAAAAATTGTGTTAGCAGTCATATTTCCCCATCAGTCAATTACGGGAAATTAAGGTTCCATCGGGTGACACCGGATGAGATAACGAAAAAAATATGATCTAAAAAAAAAAAAATTTAAAAAAATTGAAAAATTGGAAAAAATAAGTCGGCGGCCTTAAATAAGGCAATTTTTAGTTTATTATTGGGCTAACTTCAATATTTAGGCTCAGGCATGAGGAAGGAGAGGGAGGGGCGATTAAACAAACACATCCATGAATATTTGAACAAATCCTATTGATTAACGTTAATCACATGATTAACTAGGCTTTACTGCGTTGTGATTGGCTTGTTGAATTTTTGGTGGCAGTTAAGCGAGGGGGGATGACGTTACTTAAAAATCAACTAAAAACGGCCGAAGCTATACAAACTTGCAAATTGCAGGATTTAGCTAAAATGAGAATGGATGACTTGAATACGAATATTTTGATAAATAAAAAAATATAAAAAATATTAAAAAGTAAATAAAAAAAGAACAATTGATTTTGGTTCAAGTGAACCAAATTCAGGGTCATTTGAACCCAATTCAGGCTCGTTTGAACCCAATGGGTTCATTTGAACCTAATCGGCTCATTTGAACCCAAACCGGGTTCTTTTGATCCAATTTGGGTTCATTTAAACTCAAGCTGGGTTTATTTGAGCCTTTAATTAAATTTTAAACCCAGGCCAATATCCGAAATAAAATTTGAAATCTCACTTCCGGGTATTTATGTCTAAGAGTCAAAAAAATCAGAAATCCCATTCACGGGGCAACGCCCGGGCTCTGAGAGCTAGTTAAAAAGCTACTTAAAATTTTCTAACAAAAATTTTTGCCACATTCTAAATAAAGTATGCTCAGTCTAGTTTTAATATTGCTCTAATTTTATCCTAAGATTAATTATAATTTAGTTATTTTCTAATATATTCACATATGTAATTGAGTGCATAATAATTTTTTTTTTTAAAATACACTATAAAATGTTGTGCAGAGAGTTTTTTTTCTTATAAATTAAATCACAGTTGGATTAAGTATTAATAGGAAGTTCGAATTTAATTATTCGGTTAATGTTACAACAAATGAAGTTTCCCCCGAAAAATGAAAAACTCTGAATAACTCTCGCCGATCACTTGATTTATATTGACCAATGAAATTGCCCATATTTTAGTTAATTTTATATTTTCGTTTCATTTTACTCCCTCTCTTCTCTTCCCGAGAGTTCTAGAAAGTGGTGTTGACCGAAGAATCAACTGTAAGCGGCCATATACGGAAATTACTGTATTACAATAAGATTACAATAACACTATATATATATAGTTTCTTTATGATTACTTATAAAGTAAGATCTAGCCTAGTATAATTTAATCATATCGTAGCGGTAGGTCCCGTATCACTTTTAGAAGCAAATATTCCTATTATCTGAACTAAGATTGTTTAAATAATGAAATAATCCTGAAGAGGATCGGTACTACAGCAATATCAGGCTAAAGGCGGAGATAAGGCTGGTAAATCATCACTCAAAAGAAAACAGCGAAGTACAATATACTAAACTAAGTTATTGTGCACGGCAGCGGAGCACAACACCGGAGACTGCTTGATTTTTGTGATTTATGTCAGTTGATCCAGTGACCAATAAATGAAAAAACGAATATAGAACCATTAACATTCGGTCATAATCTTGGACATAAATAGATACTTTGACATACTGGGTGTGCAAAACATATAAATACAATCAGTTTAACTTTTATACGGTTAGATTTATCACAAGGAAAACTTAGTATTTAGAAATCATCATGGCCAATGTTTATTTTAATAATGTTATATACTCTAGTAGAAGATATAAATGGTACGGAATTTGTGAAGACTGTAAAGAGTTTAATAGTGGATATGGAGTGTGTCATTCTTGTGATTCACTAATAAAAAATCAAGCATGGAAAAGCGGAGATAAAAACATCGACATTTTTATCAAAAATTCGCAATTAAACGCCGTTACATACAGATCAATTATATAACAGTTATTGGGCATGTCCCTATGAAATATGTATATAATAAAAATTATAATAAAAACATATGAAATTACTATAAAATTTGGGCTAAAGTTTCTTCTCACTTAACTAATTAGCTTAAAATTAAATTTTACAAACATTCAAAATATGCTAAAATTAAAAATTTTTGGTTTGTAATATAAACAACTTTTTTGTCTTTGGGCCTCTAAGTACAGCATGTAATTTTACTTGTAATAAGGTTAAAATGCTTTTTTTTGACCTCTTACTAAATGAAAAATGGTGTTAAATTTAAAGAAAAAATTGGTTTCTTTTAGAAAAAGTTGGTTTCTTTTAGAAAAAATTTTTTCTAACTTTAATCTATTTTTTACCTAGTAAAAGGTCTTAGAAAATGCATTTCAACTTTATTATAAGTAGAATTACATGCTGAACAAGTTTACTTAGAGGCCCAAAGCTAGTTTCTTGATAAAAAATAGGTTTTATATTACAAACCAAAAATTTTTAAATTTAGCATATAGTTTACAGTACTTACTTTTTTGTCAAGATAACCTATATTTTGCTACTAAGTAAAGTTGTTTAGTGCACAATTTTACATATAATTTCTGTTTCAAAATTAGTAAATAATTGTTTTTAAAAAGTTACATTTTGAAATACTGCAAAATTAACAAAACTTTGTTATGTTTTTAAGTTTAATTTTTTAATTTTAAGTTAATTAGTTAAGCTAAGAAGGATCTAGCCCAAAGTTTATAGTAAATTCTTATATTTTTATTATAATTTTATTATAAACTTATTTCAAAACTATTTTAAAAAGACATGCCCTATAACTAATAAGCTTATTTAATTTATTTAATTATTATTATATATACTATATATATATAGAACAAGATAAAGTGGTGCACCCACTAGCACCCCTGTGTTGATTTTTGTTAATTTTTATTTAATCTATTAAATCATATGTTCATTATAGAATAGTCATGCACACATGACCATGTGAGCACTTTTCAACTCTATATTAGTATAATTTTAACCAGACCAAAATCTGAAATTACACTTTACTGCATTAAATTCTAACTAGATAAAATTATCAGAAACATGAATTTAAACTAATAAATTGCAAAAATAATTATATATCAGTCATATTTATAACAAAAAAATAAAAAATAAAAAAAATACAATAAATAAATACAAATTACTGATTCCAACTATTGCTATGTTCCAACTAACATGCTAAATTCTATACTAACTATTATACTAAGCTCTATGCTATTATGCATGCCCATATTAACTCCTGTACTACTATCTTGCTATGTCCCAAACTATCTTGCTTCTATTATTATACTATATTCATTATCATGCAAAATGTTAGTACTGTATTAAAAATAAAGAAAAAATACTACTATGCTATTATCTTGCAATGTCCTGAACTATCATGCTTTACTATCATATGTTCATTATCACACTATGTTCTATTCATTCTAAAGAAAAAAAGAAATGTTAGTACTGTATATATAAATATATATAAATTACTGTGTTACTAATATTCTGAAAGATTATGCTTTTACTATTGTACTATGTTCATTATCATGCTATGTTCTATTCTAAAAAAAAAAAGACTATTAATAATGTGTATATTGTATCCTGATGCTCGATTCGGAATCGGGCTGCCCCAGATGAGAATTTTGTAGCAGAATTAGGACTTTAGATGACTTTAGGGTTAGGGTTAGGCTAGTGTTAGAGGTAGGATTAGGCCAGATTCCAAATTGGGACAAATTCTTATCTGGGACACAACATGTATATAAAATATATATATATATTAATATGCTACTAACTAGCTTGCTACATCCCAAACTATTATACTTTCTACTATTGAATGTTCATTATCATGCTATGTTTCATTCTAAAGATAAAAAGAAATGTAGATGTTAGTATTGTATTTAAAAAAAAATATAGTCAATGCTCTCAAATCGGTATGCATAGTAAACAGGTTTTGTATCAGTTTAAGAAGTTTATTAGATTTAAAAATATTACAAACAGAATTATGTAATGGGAACGGACTTTTTATCAAATTTGACAGGTTATTAGTTTTGACAGGATTAATTTTGAGAGGGTTAACTGTAACAATAATAATTACTGTGCTACTAATGCCTTGAACTATTATGCTTTACTATTGTACTATGTTCATTATTGTGCTATGTTCATTATTGTGCTATGTTCTATTCTAAAGAAAAAAAGAAATGTTAGTACTGTATAAAAAAAATTACTACAGTGCTACTAACTATCTTGTTACATTCTAAACTACTATGTTTCTACTATTATCAAATAGCACATTAAAATTAGCATTTCTTAAATTATCGACCTCAATAAGGTATTTACATGCACAATTTATTGTAAATAATTTAATGTTTATATTTAGTCATTATAAGGAGTTATTGTGGTTTTATATTTCTTGCACCGTAATACGCATCTGATACGTATTGATATCTACACTACAGTTTAGTGTAACAAACAAATTAGGATGGACGTGTAGAAATCATGACTGTTCGTACGATTTGTAAAAGAAAAAATTAGGAAAACCAAAGTCATTTTACCTACTAATCCCAACTCAAAAAAAGGACAATACTAGCGTTTACCTTAACACTTACCATTAAAAAGCGTTACATATAAACATGAATTTTGCAAGTCTGCATTAACTGTGCGTACGTCGTACTGCCGTACAGTACCACTTTTATTTGTTACACTATAGATTCATGAATTACCCGTACGTACGTAAGTACTATAATTAAGGTTTGTCTTACGTGATTAACATTAAAAGAAAATCAGCTTTTGTATTTCTTTCATTTTTACTCACAAACATGAATAGTGAACCTAATCAAAATTTCTCAAATTTGCTTTAAATCCCTAAAGAATTTGATTTAAAAATTAATGTTGGTGAAAAACCATATATTAAAGAATTTAAAGCTCATTCTATTATCTTATCTGCAAGGTCAGATTATTTTAAAGCTGCATTATCATCACGATGGGCAAGGAAAGAAGAGGGATTTATAATTTTCGATAAACCTAATATTTCACCACCTGTGTTCGAAATTATTATAAAGTATGTTTACATTTCAATTCAATAGTCTGTAAACTAATAAATGACTTCCATAAAAAATTTCTATGACATTAAATTGAATTATTATTTTTATTTTCCATAAAATAAATAGTTATATTTATACAGGAACATTTTCCAATAATGATGAAGTTAGCCTTCTCGATATTTTTATTGCAGCTGATGAAATTGGATTATTTGAAATTAGTCAACAAGTTGAAAAACGTTTGTTAGAAACTGAATCAGCTTGGAAATTTCCAAAAGATTTTATTACAATATGTAAATATTATACTTTCACAAATTTACTTGAAACTGCATTAAAATTTAAAAGAAAAGAAGCACTTGGATATTTTAGGCAAGGTAAATTTCTCAAAGGAATGGAATTTTATGAAAAAATTCTCAAAACCTGCCCTAGTGCTGAAGTTCAAGAAAGTCTTTCAAGCTGGGATTTTTCTCGTTATAATTGTGGATCAGTAGAAATAAATGAGATATCAAAGGCGCTTTGCAAGAACACTACGTTGACTTCCTTGAATCTTAGCAATATTCAATTTGGAACCATCAATGTCAACTTTATATCTAGTTTTTTCAAGCAATCTGGAGTAAATGCATTAGCTGATGCACTTTGTAAGAACTTCGCGTTAACTACTTTGAATCTTAGTTCAAATAAGCTTGGATCAGAAGAAGGAAAAACAGTAGCAGATGTGCTTTGTAAGAATACCACATTGAAAGATCTGAATCTTAGCTATAATAATCTTGGATCAGAAGGAGGAAAAGCATTAGCAGATTCACTTTGCAAGAATTCCACGCTGAAAGATCTAAGTCTTACTTGCAATAACCTTGGATCAGAAGGAGGTAAAGCAATAGCTGATGCACTTTGCAAGAATTCCACGCTGATTTTTTTGAACCTTCGGCATAATGACCTTGGATATGAAGGAGGAAAAGCTTTAGCAGATGCACTTTGTAATAACTCCACGCTGAATATTTTGAATCTTGAAAATAATAAACTTAGTTCAGGAGGAAAAGCAATAGCTGATGCACTTTGCAAGAACACCACACTGAGTTCTTTGAACCTTAATATTAATTGGATGGGATCAGAAGGAGGAAAAGCATTAGCAGGTGCACTTTGCAAGAATCCCACGTTGAAAGTTTTGAATCTAAATAGTAATTCGATAGAAGGAAAAGCATTAGCAGATTCACTTTGCAAGAATTCTACGCTGACTTCTTTGGATCTTAGAGAGAATAAACTTGGATCAGATGAGGCAAAAGCTTTAGCAGGTGCACTTTGCAAGAATTCCACGTTGGAAGATTTAAATCTTAGATATAATAAACTTGGATCAAAAGGAGGAAAAACTTTAGCAGATGCACTTTGCAAGAACTTCACGCTGTCTTCTTTGAATCTTTATGATAATAATCTTGGATCAGAAGGAGGAAAAGCATTAGCATGTGTACTTTGTAAGAACACTACGCTAACTATTTTGAACCTTAGTTCGAATAAACTTGGATCAGAGGGAGGAAAAGCTTTAGCAGATGCACTATACAAGAACTTCACGTTGACTTCTTTAAATCTTTACGATAATGATCTTGGATCAGAAGGAGGAAAAGCATTAGCAGGTGCATTTTGTAAGAACTCCACTCTGACTTCTTTAAATCTTAGTTCGAATAAACTTGGATTTGAAGGAGGAAAAGCAATAGCAGATGCACTTTGCACGAACACAACGTTGAGATATTTAAATCTTTATTATAATTTTCTTGAACTTGGGTCAAAAGAAATAGAAGCATTATCAGATGCACTTTCAGATGCACTTTGCTGGAACTCAACGTTGACTTTTTTGAACCTTGCATATAATAAAATTGGATCAGAAGGAGGGAAATCATTAGCACATGCGCTTTACAAGAATTCCACATTGACTTCTTTAAATCTTGATGGTAATCATATAATGTCGGAAGGAGGGGAAGCATTAGCATATGCGCTTTACAAGAATTCCACGTTGACTTCTTTGAATCTTGGTGGTAATCAAATAATGTCGGAAGGAGGAAAAGCACTAGCAAATGCGCTTTGTAAGAACTCCACGCTAACTACTTTGAATCTTCATAGCAATTGGATAGGATTGAAAGGAGGAAAAGCATTAGCAGATGCACTTTGCAAGAACTCTACGCTAACTCTTTTGAATCTTCAACGTAATAGACTTGGATCAGAGGGAGGAAAAGCATTAGTAGGAGCGCTTTGCAAAAACTCCACGTTGACTTCTTTAGATATTCGATTTAATAACATTGACTTTAAATTAAAATCAATTATTAAAATAGATCAATAAATATTATAAATTATAATAAAATAGAAAAGTGCATGGTATATAGTACAAATACATATTAAATGTAAAGAAGTAAATTTATGTGATAACTTTTATGTGTTTAATTAAATCAATTATTGTTTATAAATTTCAAAATAAAGAAGTCAAATAATTTAATTTTTATGAAATAAAAATAAAAATTAGAGACTACTCAGTTTTAGATGCTATTCTTAAATGAATAATTTATGCATAAATCAATTATATTTTAAATCATATAGAATTAAAGTTAAATACATTAATTTAAATTTGAGACTTTTATAGTATCAAATACAAAATTTTAAATTATAAATTATATACATTATTTATATAAATTATACAATAATTACGTTTTACCCCCTCCTTCTCTTCCAGAGAGTTCTAGAAAGTGGTGCTGACCGAAGAATCAACTGCAAGCGGCCACATACGGAAATGACTATAGAAATTGTCTGTATTACAATAAGATCACATTAACATTATGATTACTTATAAAGTAAGATCTGACCTAGTATATTTTTATCATATCGTAGCAGTAGGTCCCGTATCACTCTTAGAAGTAAATATTCCTATTATCTGAACTAAGTAAGATTGTTTAAATAATAATGAAATAATCCTGAAGAGGATCAGTACTGCAGTAATATCAGGCTAAAGGCGGATATAAGGCTGGTAAATCATCACTCAAAAGAAAACAGCGAAGTACAATATACTAAAACTAGGTTATTGTGCATGGCAGCGGAGCACAACACCGGAGACTATTTGATTTTTGTCCAGTGATCCAATAAATGAAAAAACGAATATAGTAACAATAACATTCGGCAATAATCTTAGAACATAAATAGATACTTTGACATACTGGATCTGAGTAAACGTGTGTAAAACATATAAATACATTTAGTTCAACTTTTATACGGTTATATTTATCGGAAAACTTATGATTTAAAAATCATCATGGCCAATGTTGATTTTAATGATGATGATGTTTACGCAAGTAGAAGATATAAATGGTACGGAATTTGTGAAGACTGTAAAGAGTTTAATAGTGGATATGGAGTATGTCATTCTTGTGATTCAATAATAAAAAATCAAGCATGGAAAAGTGGAGATAAAAACATTGACATCTTTATCAAAAATTCGCAATTAAATGCCGTTACATACAGATCAATTATTGAATGGATACCCTTTGACAAACTAAAAAATATTCGAGAAATTGGAAAAGGAGGTTTTAGTACCGTTTATTCTGCAATTTGGATAGATGGAAAACGTATGATTAATAAAAATGAGAAAAATGACATAGTGGCATTACGTAAACAAGATCATAAAGTTGCACTAAAAAGTTTTACTGGAATTCAAAATATTCATATGAATTTCCTCAAAGAGGTAATATTTAAATACATTATTTAATATTTTAATTTTGTTCGATAGTTGTATTACTGCTAGTAACTTTACTATTATTTTTAGTTCAGAAATCATGTTGAATGTCGAATTTACGGACATGATCTCGAGATCTACGGGGTAACATATAGCAAAAAACACAACGAATACATGATGGTTTGTCATTACGCAGATGAAAAAGACCTCCGGCATTATTTATCAAAAAATTTTACATCACTTACTTGGAAAGATAAATTGTTCATTCTTAGTAATATTGCATATAACTTAAGTGAAATTCATCGAGCAGGATATGTACATCGGAATTTTCATAGTGGTAATATACTTCAAATACGGGAACTTCAGTCTATCGAAGAGGATCATTCATATATCTCTGATTTAGGATTATCCTATAAAATTGAAGAATTGGCCTCAAGTGGAAAAATATATGGTGTAATTCCATATGTTGCACCAGAAATATTTTTAGGTCAAAAACATGAGAAATCTTCAGATATATATAGTTTTGGCGTGATAATGTCAGAGATGTCTACCGGCGAATCTCCATTTGAAAATGAAACGCATGACAAAAATTTACAAATAAGGGTATGTAAAGATAATTTACGACCGGGATTTGCATCGGGAACACCAGATTGTTATACTGAATTGGCAAAAAGATGCATGCAACATGACAAAACAAAAAGGCCAACTGCCAGGGAAGTTTATATAAAATTAGATTATTGGTATAAGTTACTTAGTAAAAAATCAGAAGAGTTAAATAAGATTAAAAATGAATTCTTAAAAGCAGATAAGACCAAGCATACATTGAAACCTAGATTAGCAAAGCATAATGGTTCGAGATATACAAGTCAACTTATCGAAACCTTAAAATTTTCAAAATGTTTGTAAACGGTCAATAATTTATTCACATATAATTTAATATGTGACTTATCTATTCTAATTAGAGATCATGCTTGGTCACATTAACCAATTTGGTTTCAGTCCTTGTCATTTGATTACACATAGGGAGTTCTCAAACGTCTTAATCAATAGGTCAAAATATTGGAAATACGTTGTCAATTAAAATAAATAAGATATTAGATATGAGATATGTAGTTTATTATGTCAAAGAAAAATTTATTTATATAGTGAAATATGTTCAGTGATTTATCATTATGGTCAGCAAACTTTTATCTCAAACAATTGGATTTTATTTTATTTTATTTTATTTATTTATTTATGTGTTTTTTTTGCACTGGTTTATCAGAAAAGTATATAGAACCATTATACAGTATTATGTTTTCCTTTTTTTTTTTTTTTTTTTTTTTTTTTTTTTTTTTTTTTTTATTATGCTAGTAAATAAACATTAGAAAGCATAAAGAATAATAACTCTTTCTCTGCAATACGTTATATTTAGTGGTGGGTAACGCGCAAGGGGTTTTTTTAGATCCACGTAAACATATCATCTTGGCCTGCATTAACATAAGCTAGCCAATTCCAAATTAGTTATTGATGGAGCGCTGGGAGACACCAGTTCCAGTGATCATTTGAGAAATCCGCGATTTGCCCATCACTAGTAATATTATTTTAATTAATTGTACAATAATATATAAGAATTTATAAATAAGTAACGGAGGCAGTTGGGATCGAAAAAAGCTACTCATGCATGATTAAGGTTTCGTACGTTGCAATTGAGCATTATTATAGTGTGATATTTGAACAACCTCAATAATATCTTCCTTTGCACTATTGTTATGAAAATGGTTAAAATTTTTGATATAATATTTGTACACTATTTCGTTCACACGTTCATTAGAAAAATCGGATTTAGGATAATGTTTGAGACAGCTCTTTTACAATTTTTTAAGCTCTACAATGTAACACAAGCTCAATATTCTGTCTAATATTTTATCGGCTCAACTAGACCTATTCCTATCACTACAAATTTTAACTGAGTACATTAATTTACCATAGAATATTACTTGAATTGCGCCATACCTCTTTTAAGTACACTAATTCTAGGTAACTGGTATTAAGTTCTTTCATATAAACTATCTAAATTTGAGGTTGAAATCGGTTTTATTTTTCATACGTTTTAACCGGCTAGGGCCGGTTTTGACATAGGTACCACGAATGTAGTACAAAGTACGAAGTGTAATGGAGTTAAGTGAAGTACAAATCTGAGGAACTGATTGGAAGATTAAATTTGTGACTTTATAATTCTATTATTAGTTCATATGTGTGCGTACGTACGTATAGTGCGATTGATTTAATTTCTTTGACCGGTCATTGATTAAACACAAAAAAGTAAATAATACAACAATATGACTCTGTTAGTATTATTAAGAGTTCTCTTATGTGCTGTACGGGAGTGTGTGAGAGACGCCTATAATTAAATGTCCAAAGAGGCTAGTAGGTTGACCTTGCCGAGCGTACTGTTTAGTTCTTTTCTACTATATAGTGTAATATGAATAAAAACTACGTATTGTAATGGACTGAAATAAGCACATCAGCAATTTTATTATTTTCGTATATATTATTCTATTTTATATTACTTATTTTATATTTTTATATGTTGTTATATATATATTTCTATTTTTTTTTATATATTTGTTTTGTCACGCGCCGAAATTTGATAGTAGCTCTAAAATTAGTAGTTCCCTTGTAAAAATAATTAACTATACTAAAAAGGGAATTTCATGTGGCGGGGAAGCGCAGTGCATTGAATTTCGCGCCGATGCCAAAATTTTCGCGTTGACGCTGAATCTTTAGCGTAAACGCTGGATCTATAATAATAACGCCGAATTATTCGTGTAAACGTTAATCTATAGCGTAAACGCTGATATTATAGCGTAGACGCTAAAGAAAATTAAAATGTATATAAGACCGCTGAAATTTAATAAAAGTACCAGGAACGTAAGTGTATGGTTTTACTGGCATCTGAAATGGAAGCAAAATCTTAAAGCTGATTGGTATACCTTTTTTCTCATGGTCATTCCCTGTTTTATGTAACATAAATTTCTAATTTTAGAGGGAGGTTAAAGTGAGGTGAAATTTAGTTAGGAGGTTTATATATTTATATCAAGAATGCAGCATGTAGATCATATATTAACTTATAATAAATTGGTCATAAAATTCGTTCTTCCTTAGTAAATGATTGGCTTACATGTGCCGCGCAGCGGCAC
This sequence comes from Gigaspora rosea, assembly GCA_003550325.1. Lineage (NCBI taxonomy): Eukaryota > Fungi > Glomeromycota > Glomeromycetes > Diversisporales > Gigasporaceae > Gigaspora > Gigaspora rosea. The sequence continues at coordinate 206,650 of QKWP01000177.1, read as the reverse complement.
ATGTAAGCCAATCATTTACTTTGATGAAGTGTAATCTGATGTCATTTGTAATACTTCATAATTACGATCAATGGTTTGCCATTTAAAGTAAAATCGGTTTTAAATTTTAGCCAACTTTTATTAAACGACAGGGGTGAAACCTGAGTTGTGAAATAGTGGAACCTGCTATGATCATCACGCGAGGTTTATTTCACCCTAACCCGATCTACAAAGCGGATTTCACTATTTCGCAACTCAGGTTTCACCCTGTTCTTTTATTAAAAATGATTCATAATACCAGTACGATCACATGAAATGTGAGAGGGATGGTTCCGTTCAACTTTTTTGATGCACTACGTTGATTTTTGAAAAATCCTTTTGGGTTGGAATAATGATTTTCATTTATTCACAATTACAATATACCAGTACGATCACATGAAATGTGTGATTGATCGTTTTTTGGGCGTGGCCTATGCTGATTTTCGCAGAATCCTTTTTTAGTAGAAGTAATGGTTTTCATTTATTCATTTTTGGAAGGAGTCGACATTTTTACATATACTGTAACGTCATAAGTCGATTATGCAATATGATGCAAACATGACATTATTGATTATAAAATTTCCATCTAAATTTATAGTTCGTCCATTTAAATGTTTTAAGTGGTTACCTGCGCATTACGTCATTTTAGATCATTCAAAATTTATAATAGTAGTTAATACGATATTCTAGAAATCTGTAACATATTTTGATATCGAAGCCGTTTTCTCGGTGTTAATAATCACCTGATTGAGCAAGAATAAATAAAGCATGTTATAATTGAAGCACTCAAACTAATGGTCTGCCTTTAATTAATTTATTTTATTTGCGCTAAATGAGCCAGTGTCTTTTTAAAATGTGATACGAATAAAAAGTTCTAGTAAATTTAACAAATTATTGACAAATATTAACATACATTTTGAACTTAACGCGCGTGATCTTGCTGATCTTGCACCGCGTCACACACTGCGTAGCTACTCTAATTATGATAATACTTTTACATAACTATGCCATTACATTATTATGATGCCTACTGCATACGACTGTGTGTAAATAATAATCATGAGAAAAAATACCCTTCTGAATGAGAGTTCATCCATAATTTTGAGACTTTCTTAGAATGAATTAATAAAAAAATTCATTATTATTACCAAACTAGAATTTCATATGATCATACTTATTTTATAATGGTCTCAAGTCAGCATCAACTGCAATAATTAAAACAAAAATATGTTAATTTTCAAAAACGATCTGTAGTGTCATACTTAATACGTTCCTGGTTTTAGCACTAATTGCATAAGTTTCACGCCCACTTTAAAAAATAATATCACAGTAAAATAATACACTTATCTCTTGAAATTCGACTTGTAACTTTAATAATCCATTCATAATTCAATTCGACGGACTGAATTGACTTGTAACCTCGAAGCGGTATTATTAAGACTCAAATTTTGGTGTCACCAGCTTGTAAATCCTTGGAACTTTGTCACGTGATATTATAAAGGGAATATTCGGTCTCAATTAGAAGCACTTCGCTGAAAATAAATACCTATAAATATCGCCTTCTTTAGTATTGCCAGTCTCAGACAGCCCTTTCGAAATCACTTGTACCCTAATAACTTAATTTCTGGAATACCTAAAAATTCCTAAATCGTCTCAGCCTTGGAGTCACCTGCCCTATGAAAACTCGATACACGGGAATGCATGTAAAAATACGAAATTGTATGCGGGTAAGCACGGGTTTCATAATCACTGCACGTAAACTGCACGGAAACTGATCATCCAAAAAATTTAATACACGTTATCACACGAAATATTGAAATCCATGCACTATCGTGCATAGTATTATAACCATTTATTGACGTGTATTAATCTTAATAATCACATAATTTCCGTGCACTAATGTGACAATCGTTAAGATTCTTAACGATCATAAATTTCATGCACTAACGTGCACAATCATTAAGATTCTTAACGATCATAATTTTCATGCACTGACATGCATAATCGTTAAGATTCTTAACGATCATAATCATAATTTTCGTGCTTTGATGTGCACAATTGTTAAGATTCTTAACGAAAGTTTCACTGACGTAACGATCATCACAATCGTTAAGGTTCTTAACGACACAAATATTATGATCGTTAAGAATCTTAATGATTGTGACGATCACGATATTAATGCACTGAAATTATATCGTTAAGGAGTCTTAACGATTGTGATGATCATACATTTTGTTCAGAAATGATGCATGATATCACAATTGTCACAATTGTTAAGATCCTTAACGATCATAATTTCATGTACTAACATGATGATCATTAAGATCCTTAACGATCATAATTCCGTGCATTAACGTGATGATCGTTAAGATTCTTAATGATTATAAATTCTGTGCATTGATGCGCACAAAAACATTTATTTTGTTGTGTTTTTTTTTTGTTTTTTTTTGTACTTATCAATAATAATTTCCGTGCATTGACATGCACAAATTACATTTGATTTGTAAGCAAATAAATATTGCTTTTTTTTTTTTGTTTATTTATTATTTTATCATCTTATATTTTTTTATAATTGTTTTTTTTTACAACTCATTAATTTTTATATAATTTTTTTTAGTTATTGTCATTGTTTAAACCATCCTTTAGAGTTATGCCTTGGAAGCTACTCTTTGAAATCACTATCATTTTTGCTGTATGTTTTTCATCATTTTTGGTGGTATCGAAGCTTTATTTTTTTTACTATTTTTTTTTTATTTTTTATCTCTCTGTATATTATTGCATTTTAGCCTCTCCCTTGAGTTACTGCTATTGGAGTTGTCACAATCGGAGTTGTCCCTATTGGAGTTATTTCTAGAGTAGTCATTTCGATTTTTTTTAAACCTTTTATTTTGGTACTATTACTTTGTTTTTTTTTTCGATATTATTAGTTGCTGGGTTATTTTTAAAGTCGGTAGTTTTAGTAATTAGAAGTATTTTTTTATTCGCATGTAAATTATTAAATTAAATTATTTGTATTATAAAATTTAATTAATAAAATAATTAAATAATTAAGTTATTTAATAAAATACAAAATTTAGTTAATAAAACTTATAAAATTTAGTTAATAAAATAATAAAATTTAGTTAATAAAACAATGCATATACGATATATGTTATTATGTATATATGTATGGACATATGCTATTATAAGTTACCTGCACGTAAATATGCACAAGACAATGCACGAGAAAACACATAAAATTGCACGTAAGTACATGCAGCATTACACGGAATCCGTGCCCTTTTACGTGCCATGAACTTGCTTTCCTGTGCATTGTCCCATGTATATTTACGTGCAGGTTTGTGTGGTCACGTATTCAAACTTTTCTGTGTATTTCAGTATTATTCCATGCTGTAATTTCTCATAGGGCTGATTAACTTTTGATTACCCGATAGCTCTATCGATTACCTGATATCTCTATCGTTCGTTCACTTGAAATCTTTTTAAATATATCAACTACGATTAATATAATATTATTATATCAATCGTATTGATATCATATTATTGATATCCCCATATTAGCATCACCGGCGTCAGCGTCTTTATATTATCCTGGTGATTTAGCGATAGATCATCCCTTCGCTCCCTTGTATAGCATATTTGATCTGTAATATACCCCGTGATCTTTACATTTATATATTCTCCCCGTAATCGGTTAGAGCTTTAATTGGTATTATTGTCCATATTGTTTTACCGCTCTTCCAATTCAACCGTTATAGTATCAAGCTCTTGAGTCTGGTGTTACTATCGTAATATTTTTGTGTCCAATATTACGATATTAACTTATTCTACTGATTATTATATTTCCTTATATTATTATTAAATTGATCGTACCTCCAATCATCCTTGTATCATCCTACTTTGTCTCTATTTTTATCATTCGCCCTTTCCTAATTTGTTTCTCTATACATACCTTTCATTATTACTAGGGATGGGTTCAGTTATCAGTCGGCCATTATCGGTGTTACTATAAAATATTTCTGCTCCCAAAAATCACAGCATTTTCTAAATCATCTTTTCACTTACATAATAATTAAGGGTGATCGAATGTTACAGCAATCGATCAAATAAAGCAGGGCGAAATGAAAATTTTAAGTTACAAGGGTAACACCGGAGCGCATCATAATCATCTCATTACGAATATTGTTACGGGGTAAATCGTACGTTTAATAGTTTATGCACGAAATTATAGGTTTACAGTATATTAGAAGCCAGAGGCATAACGTTGGTGATTTGGTAATAATTTATTTAGATAATTTATTAAAAGAATTTATTAAGGGAATTTTATTTAATGTGTTATAAGTTTATTATTGGAATTTCGTAGGATGCTTTTTAGCAACAGCATATCTCACTGCTTTTATAACTTCTGTAAGAGCTAACTTTCATGCATATATAATTTTGTTTATCAACTATTTTTAGTAATTTTAATTGATAAGCTGTTGTTCAGTAATTCTTACTTCACTACTTTAGGAAATTTTGGATTCTTGTGTTCCTGAAATACAATAGTCCAAACAACGTTAGTAGAAATTTGCAGTCAGCAGGCCTTTCAATTTTGATATATACTGTATAAATATCTGTATATATATAGTTCTACTATCTTAAAGAATTCACGGGACTTAGGAGTAATTAACTTAAAAAAATTTAAGAAACTAATTCTAAATAGGGGCTTACAATAATAATTACAGCATAAAAAGGCTTTGCTTTGCTCATTGCAATATTTTATATTGCAGCCACTTGTAATCATTGTTGCTTGATTCCCGAAAGTTAGTTCCTTGCCTCATTTTTCTGACACTATATCCCCGCCAGAATGTTTCACCTACAGCATTTTTTGTTGACAGAATATTTCCTCGACATACCATGCTTTCGACATTCCCTTTCCTTGACAGAACATATTTCAAAAAGACATTTTACTAACATGATGTATTTTAGAAAGAATATTTTTCTGACATGACATGTTTCCGATATCTCTTTCCGACAAGATCTTTCCCCGATTAGAAATTTCGTTTAAAAATAATTATTGGGTAGTTTCAAGGATAGTGATATATTCGAGGTCATCACATCACACGATTAAGCACTCGACCTAAATTAGAGTTATGGTTAGGGTTAGCTTTGGGTTAGGTGATAGTATAATTTAGGCCGGGTTGTTAGTGCTAGTAAACAAATGGCGCAGTTGCATGATTTCTCGTGATGTGATGATCACTGGGTTTATCAGAAAAAGTGCATTCAATAAAACTTAGTGTCGGAGAAAAGTCAAATTAGAAATAAGTCATGTTAGATAAATATCTTGTCAAAAATATGAGATGTCAAGGAAAGGACATGGAATGTCGAGGAAAGATTCTGTCAACAAAAAGTGCTGTAGGTGAAACATTCTGTCGCGGATATAGTGTCGGAAAAATGAGCTGGCGGGGAATTGACTTTCGGGGAATCATACAGTAATCCTAGTAATTATCTCTTGGTTTTTCTGTCGTTTCGTACTTGTTCCTTGGATGTTTGAGTTTCGCGTTTGTTTGTTTATCTTATTCGGCCGACAAGCCTTATCCGTAAGTATAAAGATTTAGCCTCAATTGTAGTGGCGTTTACTCCTACTATCACGAGATTACTGTGCCCAATTTCATAGATCCATCTTTTGCCCGTGACTATATGCATACTTAGTTACACTAAACTAACAAATTTGAGTCAAAATGCATCAAATACGTAATTTGGATATCTCCTTGCATAGACATTAAAAATCTTCTGCTACGCTCCAGATCAATTTTCGCATTTTAACATAGAATACAGTTTGTTTGCATAGTTTTGTTCTAATTCGGTACTTCTGTACTTTTCTTGTACGATGGTTGTTTTCCATATTTTTCCTTTTTTTTTGGATTTTTTTTTTATATTTTTTTTTTATATTATTTTAATTAAAATAAATAAAATTTTTTCTTAGTTACCGTGAAAATACTTGATCAAAGATCAACCTGTCTTTGCCTTGTATACTCTCCTTTAGGAATCAGATCATGTCAAATTAGCCTAAAAAATTCTTTACGTTTTTTATATACACTATACATTACTGTATACTCTTTACTCTATTTAAATTTACTATTTCAAATTCGTAAACCATTACTAGATTACTGCCCACCCACCCACCTTGCAAACTTACGTTTTATTTATACTTTTTTGAAGAAATTTCTTGTTAAACATTCTAGTAGTTCTCGATTTCAGATTAGCAGATCCGCGCCGATTTTCTTTAAAAAGATCGATTCCCGAACATGGCGGCAGTGTATTTAAAACTTCACTGACACGAATGGCTTATGTCTATTTTATAATATAAAAATTACATGTTTTATCTACTTTATCCGTATTAACGTTAATCTTATCTTTATATTAACTGTATTTAAGCCTCAAATACTATTTTTATTTGTTAAAAAAAAATAAAGATTAAAATTTTTTTTTCTTATTTATTTAATTTAATACCTTATAATAAACCGTAATAAGCAATCTAATAAAGTATAGTTTTTTTAAAAATTGTGTAAATTAGAAAATTTTAACCGAAATTTAAATATTAGCCAATTGGCCGTTGGCCGTTTGCCAACCAATTGCTAAAAAAATTGCCCGCAAAAAATTGCCAACACTGACCAAATGTACTGAGCAACATGGGTGGCACGAAGTGCCACCCATTGTACTAATGATTCATATAGAATACGGATTGAATAATTGAATCCAGATTCGTCCAGATTCATGTTATATACAAAGTAGTATTCAGATTCGATTTGAATGGCCTTTAATTAAAGAATAGAATCGAGGTACTACCTTTGTTAACTCTCGTAAATGATTAATACTGCAGTATAAGTGAAGCTACTATTATTATATTTACAAAAAACTGAAAGCCAGTATTAGTTTAAAGCGTAATGAATTTATATCATCCTATTAAAATACATTAGTAGACAAGCGTTAAACCGGATGATTCTAGTTAGATTTTATTAAAGGTTATAACTTTTGGGTAAAAAAGATTATCAGGTATGACTAAGCTTTGACATATGGCTTTTAACATCCATTTGTTTAACTAAAATGAATAAATTTACTGGTTAATTGTTTGTTCATTTCACTTTATTGACGAACATTTTCGTTTAGTCTTCGACAAATTTTTGAATAAATTTCCGCCCTATACATTTTTACTGCTTAAATTTTTTGATTTACGACTTTTAATTTTTGGTCTCGGTTAGTCATTTTTTATAATACTTGGGCTATTTAATATTTTGATCACAGGATGATCTTTATTTCTATTGGCTGATTTTTTAAAAAGATATGATATTTAGATTCTTAATTTTTAGACCCATCCGTGTTATGAAACCAAAAAATTAATTTTGTATGACCTTATTTCGCGCAAATGCTGTATAAAAAATTTAAAAAAATCCGGATTGCCGGTCAAAAATTTTATTTATGTTATGGAAATCAAGATTTCTAGTGAATAACTATTATGACATGGTTTTAGTTGGTTTTATATCATTTTAAAAACGATCAATTTTTATTATGATTTTTTTAGTAATTATAGTGATGTTTATTTAATTAATGCGATAGATCAAAATAAAGACTTTGAATAGCTCTTATTGATTCTAAGCCGATTATTAAATAAATGTCAAACATTTTGCAGATACAAAATAATAGGGAACCTATTGTTTATTTATTCACTTATTTTGTTAATTTCTATATAGTTATACAATTTATAAAGGAAAAAATTTAATGTCATTTACAAGAATTATAGCTTATTAAGTTTTTTAGGTCTATAATTTTTTGTAAAATAATAAAAAATTCGTACTACAGTATATTAGTGTCGATATCGAAACTGTATCAAAAAAGTATTACACTGGTTAAACACTAACTATAGTTATATAATTTTGGCAAACCAAGTTTTTAACATTGATTTGAACCAAAATTGTTATTGGACGAAATGTTAAATTCCTGGTCGTTTTTTGCATTGTTTTAAAATTCACTTTGCGTAATAAATACGTGTCCATACCTTATTTACCTTAATAATAAACAGTCTCTGATTAAAAATTAATTCCTGACGAACTTCTACACATTTATACTCATTTATTAAAGAGTTTGAACGCAGGTGATAGGTGCACTTTAAAGACACACATTTAAAGAGCTTCTGAATTAAATAATTGGTTATTTTCTTAATAGATTTTAGTCTTGTTTATTAAATTTCAACAACTTTTTTATTAATAAATAGTATTTTCATAATTATTAGGTGTACCAGTAAAACTATAAAATATTAACAATATACATCTTAAATGCACAAAATTGATCTAAGTTTTTATTTTTATGTGCAAGAATTTGGCCTTCTTTCAGAATAGTATAAAAGTGTAATTTTATTAATTCTTGCACCATTTCTTATTCAAGTGTATGGCAACATTTCCTTTTTGAAATGTTTTCCAGAATTAATTAATTTTTTTTTTTTTAATCAAAACAAATTATCAGATGCTGGGGTGAAAAAAACGATTTACGTGCTGTACGTACAATTCTTTATAGGGCTTTAACTTAGAAATATAAAGCTACGATGCAAAATTTGGTAGGCAAACATATCGCATAGAACACAAAAAATTATAAAGTAGGAATAATTTGCATGTAAATTAACATCGGTCATTTGGTATAAGTTTTTTAGTCAAAAAAATCTTATTGTATTTTTGCGAAATAACGCATAATTCAAAGAGGCTAATAATTAATACAACTTTGAATTTATTATTAAGATTCTTTTAAAAATTGCGTGTCTCGAATGATGTCCGTGGATGCTATTATGTATTTCGTATAGATACGGTACTGCATTGTTTGGATTAATTACGGCATGATTTTAGCATACTCATTATAACTAAGCACTGCAATGAAAAATGACTTAGGATTTCTTTAAAAACACTATCAGAATTTTTTTTTGTTATATCTTTTTTTTTCTTCGTTAATTACTGCTTCTAAGAATTTACCCAAGTTGTATTTATTTATTTTTTTTATTATTATTTTTTTTTTAACCATATTTTTTTTTTTGTTTTTAACCATTTTTTTTATACATATAATGACAATTTCAAAACCTACTTTAGGGAGAAATTTTTTTTATTTCAAAAGCTACTTTGGGAGAAATTTTTTTAATTTCAAAAGCCACTTTACTATATATCTGCAGATAGAGCCCCAGCTTCGCTCTATCCAATCCTAACCAACCATCTCATGTTAGGTCTTTCAAATTCATGTTCTTATTTTTTTTTTCTAAATAAAATGGCGCGATTCTCGAATACTTCTGTGGACATGTTATTGAGTTATGTTGATTTGTGGTCCAGCATTTAATACAGTAATTTTTATACCTTTCGGGTATAAAAGTGCATTCATTCAAATAATGACTTTGTCTACAAAAATAGCAGACCGGGTCCGTTACTTGTCCTTGCGGAGTGTGGGGAGTGCTAGTGTCATAGTTTTGTGGAGTGCTAGTGTCATTGTTTTGGGAAGTGCTTGCGTCATTGTTTTGGGGAATTCTTGTGCCAGCGCTGGTGCCTTGGGAGGTTAGGCTGTCAAGTGCACTTATGTAAGTGTCGCAATGTAGTTTGAAAACGTCGGTTAATGTCTTGAAGGGCTCCATGTTAATTCAGATCGTGCGTTAGTCGATACTTCGTCGTTGATGTTGTCATATTTTGGGTTTTTTTACAAATCGTGGGAAGATTTATAAAGAGTTAAACACATTATCACATGACAATCATTCGACCTATAGGAATTCTAGTAAACAAATGACGTTATGGTTACGCGTAAACTTTTCACTTTTCATCATGAGATCTGACTATTTTGGGAATAAGGCATGTGTGCCGCGTGCACTTATTTGTGCGGGTGCAAATCCAAAACGCGAAATTAGCCAATCGGAGGATCATCCCGACACGTGAGACCTGTCTTGGGGCACGAATTGAAAATACTGGAATGAAATTTTACATAAAGACTATTTATTACTACAGCCTAACATCCTAACCCTAAAATTTTAATTTCACGAACTTAGTTTAGTATTTGCATGTGCGCCAGGTTTGTTGCGCAGATTGCAACTAAGAATCAGATTTCACGATCAGACAAAATTTTATGAGAGGGTAAAGTAGCCCTTAGGTCGTCGATACCTAAAAGGGTTGTGGCCCACAATATCTGCATTAAATGTAGTGCGTCGGGTAGTAATAGGAGGACCATGAACCAGAGGGTTTAAATAGACAATTCCCGTAGTTGGGTTGTAGGTATGGCAGCTAGTGTAGAACCTTCGGGCGGACTACTTAAATTATGCACCAAAAGTGCACGTGTGTGCTAGTTGTATCCTCATTCATGTAACAAATATTACGTCACTATAACTCATAATAAAATCCCGGCCATAGCACACGGCCTCTAAACTTAAAAAAAAAACAAAATTTTATGAGATTCTATGTAGAAATACATTATTTTCCGGTAATTAAACGTATTTACAATAACTAGATCTACATTATCACACAAATTAATATAGACTTTCCATTTCATATTATCTTTATTTGTTATATATATTTTACAAATCGACATGTTAAATAAATCTTGCAACTCATAAGGTCAGAGTGCATCAGAGTCCGGAATTGATCAATTATTAAAATGTAGTAAATACATAAATGCATACATATAAATATTAAATGTATAAATAATGCATCATCTATATTTACTGAAAAGATATTGCAAATAAACAATTGTCGGACAAATACACATGTACATATTATTTTAAAAAATTACTATTTTATCTTTGAAATATATCATATAGTATTAGAACCATAAAACTAACATTTGATCGTGAGTTAAGGAAGGAAATTATTATATATATATAATCTTATTTGATTATTATAATAAATTTTGTCGAGTTACGGTTGTATGTCGCAAATAAGCACTAAATTACTTGAACGTTTCTCTAATGATTTCGCGTAACTTCTTGAAACTGAATATGAATGTAATGTTATAGTTAAAGTGGCAAACAAAGTTTTAAATTACTTTCACTTGTTTTATACCAACACTCATCATTCTTTCGTCAAGAATTAACAACCGCAACTAAAAAGAATTAATAGTATTGAAATTAATTTAACTGATACCTCTGTTGGATCTTTTAAAATTTTAATTAAGTAAATGATTTATTTTCATATTTAACTATTGTTAAAATTCACCAGAGAGGAAGATATCTGCATGTTCTTAAATTTATTATTATTAAAAGATAATCACCTAAAAATTTTAAATTAAAAGATTATACAATAATTTTAGCAATTTTTTAAAATAGAATATCTGGTGAATTCATCTCTTGTGAGCCAAAATCGTCTTTATAATTAAATGTCTTTTAACTAGATATATTCACACCGGTATAATCCCATTAGAAGAAGTTGAGCCATCTACTATATTTGATCTTTTAGTTCCATCTAAAAAATTAGGTTTAGTAGAATTAGTTGAATACATTCAGTCTTATCTTATTGAAAACAAGTATCTTGGCTTCGATTAAAATTTACCCAAATTTATTCTACCAGTTTTCAAGATAACAATTTTAAAGCCTTACAAACTTTTTGCACTGATTTCCTTGCGATACATACCAACCTAATTTTTGATTCTGACGACTTCACTTCTATTCAAGAAAATGCGTTGGTGACAGTGTTTAAAATAGGATTTGAAATTTACCGGTGCAAAGCAAAAAAATCCTGTTTTTATATATTAAAAACCGGTATTTTGCTCAAAATTTTATCAAAATACCGGTGGATCCGGATTTTTACTATGCTATTTTAAACACTGGTTGGTAACTCTTTTAAAGAGAGATGATTTCAAATAGAAGAATTAGAAATTTGGGATAAGGTTATTCAATGATTCAATGGGGAAAAGCAAAAACTCCAAATCTACCATCTGATCTTAAATAATGGATGAAAAGAATTTTTTTAGATTTAAAGACTACACTTGGCAAATGTGTTCCTTTAATTCGATATTTTCAAATTTCTGGAGAAGAGGTTTTAGTGAAAGTTAAACCTTATCGACAACTCCTTGGATCAGATTTATGGGATGATATTTCGGCAAAGTTTATGGTTCCTAATGCACCTATTTCTTCAACTATCCTACCTGCTCGCAAAAAAATATCTGTTCAACTTCCTGTCCGTGAAGTTAACTTTATTAATCCATCATCAATTTTTAATGATGAGCATTTTATCTTGGATTGATCGTTGTTCATCGATATATAATGTTACAAAAATACCTTACAAATTTAATTTACAAATAGAGATGGATTTACTTGTGAATTATTTCACAGATTATGCGCTAATATATCCGGTACTGTATGGCTATCATAAAGGTTAATGGTACAAATGAAATACTTGGGGGATATAATCCATTAAACTGGACAACTAATTATTGGGGTGGATGGTCTGAAACCACCGATAGTTTTATTTTTTCATTGAAACCCAAAATTTATTGAATTCCATCGTTAGTAGAATTATTGATGTAGATTGCGCAATTAGATGTAATAGCGATTATGGACCAATTTTCACTAATAATTTCATGATGACGGATAATAGTAAGACATGGAAATATATCCATGATGATGCATTTTATGAAAAACGACTTAGATCTGATAATGAAAATCTTTTTAATTGATGAATTTGAAGTATTTCAAGTCTTAAAAAACTAATTTGGATTGTTAGATGCATATTCAAAGATACAGAGAACACTGAATATATTTTTGTGACTACGAATTTAAAGAAGCATTCTCAAGTATCTCACTAGATGTAATTTTCAATTATTTAAATAGTGCACAATTATCATGATGTAATGTTGAAATTCCTACACCATTTTTAAATATATTTAATAGTATGAAATATGGCATTATTGAGATTTTCTCATTTATCACTTTATTGTGATCTGTTAATAGTTGTAGTGATGCTCAATGATAATATAAATCAAAATAAAGGCATCTTCGATTCTAATTGTCTTATTAAGTTCATTGAAAGCTTTGCATATACGTAAATCCAATTGTCTCTATTGGTTATTTACCAACTCAATATATTATTTTACAATATGTTAAGGGTAACAATATAATGTGCCACTGAAAAGAATTATTGCACCTTAAGTTTTTTAAAATCTATTTATTATAAAACTCTTTGTCAAATAATAAAACAATCATAAATAAATTAGTGTAGATAGCAAAAGTATATAAGAAAGAGAATGAAAATAATCGAACAATAACACTATTTAATTTAGTATTTATAAAGTTTTGATAATCCAATGGCAAAAAATGTGATTTAGTACAAAAAGTTTGTTGACCGAATCGACGAATTCGTTCTACGTAAGATTTTTTTTTTATTTACTTGTCCATACCTTACTTATTTTATTAATAAGTGCGTTTAATCGGGCAAAATATTTCCTTCAATAACGATCAATTTCCGATGTATTTCGTAACATTCATCACATTCATAAGACTAGATGCTAGTAAAATAAAATTGAAGTGGTGAAATAATTTCATCATTATTGTAAATTGATGAAATTGGTGAAATTAATTTCACCAGCATCTCTAAATAAGACATTGGATACTCTTTGAAGCTACGGTAAAATTTATAGTTACATTTAAAAAAAAAGTACATTTAAGGTTGCTTTCTGTTTAATATACTTTCACCACTTAATAAATTTTAGTCTGATCAATGTTATCAGATCAATTAAATTTTGAGCGTGTTATATTTCATAAAGAAATTTTTGTGATTAAATAAATAGTAGAATATGGTTTTAGCGAGTTTATAATTGTAAGATTTATCAGCTGAATTATTTGCAATATGTTCTTATACGTAATAATCTAACTGTATTATTAATAATAAAAACATACTTTTTATTTGTTATCAAGTATCATTTTTAATTTATCTCTTTAAGCATATGGCATTATGTTCGTTCTGAAAGTTTCTCCAAATTAATTAAAAAAAATCATATAGTATTAATTTTTTGATATGAAATTTGAAGCCAACAATTTTATTAACCATCATTGAATATTGAGTTTTCGGATAACTGCCATATTAAAAATCTATACACAGAAATACACGCATAAATATGAAGTTCATAATCACTGCACGGAAACTGTTCATCAAAATATTTTCATACGAAAAATTAAAATTCGAGCACTGTCTTGCATCATATTATATCCGTATATTGATGTATAATCGTTATTAATCTTAACAATAAATATTTTCCTATCAAATTATTAGTTTGCATGTAAGAATTTCATTATTAATATATTTTTCTGCTTAAAAAATGATGAATTTAGTACTACGTCTATTACTATAAATGAAATTAATATAATACTAATATAGAGAATATTTAATTTTTTATTATATAAAAAATCAGATATAGTATACAACACTATGCAGTAGGTATAACAAAATTATATATAAATTTGGGGTGAGTCAATAGAAATCAAGCAAATTTTTATAATAAAAATTTTTTGAAACTTTGAACAGAAATAACTTAACAAACATTTAATCAAATTTGATAAAAATTTTTTTAAATTAATTTTATAAACTTATAGAATTAATTTAAAAAAGAAATTATCAAATTAGATCATGTTTTTGTTAAATTATCTTGATTTAAACTTTAAAAAAAACTTACTAAAAAAATTTGCTTGATTTCTATTGACTTACCCCCATTTGTATAAAAATTATGATATACCTAATATTGCAAATTTATTAATTAATTTAAATATCAAACTCTTACTCTAAGTGGTAAATAAAATTATTTTAAAATTATTATTCTTAAAATATTCTTTTAATAAATATTTTAACAAATATTTTGTAAAATTAATAGCTAGTAAATATAAGAATCACAAGTTTTAAATTATAATTTGATAATTTTTTTTAAAATATACATCTGAAATATTTTAATGTTTATTATATTTTTTTTTGAAATTTCTCCTAGGTTTACACCTTGAGGTCGCATTTGGCAATCTTTTTATTAACACATTATTTCAAAGGTCTTACATATACAGTAGGGTTTTTCTAATCTATACCTTCCTCAAATTGTCTGTTTTCCTGGCTGACTCCAGCAAGTCAACCACGTCCGGTGCCCCGTACCTTATTGGATCATAGGCAGCTTTAAGGAACTACATATTCCACTGGATCGCTATCTAGGTCTGCTGTTTTTTATCTGCCCTGGGAACCACTTCCATTTTTTTTGGTCAGTGTAGCATTAGTTTTCCTCTTATTTCTTATTTGTCTTATTCCTTTTATAGTAGATGGTCCTTATATTAACAATGTTTCTTGTTAGATTTTTCCTTTTTTGGATACCGCATGACCCCATATCTATGTTATGCAGCTTATTGACATTGTAGTACCATGTTCAGAAACAGGAAAGATGTTTGATGCCTTATCGTAGATTCTTGCTATTTGTAATCCCAACACAGTTTTTGTCATCCACTAGACTCAAACCGGCAACCTTGCGAATATGACCCGGAGCACTAACCACTGCGCTATCTGACCCAGGGTCTTAATGTTTATATTTTCAAATTATTAGCTAGTAAATATAAATTTTATTGTTTTTAAAATTGTTATTTATTTTTTAAAAATGTATTTCATAATATTTAATCAAATATTTCTTTAAATAATTGTGGCAGATTATAATAAAATCCAGATTAAAATGAAATTTTAAATAATATTTATTATTTTATAAAACTTGATTTACTTAGTATTATTTTGACTTTTATATATAGCAACAATTAATGATTGTATATTAAATTTTTAAAATTTATTTTAAAAAATTCTTATATATGATTATTGGTTTTTGCTATATATAAAAGTCAAAATAATACTAAACCAATAGATTTTTATATAGAACAAAATATATTTTCTCTAGAAGTTTTACATAAATCAGTTTTTTTTCTTTTTTTTTTTTTGCCTTAGGCAGTTTTGCCAATATTTTTTTTATTAAGAGAATTGAATAGTTGAACTATACAAATAAATACTTAAAATGAAAGTTAAATTTTCAGATGCAACCTGCTGCACTGCTCTCATCTCACTTTGAACAAATACTGCTTATCATAATTGCCTACTTTTTTAAACCTCTGTCTCTTAGCTTCTTGAGTAAAAGAATTCTACTAGATAAAAAGAATATAAAAAGAAAAAAAGAAAAAATAGTAAAGAGGGTAATTTACATGACCTAAACAAAAGACCAAAGTAATGATAAAAAATAAAAATTGAAAAGAAAAAGAAAAAGGCAAATAAGAAACAGTATATGATAGTGCAATATCATATCATTAGATGAACAAAAAGAAGAAAAAAATGAAAAAATGAAAAAATGAATCAAAAGTAAAAATTATATAATAATATACAGTGAACAACTTTGCAAAGTATTATATGTACTATAATAAAAGCTATGTCTAAAAGAATATTCTAGAAATAAATTTTATTCTATTGTTTCTCTGTATATTTGCATATTATTTATTGTTTATTTCATGGAACCCAAAACTCACTCTTGACTTGGCTCCAATTTGGTAGATAAAATCCCAATTTGAAAGTAGCTTAGCATTTACCAAAATTTCTCATACAAGGGTACCACCTCTTGCCAGTTATCTTGTAAGAAGACACTTTTGGCTTGCATGTCAAATATACAAAAGAGTCACCTATCTAGTAGTTAACCTTTATAAAAACCATTTCCTGTGTTGTTCTAGTACAAATTATTGTATAGGCCAATCTCCAACAAAAAACTATTTGTTTTTCTCTGGTGGGAAAATTTGGTCCAGATAATCATTAGGAAAAGTGATTACTAATTTGATATATAAATCAGTTGAAATTTGTTAATATATTTTTTTATTTATATTTTTTCTAAAAAAAATTATAAATTTTTAGCTATATTTGTTAATATATAATGAAAAACTATACTAATAAAAAATTATTTAATTTTATAAAAATTTTAAACTAAGTGTATTTTATTCTTTTAAACAACTTTAATTATTAAATAAAGTTGATATAATTAGTAAATTTGTAACTTTTCTATATAGCAACTTTCTACAACAATATATAAATATAATTGTAAAAAGGTAATTTTTATTATTAAAATTATCCAACAAATTTGATAGTAATTATTGGCCTTTTGTAATTATATAGACCAGTGAATAAAATCTGAAAAAAAATTTTTGTACACATATGCACATTAGAAAAATTTTTTGTGCATACTTTATAAAATTTGTATAAAGATTGTGCACAACCTATATGTTAATTAAGAATAACTTTGTGCACATGTGCACATCCAATTTAAAAAATTGTGTACACAAAAAAATTATGCACATGTGCACATTGTGCATATGAATTTTATTCACTGATATAGATGGTTTTTTATAATAAAACAAATAGTATCAAATTATCATATGTTTGTAATTGTATAGAAGGTAATTGTAAAAAAGAACAAGAACAACTATATTATATTTATTAAAATTTATATTTATAATAAAAAGTATATTTTAATTTATAATTATAAAATTTTAACAAAAAATTAAAGAATTTTATAATTTGCACATGTGCATTGCAATGCATGTACCTGATAAACCAATCAGATCATAGAATTAGATATAATGTGAAATTAAAAAAATTGCAATATTTTAAAAAATTGCTTGTGATTCATAATTTTGCTTATAAAACTACTTTTTATACTCTAATAAAAATATTTCTTGCAAAATTGTACTATAAAAATTTTTTCTTGCTAATAAATTACTCATACCTTACTTTAACTCTAACTAACAAAAAGAACAGGTTATTTTGGTTGGTTTGATTTCACATTACACAGATCTTATAGGTATGTTATAATAACTTGTGCGAAACTATTAAATTCAAAATTAAATACAGTATAGCTGTAAAAGTTTAACTTGTAGTATTTTTAATTTTTTTGTAAAAATTAAATTTACTAGAATTCTAAAATATATATAGATAGATTAGGTATTAGTTTGCTTATTTTTTGTATTTTTATACAGAACTTTTTTATTTATACTAATTTTTTGTTTATTTTTGAAGTCTTTTTTACAGATCTTTCTATATTTAGTAGGTTTATAATTAATCTGACCTATCTATGTATATTTTGGGGTCCTAATTTACTATATAAATTATATAACAAAATTAATTTATATATGCTTTATTTTTAAGGCTCAAAAATAACTTCTTAAACAAATCTTAAAATATAAATATTTTTTAAAAACTTCAGTTTGTTATACAAATTTGATTTGTATTTATATTTAATTTTAAATTTTAATTACTGTAAAGTCCCAAATATAAGCAGTCCCCAAGCTACTATTTTGGCTAAATTTTTTAAAGAGTTGAGTAACTTTAAGATACTCAATTCTATTGACCCATTTGATAAAATCTATTCTATATTTAACAATTTTAAAGGGTTGTATATTTTATTTTTCTAGTAGTATTTTGATTTCTAAATGCAGTATTGTTTATTTTTGGGGATGCATATATTCAGGACTTTATAATAGTTAAAATGCTTTAATACTATAGTACTATAATACTATAAATTAAACCCCTGTTTATAATTATATTTATACAAAAATAATACTTGTATTATAATATTTTATTATTAATGTAAATATTGAAATATAATTGTACAGTTTATATAAGATATTTCTAAAAAAAAATATTCAAAAATGTATATTAATGAAAATAAAAAAACTTACAATTGCAAAAACCAACTATAGTTATAAATTGTATTTTTTATTTTATTTATAAAACTTAATTTAAAAATATTTATATCTATTCAATAAAACATTAACACAGGGGTGTGGCGCCTTAGAGAAGTGGTCAAGGTGTCACCCCCCAAGCGGCAGGTTGACAGTTCGAATCCCACTGGTGACGTTTTGAAGTTAAATCTGTGTTCGGTGATTGTGGCTTATGTGCGGTTGGGCGCTAAACCTGTAACCTTAGTTCCACCATCTTGAATGGGAGCCTGCGGGCGCAATGATGTCTGTGTTACATCGCAAATCCAGGGAACCGGAAAAAACCCACAAGAACCCGTTTGGCAAGACCCGAGTTAGGAGGTAGTGAAAATCGGTCCTACGGTATGCACCAGAGAAGGCGGATACTATGATTGGAATGAACCTAATAAGGGCAGGTAGCCTCGGTTGCCAAATCCGGGCAATAGTACATGTATGGGACATGGAATTTGTTCCGGTAGGCTTTTGTGCGAGGGTAAAGTAGCCCTTAGGTCATCGATACCTAAAAGGGTTGTGGCCCACAATATCTGCATTAAATGTAGTGTGTCGGGTAGTAATAGGAGGACCATGAACCAGAGGGTTTAAATAGACAATTCCCGTAGTTGGGTTGTAGGTATAGCAGCTAGTGTAGAACCTTCAGGCGAACTACTTAAATTAGGCACCAAAAGTGCACGTGTGGCTAGTTGTATCCTCATTCATGTAACAAATATTACGTCACTATAACTCATAATAAAATCCCGGCCATAGCACACGGCCTCTAAACTTAAAAAAAATAAAACATTAACACACAAATCAATATTTTAAATTCAAAGCAATATAATAGACCATATAATAATAATATATTAGATTAATTTTTGTAGCAATAGTAAGGATGTATAGAATTTATAAAATTAATTAGAAGTATATTAAATTGGTTAATAATTTAATTTAATGGGCTTAAACCCATGTTGCAACATTCTTAGACTAATTTTAGTTTTAAAGATACAAATTAAATTACTATAATATAATATAAAATAGAATTTTCAAATTTCAGTAATGTCAAGATTTATTTGAGCAGAATCAGCTTGGGCTTGGGACAAATCTAAATAAATAATTATTATTATTATTTTAACTAAATCACTATAATATAATTTTAGTAAAATATAATAATTGTAAATAAATACCATTGATTGCTTTTGAAATTAATTTTGTGCTAATAATTTTGCTAGTATACATTTCATCAGGATGTCTTGATGTTGGCAATGCTTTAATAAATTTATTTGCTTCTAAGAATTGCTTTTTAATTTCATCATCATTAAGCCAAGTACAAATTTTATAATAAATAATTTCAGAACTAGGCCGTTCTTTTGGATCAGAATCCATGCATTTCTTAGCCAATTCAATATAGCATTTAGGAGTTCCAGGTGCAAACTCTGGTCGCAACCCTTTGCAAATCTTGACTGCAAGTTTGGTATCAAATTTGTGACCATCAAAAGGTCTTTGTCCAGTTGTCATTTCTGACATAATAGCTCCAAACCCATAAATATCTGCTGCTTGTGTGAACTGCTGCTCACCTGATAAAACTTCTGGTGCAACATAAGGCATAACCCCATAAATATTTCCTTTTAAAACTTTTTCATCTGTTTTTTTAGCTAATCCTAAATCTGCGATATATGATCGCTGGTCTTGCAAAATGTTGCCACTATGAAAATCAGCATGGATGTAATTTGCATATCTGTGAATATTATCTAACTCATTTGAAATATTTTTAAGTATTTCTAATTTAGTCTGCCATGTAAGGTTGCAAAAATTATTTCTTAAATACTTAGAAAGACTTCCATTATTAGCATACTGAAATACCATCAAGTATTCCATTGTTTCTGTATTTTGAGTTATTCCATATATTGCAAGCTTAGCATAGTTTATTTTACATTCCATAAGACTTTTGAACTTGAAATTTAAAATTTAAACAACAAATTAGTTTATTAGTTATTAGATAAAGTATTAAAACAATAACTAGCTTACTTCTTTTAAATAATCATTATTGTTTTCCATAAAACCGGCCAACGTCTTGAGTGCGACGGTGCTGGATTGTTCACGTGCTCTTTTGTAAATATCATTATCACCGTCCTTAATTGTTTCAACTTTTCGTATACCATCCAACCAGGTTGCTGAATATACAGAGCCAAATCCTCCCTTACCGATTTTTTTAATTTCTGATAATCTATCAAATGGAATCCATTCAATCACATCTTCATAACTCAAAGCTCTAAGTTGGAACGTTTTCATGCAATCGTGAATGTCCTTATTTCTACTTCTCCACCTTGTTGCTATGTCAGGGTCGCATGATAGACACCATGTGGGTTGAGTGTTATCTTCATTACAATGTGCACACTTTCCATATTTAGAAGATCTATATAATATTTAATTAATTTGTTAATTTTGCGTCTGTAATTTTAAATTTTAGTTTGAATGTACTGTAAAAATTTTTATATTTACCGACTAAATTAATACGAATGAAATGAATTGTACGTGATGGTAAATAAGTAATTATGAACTTTTTTTGTGATCTTGTTTTGCTATTTTTGTGCAGTAAAATTATTAATTGTTCTTATACTCACTGACTAAATTAATACGAATGAAATGAATTGTACGTAATGGTAAATAAGTAATTATGAACTTGTTTTGTGTTCTTGTTTTGCTATTTTTATGTAGTAAAATTATTAAATGTTCTTTATACTCAC
>QKWP01000177.1:154794-183470 GCA_003550325.1 Gigaspora rosea | reverse complement strand
TAATGCGAATGAAATGAATTGTACATAATGGTAAATAAGTAATTATGAACTTGTTTTGTGATCTCGTTTTGCTATTTTTATGTAGCAAATTATTAAATGTCCTTTATACTCACATGCTGAGATTAATGCGAATGAAATGAATTGTACGTAATGGTAAGCAAATAATTATGAACTTGTTTTGTGAACTTGTTTTGCTATTTTACGTAGTAAAATCATTAAATGTTCTTTATACTCACATGCTGTATGAGGTGATTAATGTGAATGAAATGAATTAATTGTACGTAATGATAAACAAGTAATTATGAACTTGATTAGTGTTCTTGTTTTGCTATTTTTATCTAGTAAAATTATTAAATGTTTTTATACATACGTGCTTCAATACACAATAAAAAACTATTTATGAGCTTAAATTGTTGATAAATAGATTCAATAAATAAATAAATCTCTTTATGCTTACTCCCTAATAATTAAAATTGTGTAAGAAATTTAATATGAATGAACGAACCTATAAACATCATAAAGAATAAAATTTAACTACTTTTTAAACCATTCCCGCCATTTATCTTCATTTTTTTCCACGCCAATTCCGTAATAATAACACCAGGCAGTTTTCCAAATTCCCATGGTATTACCTGCCTCAGCAGACTTCAGATAATATGTAAACGCTTTATGTTTATCGATTTCGACTCCAATTCCTAAATAATAACAATATCCAACTTGGTACATTCCGTTAGAATTATTCTCGTCTGCCGATTTTTGGTAATATGTGAATGCCTTGTTTTCATCCTTTTCAATTCCTATCCCATGTTCGTAACAATAGCCGAGCAAATTATTTCCGTTTGGTTCATTTGTATCTGCTAATTTTTGACGCCTGTCGAAATTCAGTTGATTGAAAGCATCGATAATTTGTGGGATTTCTTCGTTTGCCATTTGGATTTAAAAAATGTTTGGATACAGTATTACGATTTACTGATACTGTACGGTTTTTTTATTTATTTACTTGGTTATACAATATTTCCTAATTTATACTAGCCAGTGCTGCAGTTCTGCGCAGAGCAATAGTATTGCACAGTGTAGTCGAATTTGTTCTACTGGGAATTACTAAATTAGGGGAAGTGTCGGGAATGTCCGGAAAAATTTTACTTATTTGCGCGGGTAACACAAACCAAAAAGGAAATCCGATTTTGTAAATAAACTAAGTGCGTGAGATAAAATTTAGGGTTAGGGCCTTAACGTCAGAGGCTATAGGATTAGAGTGATGTTTAATATAAGTAAACTTTATTCCCGTCATTTTTAATTAGTGCACAATAGCCAATCGGAGAGTGCAAGTTTTGACTATTCCGGATCAGCCCGACGAAGAATTCGAACACGCGTAAAAGAAGAAAAAAGCGAAAATACGCAATAACTAATGTTTAAATCGACTTTGGTCCTCTCCAGGATCTTGTATTACCCGCGCAATAAGTGGATGCCTGCGGAAATACTCCCAGGTTTGTGTTCCGGTTGATCTTCAGATAGGCGGAGCTTGAGATACGTTGCTCTGTTGTGGAGTTCTACGAATTTCAAATTCGAATCTTCTGCTCTGAAATTTGTGTAATATTATATTTCTTTAGACAAGTCCGCTATTGTTGGATTTTCTCCGAATTTTGAGCTTTTTCGTTCCTTTCTTCTTTGTCGAATATGGATAAATATTTGCGTCCTTAATATAATTTTTCTAATCTTTGGATTCTATGTTCTATTCTTCGGAGTGGTTGTATCAGGGCTCGAATCTTTTTCTTGTACTTAATTACAGTCTGTATTTCGTATGATGTAAGCTTTCCAAATTTAAGTTTCATTATTGGAAATTCTTCGTCAGTAATTGATCTTCTGGTATTTCTATTTCTATATTGTTCAAGAAGCTCTTTGTTTCTTGGTTCTTTTTCAGTTGTTTTTCTATTTTGAGTTGTAGCAGTTGTTGTCTTTGTATATTTATAGGTAATGCAAAGATTAATGTGATTATTAATAATTATCATCATTAATTAAATGCAATTTTTATGATCATTATTATTAATTATATAGTACATAATTATTATTACATTGCTATGGTCTAATGTCAGCATCATGAATTGACCTGGGTCATTATCAAATTTATTATGATTTTATTGTGAATTATTGCAAAAATTTTTTTACAAAACTTGCTCGCTATTCTGATAACCACAATATATGGTTAAAGTTGAGTTAATTTGTATTGGAATTATGATGATTTCAATTGTGAGTTACGTAAAAATTCTGGTACAAACTTACTATTTTGGTGATACGCAATTAATGATTTAAATCGGGTAAAAATTTTCTAATCAGTTAACCGAATTAGCTTATCCGGATACAATCAGCTCATCTGCATTATTTCGATTTGGTTCGTTGATTTGGGCCAACTGTCAACTGAGCTAACAGGTCAATTAAATTAATCAGGTTAGCTGAGCCAACTGAATTAACCGAGTCAGCCGAGTTAGTCAGATCAACTGAGTTATCCAGGTCAACCAAGTTAGCCAGGTCAACTGAGTTATCCATAACAACCAAACTAAGGCCGTTTGAAGTTAATTTTTCGGTTAACATCACCCCCAGCTGAGGTCTCCCCCACTTCACCCGAAAACGAACGGCAAATCAAAACGCTGGATGACTCTCGCCAGTCACCTGATTTATATCAACCAATGAAATTGGCCCATATTTGTTCATTTTTTATGTTCGTTTCATATGTTCGTTCATTTTACCACCTCCCCTCCCCTCCCGAGAGTCCTGGAAAATGATGTTAACCGAAGGATCAACTTCAAACGGCCTAACCGGGTTAACATTCGAATATTCATCGAATGATTAATAATTCGAATAATTTCAATTATTCGAATAGTTGCAGTTATTCGAATAATTTTAAATAGCTGATATATTGCAAAACTGTGCAAGCATTTTGGGGAGGCTAAAAACATGATAATTGGAGGATGCAATTTTAAGAAAAATAAATTTTCAAATATTCGATGCTATACTAATAACCAGCAAGATATTTATGCATATTTTAAGGTTCTGCAAGTAAGCATAATTTGCATTGTGCCAGACAGACTTTCCTATAAGAAAAGTGGTTCGGGTTGTGGTACGGGTTGGTGTCGGGAATGCTCGAAATGGCACGGATATTGTGGCACGCACAGGAACGTTTTACGGATTGGCACGGTAAAAATGGTACGGACATTACGGCAAAGGGTGGAACGTAATATCACGTCATATGAAATTGCACGTCCAGATGATACGTGTTGGCTCGTTTCGTGGAGAGCGAAAGATCAGT
Organism: Gigaspora rosea; assembly: GCA_003550325.1. Classification (NCBI taxonomy): domain Eukaryota; kingdom Fungi; phylum Glomeromycota; class Glomeromycetes; order Diversisporales; family Gigasporaceae; genus Gigaspora; species Gigaspora rosea. The sequence continues at coordinate 180,166 of QKWP01000177.1, read as the reverse complement.
AAAGGATTTTTTTTTAAAAAAAATGAGCGATATCTCATTATTTCACTGATGAAGCTTCCCTGTGTGTCTTAACAAAAAAAATTTCTTGCAAAATTTTGCTTCATATGCAGTTAGCTTGTTCATCTTATATTGATTATTTATGAAAATTTTATGTTTTATAGTTAATCCGCATCGTTATCGCGGTGGCACGTGAATTTACGTTCATTACCCGTGCCAAATCCCGTGCCGATTCGACTAGTCAACTGCTGCAATACCCGAGCCATTTGCAGTCCAATTGGCACGGGCATGCGGTCCCTAAAATCCGGATCTCGACCCGTGCCACAAAGGTCCGTGCCTGTCCGACGCAACCCGTGCCGATCCGGTCCAATTTTTTTATAGGGCTTAAGATGCAAGTGATATAATGATCTTTAGTATTAAAGAAATACTAAAATAACGTTGAGATTTAATTGGTTCTAGTTTTAGTAAAGTATAAAATTATTTGTTGATTAGTGCGATCATAATTAAGTTTGATTCGAATTATGAATGATTCGAATAATTATGATTATTCAAATAATTATGATTATTCGAACAATTCATACTTTGCAAGAACATTAAAAATTTTAACTATGCAATTATCATATAGCTATAATATAATCTATATATTATTGTTTGCATAGTTACTTTGCACTGTACAATGTATTGTAGAAGCATAGTTTTATATTGTTACTTTGATATAACAACACATATATTATGCTTATAAAATTACTTATTTATTATTAAAAGAATTATTGTAATTATATTGTAACATTGTTAAAATTATACAATACAAAAAATTTATTTATACTATAAATATTATATTACAAATTAATGTTTATATTAAATTAAAATAATACTGCTAATACATATATCCTTATCCTAATATTATATTATCTTAACGCTAACCCAATAAAATGAAGTGTTTAAACATTACTACCAATTTTGCACAAACCTCAGAATTTTATCTACTCACATTGGTTTTATGCTTATAGAACATACAGTATAATGCTGAAGGTTGTTATCTTAAAGAATTGCATTTGAAAATAATAAACATATTGTTGGATACATATCATCATGAAATTAGTGTTGAAACGGATGGATGTAAGATGGAGACACTAAAAAGGATGAACATAGGCTTTCATTATTGTCAAAAATCTAGAGAGAAGTACAAATGAAACATACTATATAATGCTGGATATTGTTATTGCCATGGAATTGGTGTTGAAAAGGATGAGCTTAAGACGTTCATTTATCATTAAGAATCTGCTGTGATTGGTGACACTGATGAAATATTTTGTACTGTCATAATGCCGGAAGGTTCAAAAAAGTCAGGGAAATAAAATATTTAAAATCAATGATATAATAATTAAAAGTATCTCGATTAACTATATCTCCAAAATGAAAATTTAATACACAAAGTTAGTATTAAACCAATTAGCTATGCAATGTTTATTTGAAGCCAATTTACTTATTTTTAATAATTTTCAGAGACTTCTTCCTTGCATACTCTATAACCATTATGTATTTACCATCTTTTAGATTTGTAGTTATTATATAAATAGCAATTGTTGAATTGTCACTGCTTATATTGATTTTTTAATCTAAATATTAATTAGAATATATAAGACAACTATACTAATAATAATAAACTATAATGCTTACTTTTAAGAATTCTTATTTTATATCTTTAGAATTGTCAAGACTTTTTCTCTTCTTTCATTTTTCTGGTTAAGTCTTATAATACATCTGTCAATCCATATAGGTTTAAAAGCAGTACCAAAGCTTCCTTCAGCAATTTACTTCGATACCGCAAATTTGTTAAAGAGATGCTATTCAAAAATTTCCTAAACACCTTGCATTTATTTTGGTGTTTGTTAAATTAATTGATCAATATCGTAACTGTGACTTATCCAATTATGAAATTCTTTCTCTAAATCTTAATAGAATATTGAAAAATAATAAATAAAGTATTAATCAAAAACTAGATTTAAAAATAGATAATATATACCGTCTATCACGGGTTAAAATACAATTAATAATCATCGCATTGGAATTATTATGCTTTCTGATCTTGTTCTTGCTTATTATGTTTGTTAAATTAATTGGTCAATACCGTAATTGTCACTTGTATAATTATGAAATCTTAATAGAATGTTGGAAAAATAATAAATATAATTATTAATCAAGAGTTAAGATTTAAAATAAACAATATATACCATCTATCACAGGTTAAAATATCGTTGCATTGGAATTACCATGCTTTCTGATCTTGTTCTTGCTTATTAAATTGTACTTGTTAAATTAATTGATCAATGCCATAATTGCCATTTGTCTAATTATGAAATCTTAATAGAATGTTGAAAAATAATAAATATAATTATTAATCAAAAGCTAGGGTTTTAAAAATAAATAACATATACCATTTATACGAGGTAAAATATCGTTGCATTGAAATTATCGTGCCTTCTGATCTTGTTTTCTAAGTGCATCTATACCTTCTAATCCAAAGTTATAAATAACAAAGATATCAGCGTGGCGTTCTTGCTAAATACAGCTTTTCTTCCTTCTAATCCAACCACCTTCTGATCCAAGGTTTAATATCGGGAGGCTTTCAAGGAGTTAGTATGGTATTTTTGTAAAGTACAACACTAACGATTTTTCACCTGAGCCAAGATTTATTATCAAAAAGACTTAAAGAGTCAACATGTTATTCTTGTAAAACTGCCAATGCTGATTAATGAAGTCAGCGTGGTGTTCTTTTAAAGTGCACCTTTTAAAGATTTCCTATCTTCAAATCCAAGATTAATATCGTTGTCTAAATTAGACTTTCAGTTTAATGCAAATAATTCCCAAAAGTGTATAATTTCGAATTTTGATAGAATTAAGCGACGTTATCTTGCATTTATACAATTTATCATCCGTTCCTGGTTTAGCGCGACTGCGTCGCGCAGCTACTTATGTATTAAATCGAATCGGGTGAAATTCATTAGCAGTTGTAATTTAAGACAATATGCTAACCCTTTCAATCTTTTTGGTTAACAGTTGTACGCTACGCTGACTTGTTGAATTTTTCTGGTATTAAACCTTGGATCAGAAGATAGAAAATCATTGGCAGATGCACTTTACAAGAACACCACGTTGACCTCTTGAAATAGAGTAGTTTAGTGAGTTATAGTAGTGTATCGTTGCGATATTTATACGTAGGGTAATATTTTCCTTTTCACAACGTACGTAGCAGCATGGCAAATTCATGCAAAACCAGAAACGTAAGCAACTACCTTTATGAAATGATTATGTACAGTATATTAGCTCTTTTAGAACTTTTTGATTATACATTATAGCCGAATCAATCATGAAAAAATAATGAAAATTTGTAAAGGTGAAGTTTCGCACATTCATTTTTGCCAATTTGGTTTCGCTCGTAATTTCATAAAGCAATTTTTATGCTTTTCGACACGATGTATTTTACTGAATGTATTTCGTATTAGTCTTAAAAAATTTTTTTTCGTAAATGTATTTTCAACAATCTACTAAACCATCTTTAAATTCGTAATAATTAAAGTAAAAATAAAAATCCTTGTAAAGTTCATTTCAATAAAATAAAGCAGTTACAGCTCAATTACATTTTCAGGTGGTCTACTCATGGGATCATTACAGTACTTAATTTAGTGTCTATATCAGTGAATTAGTAAACAAATGGCAGTTTTGTATAAATCCGTTTAATAACTCTAAATAGAGTCGTACTCCTCTGTAATTACTTTCTAGATAATCACAAATTCTACTAAAGTTTTGAAAAAATTCATTAATAAACTCATTACAGTATTAAAATACTTTATATAATTACATCACAATAAAATTTTTATAATTACATATTTTTTTATAAAACAAACTGAGTGAGTACAACTGTACATATATGATTTATTCAAAATAATGATTGACGCTAAATATACCATAGTTAATGGGATAAAATAGACTTCAATATGCAAATTAATGATATATAAATTTATATAAAGTACTGTACATTATTATATTTTAATATATCTATAAGTTTTTTTCATTTTGTTAATTTTTTTGCTTTAAATTATTTGTATTCTTTAAATTTTATTTTGTTTTGTTTCTTTATTATTATATGACTAAGATTATTAACAAAATTATAATATTTTTTAAGCAAAAACTAAACCATACTCATAATCAAAAAATTAGTTGCCTTTTCGAAAAAAATTAAAAATATCATCAAGCAAAGATTTTTATGCTTCAACTGATTCTATAAAAAATTTAATAAAAAACAAACCTGTTATAATGTACAATGCAGCATACAGTGCCCTGGTCTTTTTTAAAAAATGAAAACAAATTAAATCATACCCAGAGTACTATACTGAAGAGAACATCAATCATATCATGTATGTTTATTGTATAATAGGATCATTTATTCGAGCCACTTGGTTAATATCGGGATACTTTATAAAAGTGACGGAATCTACAACTAGTAATACCCCAAACTATTTAAAAACGGTACTTTTTTCAAGGTTACTATATGCAGCACTGTACGTTAATTGAAGAAGCAGCATAATATTAAGTATCTGTGTATTATTTTGAGCACCTGTGCGTTATTTTGTGTGATATTTCGGATCATTTTTATACGAACATAATAGGTTCAGGTATAACTAATATGTCATTAAATGCGGCATTTTTAATTTGTCTGAGACCACATATTCATTTAGTCAAAGTCGTTACTTTTAACGAAAATATTTAAAATCAGAAATATTATTTTTGTGAATCCTCGCCGCGCGTATAAGGAATTATAAGCCATAAGAATTTAAAGACTGTGATAAATAAAGAATAAATTTTTTTTTATTTAAGATAGGTTTATCATACAACAAAATTCTTGTATACGTCAAAATACATTAAAAATATCAGTTAAATTTCTTCAGTTAAGCAACTGGTTATTATTTTTGATAGACTCTCATCAAATTTATATGTGGAATAATATCGTAAAATAATTCGTAATAATACGGATTACAATAATAATTCATTTACTTTTATATTTGCAAACTAAATCCTGATGATAGGTGAAAATAAGAAGAATTTTAATGACAACTATTTAATTTTCGATCAAAATTACGTGCTGTCACGGGGTAAACGTGATATTTTCCGACGATCATTTAAAGTACACTGCGCCACGTTTCAGATGACAATCTATCATGCATATCGGCAATTCACAATCGATTCTGCATATAATTAATCGTGCATAATCGATCATGCATGCTTCGGGGCTCGGCTTATGGCGGAATGATTTAGAAAATCAAACAATCTATCGTATTATACGCATGATAGCGTCGTAGATAAGAATATCGTATGATTTTAGTCTCGTAGTTTCCATAATATTCTATAATGTTAGATTAGTGATTCCCATAATATTTGTAAAGTATAAAAGAAGGATGTTTTAGCTCTTCGTCTAAAAGAATCTTGAGGATTATATAATTAAAATCCAAACATATAAATATAATAAAACTCGGACTATGGAACTCTTTCCAACGATCACTCGAACCAAATTACCAGCGGAGGAAAAACAAGAAGTTTTTGTTGGAGAGTTGCCTATACTTAATGTATAGTAGGATGACACAAGTAAATGGTTTTTATAAAGGTCAACTAACTTTCCGGGACTCCTTTATATATTCGACATGCAAGCCAAAAGCGTACTTTTACAAGATAACTGGCAGAAGGTGGAGCCCTTGTACAAGAAATTTTGGTGGAAATTAAAGTTTTCTTCCATCGACAAAGTTTTTTGTGGCAAAACAATAGGGAACAACAAAAAATTGAGTTTTTCCAACTACACCCTCTCTTTTAAATTTCTTTTGAGTATCGTCATACTTCCCTTTGGATTTTTTCAAAATTTTCGCCAAAAAGTGGGAATCCTAGCTTACCCCCTCCAAAAGATCGGCAGTGTTCACTCCTTCCGAATTGGGATGATCCGAATCGGGACCGGCGCCGTCACGTGTGGATTTGGTCGCTACATACAAATAAACAATGATGACATGGTTGGATCTGGAGGGCACGTGAAAAATTTCTTATCTTTTTTTTAGTATCATTTTTCTTTTTTTATACATCTGTACATATAATACACTGATAGACATTAGTCTTGTGGTATTATATATTTTTATCGTTTATGCTAGACGTGTTAGCATCTACAGTTTCTATTATTTCTTTGCTTTTTCTTTGGTTTTTCTTTTTTCTATTTCTTTCTTTTGGTTGTATTTTTGGTTGGTTATTTGGTTAGTTGTTTAGGTATTGTCCCCCTTTAATCTTTTCCCTTTTTTATTCTTCTTTATGAGAAGCTCAGAGAAGAAGTTTTTAGATGAATAGATTCTGTGGTTGGTTTTCTGAAGCCAGGCGGTGCTATACTTCTTGCTAATGGAGAAGACCGTCGCTTGAGTATGAGCAAACCATTTCAGTACAGTAGCCAAAGTTGGGCACCAATTCGGGCAGCCGGCTTAGTTCGGTCTCTACTGTTAGTATATTAAATTATGTAGTTTTTTATGTAATTTGCTAATAAAGATCAGACGGCTATGAAGCTTTAAAAAAAAAAATAAAATAAAATAAAACTCGGACTATATTAAGGCACGTTTATACAAAATCGGTTAAATCACCAAGTCACGCCTCTGGCGAGCCGCCTTTGTATAATCTCTTAAATTAAAGAAATAAAAGAATGTTAATTTCTCCCTGTAACAGTGCGTATTACAGTTAGTGATACGGGTCGATGAAAAAGTCGTGGGCCGGGGTCGATTCTAAAAAAGCTCGGGCCGGTCGGCCGGGCCGACCTTTTGCTAGTATAATTTTTTTCTGAGCAAAATCAGTCAACATATCTATATTAAACGTGAAAAGGCCATCAGGTAGTTGATTGTCAAACTCTTTTAATATTAATTATTATTCTTTTTGTCCTTGAGAAACTTTTGGCACGTTAGTATTTGATGTTGATTGATCGTCTATGCCACCGAACATTTGGGCAGTGGACTAGGAAAACCCGTCTTTGAGACTTTTTTTATCAATTTCGAGATTTTTGATTCAAATTAAAGTTCTGGTTTATATCTATATATATTTCACTTTTTACCCTACATTAATATAATAATTTATCGAGATATTTTAACTTGAATGTAAACCAATTTTTTAATGAACGTGTTCTAAAAATAGATTTACAACCAAAGATTGACGACTCAATTAAATTAGATTGGTCAATCAGTGTTTCATAATCACATGACATTGTTTATTCAGTAATTGATATCTAAAAATAAACAAAAAATTCAGGGTAAAATTTAGGTTTCACAGACAAATAATCGCCATTTTCTCAAAATGGAAAACCCNAACGTTCGCTCTAAAGAAAATTAGAAGAAATCGCTTATTTCTCGACAAACTTCATAAGAAACAACCTTCTGCGCACTAACAAAAAATATCGGGGAGGTAATTTTACCTGTAGCACTCTCTAAACCTGACCCTGTTCCTAACCCTAACCCTAATCTAAATAAACTTAAAGATTTTTATCGGTTATCACGTGACCAGAACTTTTTTCGCCATGGCTAGGGTACTCGATCTGCATCATTTTAAAGTATGCAGCTAGTGATGTGTAATCATTAAAATAATACCCAAATTTTTTTAGCGTACTGTACGTATAGTGCTTATATAAAAAATTAAGATCATATAATAAAATTAAATTAGTATCTATATTTTAATTTTTTTAATGTTAGTCTATATTATAATTAATGTAATGTTTAAACCTATTTTAATAAGCAAATATTTAATATAGCAAATTAGTAGTATACTATGTACATATCTGCTTAATTTTATTAAGGCGCTACTTTATATATCTAAAGTAGCTACTTTAGATAGATCGCTACTTTAGATGCAATATGTACAAATTTATATTTATCTAACAAGAAAGCTTCTTAGGGTGTTGATCAATTAACGAATTTGATTGGTCAATTGGCACATAAATATTTCTATCGACCCCTCTTAATAAATGATCGGCAAAAATTTTAGCGTACAGCACGTACAGTACAGTACGTATATTACTGTACGTGGCACATCACTACGTCTAAAGCGGAGCAGAATCACATGACACCTGACCAATCAAATTAGGAATTTGATGATCTTCGGCGAAGCAATCAAGAATGAGGAACGAAAACCTTGAAAAATACAAAAAACGACAGTCTAAACCTACCATGGTGTGTTAATTAAAAATATAGGAAGGCAATTTTGCTTATATATTACTACCTAAACCTATCTAAGGCCGTTTGAAGCTAATTTTTCGGTTAACGTATAAAAAAAGTAAAAATTAAAAAAATAAAAACACCGCATAATCACGAAATAACGCGATAGGGTGTGGTTTCGAAGTTCGGCCTAAATTAAGATTAATACAGGCCGAAATTCGAAATAACTCCCTGTGCGTTATTTCGCGGCTATACGGCAAATAAAAATAAAATAATAATTTAAAATAAAAAAATAATTTAAAATAAAAAAAAATATAATTTAAAATAAAGTAAAATACAATAAAATAAAAACAAATAAAAAAATACATAATTTAAAAAAAAAACATAAAATAAATAAAAAATAAATAAATAAGAACAAATTTTAGCTCCTACTTGACTGTCCTCTCATATATGTATATTTAAGTTTGCGATGAAACGATTCAAGAAAAACTGCTGAAAATAGAGCTTTTGAAGTGTTTTTTATTCGATTTTGAAGAGCTAGAGAACTAATGAGTAAGAAATGTTTGAATTAATTTTTTTCTTTTTCGGAAATAATAATTACAAACCAATTATTCGAATTGATACTTTTTTACATTAATTTTTAAGCCATCCGAGTAGTGATTTATTTCATTCAATGAAGGACAAAATTTGTCGACCAATAGGAACTTGGGAACCCAAAATTCCGATCTGTGATCGCATACATATTTTAAAATGATGCATATCCGATCACTAGATCACGAGAATTTTGGCTGTAAAAATTGTACGTACGTACGAAGTTCCTTTTCTCTGATGAATACATTATATAATTAATTAATTAAGGCCATTTGAAGTTAATTTTTCGGTTAATATCATCCCCAGCTGAAGTCACCCCCGCCTCCCAGCCAATCATAACGCTGGATGACTCTCGCCAATCACCTGATTTATATCAACCAATGAAATTGGCCCATCTTTGTTCATTTTTATATGTTCGTTTCATATGTTCGTTTCATTTTACCCCCCTCCTCCCCCTCCTGAGAGTCCTGGAAAAATGTGTTAACCGAAGAATCAACTTCAAACGGCCTAAGTAGCAACACAAGATATTTATGAAAAGAGGCTTAAAAATTTAAGATGCATAATTATATTTATTAATCCTCTGAAAATCTGAAAGATTAATCCACACTATGATGGTTCCAAAATTATTAGAAACCTGGAAGAATATAATCTTTAAGAAATGGAAATTAAAATGCCTATTTTTTTCACAATCAATTAATGTGAAAGTTTCAAAGTTTATTTTGTTGGATTATAATTTATATACAAAAAAATTTCTACAAAATTAGAAATGAAGTAATATCCGATTTTTTTTTCCTGAAGCATTGAATGGAATAAAGTCATACTTATGAATGCATATGAATGTAAAGGTACTTTGCACATCGCTATTATCCATATTTTTCTATCTATTTGATGCTACAACTCTCATATTCTCATAATTTCAATTATGGTGATCATATAGGCAAATTTTGCAAATTGAGCTTTTTGTCAGTCCTCAGATCTAATCAATAATAGTTAAAACCCAATGAATAACGGTAACTATTATTTGCATGAATCAACCAGATGTCCCGCCACAACCAATCAGATAATTTCCCTTAATTTTAGAATATTTTAAAATCTACCGATATGTCAATATTTAAATCTAATAATAAAACCCCATATTATATAACTGATTATAAAAATTTATTTAAGAACAAATTATTACATAATTTAGAATTTTAAGCAGTCTTTTGTAAACTAACACTGCAACTATAAAAATAATTCCAGCTAAAATAATTATACCCATGCCAATGATAATTCCAATATATAATTTATTATCCGTTGACTGGTTTGGCGGATTATTTGTATCAAGCGGAGTAGTTACACTTCTAATGCCATTTTGACATTCAATTGAGAAAGAAGTGGTATTAATTATACCAAGGTTGGTTCCCCGACTATCAAAATTACTTAAATCTTTAGGGTTAAAATAGGAATGTAAAGGTAAAGTCAACTTTGAAAGATTAGGATTAGCCGAACAATCTAATGAAGTTAAGTGCACATAATCACTTAAATCTAAATTTGTTAAGTTGTTATTGCTAACATCAAGGTGAGTAAGTATATTAGAAATTGGACCAATATCACTTAGATAATTGTGAGAAAGGTTAATTATTTGAAGGGTGGAGTTGTCTTGTGATATTGAGAAATTAGTAAGAAGATTATGAGAAAAGTCCATTATTTGCAAAGGCAGTTGCTCTATTATGAAAGTACTTATTTGATTGAACGAAGCGTTTAGTTTAAGAGTAATATTAAAATAATCTAAAGTTATTGTATTTGTTAAGTTTTTGTTACTAATATCTAACATTGTTATGTCTGTTCTGTTTATACGAGGATAATTTTGATTAATGTATTGATTAGCATCCATTTTACTTTTTAATGCAATAATTTTTTTGATTTCAAGAGTAATTTAACTCGCAGCAACAAATATACAAGAACCTTATTTAAACATCTGGGTTATACATTAGGTAGTGTTGTACATGAATAAAAATGAATAAAAAGTGTAGGCATAGTACACAAAACTTATAATCTATTAACTAACATCAGTTTCAGAATTAACTTATTTTGAAATAATTGGCACCTATTTTCTATTTTAAAATTCCTGAAACAGAAAATTAAATAGACATATGTCGGTGAGAAAATTAGCTTCTTTTGATAAATATTTACCGGTAATCGATTACCGGTATATAAATAACTATATACTTTAAAAAAAAAATAGGATCTGTACGTATGTCATTTCTTTTGAAATAATTATGTCAATTATTTTGACTAAAATCGGTCCAAGTTTATAAACGAACTAAAATAAATTGATGCAACGTTACTGTGTTATACAATTTGTTCCTGTATCACGCAAAAATATTTAAATAGTATGTATTTATACGTACGTACGTACACAATACACCTTTTCTAAAATTTCACGAAATAAAATAATTTTATTATATTTAATCAAAATAAAAATGGTCGATGCTAATCAATACATTAATCAACATTATCCCCTTAGTGCAAACAGAACAAACATAACAAGATTAGATGTTAGTAATAATAACTTAATAAATACGATAAATTTAGGGCCAGCAGAAAATTTTAGTTATATTGTCGAGTTAAATACTTCATTTAATCAAATAAGTGGTTTTACACTAGGACAATTACCTTTTATGAAAATAATGGATTTTTCTCATAATCTTCTTACAAATTTTCTTATAACAAATTCATTACTATTACCTAGACTTAGTATAATTAATTTTTCTTACAATCTTTTAAGTGATATCGGTCCAGGTTCTGTTATACTTACTCATCTTGATGTCAGCAATAACTTCTTAACTCGCTTAGATTTACAAAATTGTAAAAACTTGATCGCATTAAATTGCTCAGCAAATCCTAATCTTTCAAATTTGACTTTACACTCTTCTTTTGACCTTTCCAATTCAAATGCTTTTGATTGTCGGGGGACTAGCATTGGTCAAATCAATACCACTTCTTTCATATTTGATTGTCAAACAGGCACTAGAACTTTAAAAAATGCTACAGTATCACAATCAAATAATAATGCATCAAACAATGATACATTATATATTGGAATTATTATTGGAATGGGTATAATTATTTTCGTTGGAATTTTTTTTTTATTTTTTTGGTTTTTTAAAAAGCGGCCAACAAGCGTCATAAATGCAAATTATGGATCAAAGTAAAAAAAAAAAAAAAAAAAAAAAAAAAAAAAAAAAAAAAAAAAAAAAAAAAAAAAAAAAAAAAAAAAAAAAAAAAAAAAATACGGACAGGCAATTGTGCAGTAACAATAATCTAAGTAATGGCAAGAACAGAGCGAAAAGAAGTGTTCGCATTGCTCTAGTATATTACTCTATGTATTTAAGTTATTTAAGTTATTCAAGCTATAGGATTTATTAACATATTATTTAAATTTGTTTTTTTTTTCCATTAATTATTCTACTTATTGTTGGAATTATTTAATTATAAACGTTTTTTTGCTTTAATTTTTTTAAAAAAAATTTATCTCAAGATTTTGAATCTTAAAAACCAAATATGTAGGCCATTCTTGAGAAACCGCATATTTTTGTGATGAATTTCATCCCTGTGAGTGTTGTAGTCGTCCTTGTTTTTATATCTATAATAGCATATAAATATTCAATATCTATTTGCAAGTAATGAATTTACACCAATATGTCTTAAAAATCTAGTTGCAACTTCAAAAAATAAAACATAGCATCATGTGAAAACAAAATGTTTAAATGTTATACTTAATATATTAAGGTCGTTTGACTTTTGACTATCTCAGATAATTAGCGTAATATGAAGAAAAAGTGTGTCATTTTCAGAAACAGTAGGGTAGGGATGTTACGGTCCGGCAAGGACCGCGGTCTGAACCAGTCTTTTGAACCGGTCTAAGCGGTCCACGGTCCATAAATTGTGACCAGTCCAGATCGGTCCGTCCATAATAAATTCTGCGATTATATATTTAATATATATTTTATGTATTACTTTAAATACATAACTATGCGATTGAGGCTAAATCAAACTTGTTCTAAAATAATATTGCAAGCACATTCTTCAGTCGAAATAGATTTACTGAAATTTGTTTTCGTGTATAACCTTTAATTGCTAAAAACTGATTTAAGGTTAAAGAATTTACTGGTTCCTGACAACCAAACATGATAATTTCTATATCCGTTTCTGCTTTACGATTATTTTTATTACAAGTAATCATTTTTATTTATATAAAAAATCATATTATCGTTAGAATATAGTTCATTCGAAATCTCAATACAAAATTTGATCAAAATTTGATTTTTTTTGGGTAAATCGAATTATATATATTTTTTTATTTAAATTAAAATTCATAAAACAAGAATGTAAATGAAAACAGAATCAAATACATTTCTTTAATAAAATAAAGAAACTTACTTCTATTTCGCGTTTTATACATCATTGGATATTACGTTATAATTCCCATGATTAAATTCCCAAATGTCGAATTTCTCATTAAAAAAAAAGGATCTATGATCCAATACAAGTTAGTAACCAAAGCCTCATGAATAGTATCACGGTATAAAGTTTTTTTAAAAACCATAGTGTATACACTAATAAGCCAATTTGAGATATAATAGTCAAAATTCTTCCACCGTCCTTGAACCGGACTAACTTAGGACCGGTCCGTGGACCGGTTTATGAAATTTGGTCTGGTTTGTGGTTGGACCCGGTCTTTTGAACCGAGACCAGACCAGGACATCCCTACAATAGGGTCGAGCTCAAATAAGCCAAATCTACAGAGGTAAGAATAAATTTACATATTAACATGTAGGATGGTCTAAGAAAATGTATTTAATTAAAAGTGTATAAAATTCTTTTATGACCCTTAATTATTTAAGCGTAATATCTATTTTTTTAAAAAAAATATTCTTGAGTTACTTATAAGTGAATCACAATGTTATACAAACTATATTCTCAGAAAAAAACAAAGTAGTGGAATATCACATTAGATAGCTGCGCTAAGTCATCGCGCAAAATTAGTAATAAAAAATCTAGAGATCAGAATTAAATTACTAGTATATCATAATGATGGTAATTTTGAACATTTTCAAATAGTTATTTAATTTTTTTATTTAAAATTTCACAAACACGTATATTAAATTATATAGTTTATAATATTTATGCATAGTCTCACAGTAACATCATAAAAACTATTAAATACAAAGTGAATATGGGTATTATGGCGCAGGTAAGTATTACTGGCTACATCACATGTTCTAATGACCACGATCGAATAGTTTTGGTTCCATTCGATTCGACACATCGAGACGAATCGAATGGTACCAAAATTGTTCAATATCGATCACTATATCACGAGATATTATACATTAAATAAAAAGGTTAAAAATAATAAATTTGTCGCAGAGGCCAATTATGACACACATGATCAGGGACTGTCAAAAATTTGGATCCAAATTTTTCCAAATTTTGGCCTCTATTTTAAAATTTCCAAATTTTGGCATTTATCCCAAATTTTTTCAAATTTTGGCCTCCAAATAACCAAATGATCCAAATCTTGGTCGATTTTAGAATTCATGTGATCTGGAACCTACGTTCAGGCAATCAGAGAACGTGTAACGTTCAATGATAGTTCAACGGTTTATTTTTTGAACGTACACGGTTGAGAATTATTTGTTGTTAAAATTTATTATAAAGCGTGTTCTTACAAAAACGGACTTTTATACTTACTTCAGAATCCATAATAAAGTGTATAGAATATTTTAATATCTACATGTTTGATTTCTAACCGAAAGTAAGTTAAAAGGCCGTTTTCCTGAAAATTTGCTTCCGAATTTACCCTTACCCATTATTCACCAATTGTTCAGTGACCAAGCCAATCCTTCACTACCCGAGAATACCCGAACGTTTCAACAACTAGTGATAGTGCTTTCTTTTACGGCTGTTTTTTAAATATTTATTATTTATTTATCATATAAAGACCAAAAAATTGAATGTTTCGTCACTTAATGGCAAAGGTTTGTGTAACAATTATCAAAAAAACTAAATCGGTGGATGCGATGAAAAATTGTTCTATGAAAGTTATGTTGTTGAACATACAAATAATAAAAAGATGAGCCTTACTAAAAAAAACTACTGCCTATAGCCGTGCACATGAATTTTCAATTATGAGAACAAGGCCTTTATTTTTTCACATATAAATTCCAAAATCCACAAAAAAAAATCGTGAAGCATATCTAAAATCAAACCAATCCCGACAGCTATGTCTGATAGGCAAAATTAAAGTGAAGATTCATTAAAAATGTTAAGTTTAATATCCAAATTTTTCCAAATTTTTAATTTTTTATCCAAATTTTACCCAAATATTAATCGATATCCAAATAAAGATTTACGATTTTATATCCAAATTTTTGACAGTCCCTGCACAAGAAATCTTGCCGTATCACGTGATCTCCAAACCGATGTTACTATCGGTTGGAAGAGCATCAGAATATCGCCGGTTTAAGTTACTTGGATCAGAAATGGCACCGAAACTTTTTTGGTGATTCTGAAAGTATCGGGTTTTCGGATTATAGCTTCCGAAACCTTATCGAAACGAAACCTCGACTGAAACCCGAAACCTCAATTGAAACCCCGAAACTGACAAAACATCAATAATTTATTGGTTTATTCTCTCCAAAGTTGGCGCCGAAACCCTTTCGTGCCAAATCCGAAAGTTTCAGGCTTCGGATTAAACTTCTGAAACCTTATCCGAAACCTCACCCGACACCCGAAACCTCATTTGAAACCCGAAACCTCATCTGAACGCTAAAAACTACCCAAACTTCCATATACATTTATTGCATTAATGTATTATATATCTCTTTCAAATGCACTGATATATGCTATGTATCTCTTCAATGTACATTAATCGCATTGATGTATATTATATATCTCCTTAAAGAATACAATAAGATTTGAATATCCAGCGCTATTTGGGCCGGAATGCATCCAACAATTTATTGCATGTGTGCAGTCCCTTTTGTTGTTATGATTCACAAGTATAACATGAAAGGTATAATTCCGGAATTTATATTCTGGCAATCAAGGTTGCTTTTGCAAGCAAGCATCAGTTTTTTTACTTAAAAACTGGATACAATATCAAGTAATAATAAGTAATTAGTACGTCCATATCTACAAATGATAGAATTAACAAGTTACCGCAGAATTAAATAAATTGTTGGTATCAAAAGTCATCAAATACTTATCGATTCATTATTGGCAATTTTTTCTATCGCCCTAGAATTTTGAAATCAGTTGTAATAATGGTATGATATTAAAAATTAAGTTGACCAGCTTTAAAAAAATCCGAACAAACAGAGGCAGTAAAAAAAAACCATAATTAAAAAAATGATCTATATAATGTTATAATTTATTCAAAACTAATTTTACATTTTGAGTTCATTAAAAAAAATCAACTTTATAAAGGTTTCAATATTATATTTTTGAGTTTCGAATTATAGGTTTGGGTTTCGGAGTTTCGATTTTTTTTAAAAAATCCGAAATTAGTTTCAGATTAGAACCCTTCCGAAATTAGTTTCAGGTAGGTTTCATTTCGACGCCATGTTTGACTTGGATAGTAAACGGGGTTATAAATTGGGATGGTTCTAAATGGAGGTCAGATTGAATGGATTATAATTAATTCGGTTAAAAGAAGGAAGTGGGTTTTATTATAATGGCAAAGGGAAGTTAAAATAAATGTGTAATTAAGAATTATCAAGGTATCGATAAATCAATCGATCACGATTCACTCAGTTCATGATAACAATAACTAAACAATAAATCAAATAAATCAAATAACAAATAACAATGTACTAATAACTCAATCAATACGATATAATAGAAATTCACTCAGAAGACTTTATTATAAAGGAGGAATTAGAGTTAACACCTCTATTCGGATATATTTTTTATATCCGGATTTATCCGGTTTTAACATAATATATATCCGGATTTAATTATATCCGGATATAAAAACACTATGTCACGTTATATCATATGACATAGTGTATATCCGGATATATAAATCCGGATAGAGGTGTTAACTCTAGGAGGAATCACTCAGATAAGCCTAATTATAATAAAGGTAAATACATCAGACTTATATATATGTTTGATATCTATAAATTATTTATACTACTCAAAAATGTTAGTTTAACTTCCTTTTGTCTTACACAATTAATTCATCAATGAAATATGCACAAACATATTCCTAATATTCCTCCCACACCTATAAACTCAATTATACTATTGCTTTGTGTGAGGTGAGACAATAATATATAAATGCTTCATATTCATTTGTCCCTAAGAGAAGCAATAATAATTCATACATAATTGTTCTGTGTACAAGAGATATGGTATGATAAGGAGGAAAAGTAATTTGTTCTGCAATTAAGTAAAGCTGTTTGAATGTCTATATTACTAAAGATATCTAAACAAGGTAATAGGAGCAACATGTGTTACAAAGGTATGATTAAAAGGTTTAAGAATGATCAAATGTAACACTATCAATCAAATAAAGCAGGGGCAGATAGAATTTTTAGTTACAGGAGTAACAGACTCCACACCTTAATTTTGAGCACCTGCAAGAAACTTAAAAATACAAGGGTTCCCTTTGGCTTTGAAATGATTACTAACAACTTGTATTCAAAAAATTAATCTCACAGAATTCCAAAAATTTTTGAGTTGAGTCTACCATTTTGTCTAATAGTCTTCTCAAAAAAATGTCATCAAAAAAAATCTTTGAAGTTAGAGCAAAAGAAAAGTTTTAAATATGAAGTGATTTGAAGATAAATAAATACTAGCATCTACTTTTATATCTTTCAAAATCTGATAATGCTTTATACTTGATAGTATGCAATAGAATTCTCTTACCTAGTATTCAAAGAGAATATGATTGTATTTTCCCAGCTTCATGAATTTTGTCAACTTGATATTAGTTCAAAATTATGCATATTCAAAAAAAATTGGGTCAGGTAATCAGCTCTAATAGAAAGGTATATATAATGCCAGTATGCCTCTTTAAGTGCTTTGACTTGGATATATTCAAAAAAAATTTTTTAATAAGTAGGTTAGCAAGATAGTAGTGGTCTTTTAGTGGTCTTTCTATCTGCCAGGCCAAAGCAATTTTATCTCATATTTGAGCATGCTTTATTCATTCTCTATTTACAACTTCGAAGTTGTGTTCTTGCAATAGCTCACTAATAAAAAGCTTCTTGGTCATAAAGATTAAACTAATTTCTTTTTCTAATTCTTCTGATTCTTCTAACTCTTTCAACTCTTCTAACTCTTTATTAACAGAATTGTATTCCTTAGAATTTTCATAAAAAGAATAACTTGGTTACTAGAAAAAGCATCTAACAATTCAGTAAAAAAAGTATCTAAACAGGGTCCAATTTCAGAACGTAGACAAAAGAACATCCAGAGGCATAATGTTCACACTGATAGCAATTATAGTAGATGATATAGTTCAGTGATTTGCTCTTGGGAGTAGGAAGTAAAAAATGAACTTTTTTTTTAGGTATTCTATTCTCAATATTATAGTTGTATTGATATGGGTTTGTATAGTAAAAAATTATAGAAGTCTTAGAAAGTTAGATCAATAATGTCACTCAGAGGTCTATATAAGTAAAACAAATTCCAAAAATAGCATGGCCAAATAAAGAAAGTTGGCTAGGTCAATTCTGTTTATGTTTTCAGAATAATGCAGTAAGATTTTAAAAAACTTTTGAGTATGAAGATTTGATAGACAGAGTATTCACACAATTAGCACTACTTGTTACTATTAGTTGGAAGAGTACCAGAATATTTTCAGTTTAAGCTACTTGAATAGTAAATAGAATTATAAATCAAAACAGTTCTAAATAAAAGTCATATTGGATAGATTATAATTAATTTGGGTTATAAAAAAGCAGGTTTTATTATAATAGCAAAGGGAAGCTTAAAATAAATGTGTAATAAAAATAATTAAAGATATCAATAAATCAATTGATTACAATTTACTTAGTTTATAATAACAATAACTAAAACAATAAATTAAATAAATCAAATAACAAATAACAATATACTAATAACTAGAGATGGGACCTTGGGTCCGATAGCATAGCAGTTATGCTTCAAGGTTGCAAATCACAAGGTTGCCAGTTCAAATCCAAGTGGTAGCTAAAGTAAAGAAAGCCATCCGGGTTAGGTCAAATTAGGGAACTAAAACACTGCGAGATACAGAAACCCGGAATGTCAATCGACGGACTTAATTCCTAAAATGGGCAGTAATCTGAAATTAAGACTATGGTGACGAGAGCTGTGCTAGAACCCAAATTTGGAATAACCGAAGTCACGAGACGTAATATGAGACCTAAGTCTGGATATTATGGGATACCTCATGAACTCATAGCGCAAGTAGCCTGAAAATTGGCTGCAAAGATTTCTAGCCACTATAGCGGTCGGTGTGCCAGGTCACTTCTGGGCAGTGTAAAACCAAGCTGGAGGAAGTCAGGTTGCAATTGGTGAAAATAAAAATGATAACTACAGTTGTCATAAATTACCAAGAAAGTGATACCGGCAAGACTGTCAAAGGAAAAAAAATAACTAGAAATGGCAAATCGCAAAATTTTATTTTTAGTATGTACATACAATGCACATGTATTTTTGCATGCATATATATGTTTTGGCCAAAACTATAATTTAATTTCATAATGCTGGCCAAAATTAATTGTATATTTTTGCATACTATACATGCATTTTCAACTCTACTAATAACTCAATCAATATGATATATCATAACAGGAATTCACTTAGAAGACTTTATTATAAAAGAGGAATTATACTGGAATTACTCAGATAAGCCTAATAATAATAAAGGTAAATATAGTTAAACCTTTCTAAGTGCACTTTCTGTAAATGCATATCCTCTCTAAATGCACACCTTAACTTGGTTCCAATGTTAGGACTTAGAGCTAAGTGCATGCCTCTATATTCTTCATGTGGAAGAGATTCTGGGTCCAGACCTATTGCATGCACCTTTATAAAAGCATGTACATAATATTTGACCAAATATAATGAATAATTCTTATACAATAGCATCTCGCAACAATTGTTCTTTTTTTTATTTATAAAAATATATTATTCCTATTAATAATAAAAGTACCAACAAATTAATAAACTTATCAGTTATATGACATGTCCTATTAAATAAGTTTATAATAACAATTATAATAAAAACATATGAATTTACTATAAACTTTGGGCTAAAGATCCTTTTTAGCTTAACTAATTAACTTAAAATTAAATTTATAACAAGAAAAGAAAAAAAATTTGAGCTTAAAAACTGTATTAAAATTTTGTTAATTTTGCACTATTTTAAAAGATATCTTTATCAAAGACAAATATTTACTAATTTTGAGATTAGCTATATGCTAAAGTTAAAACTTTTGGTTTGCAATATAACCCCAACCCTTTTTTTGTCAAGATAAAGGAAGTGCAGTAAATCATATAATTTTCTAGATGGACCTCATCTATTATTCCTATATATATATATAGTATAAATAGCCAATAATATTGAAGTAAAATCGATTTTTAGTTAATTTCAGATAGTTGCTACATAGTAAAGTCTAAATTCTACTAAGTCAATTGATAATATCGATTAGATAAACTTGTTGGAAGACCAAAATACATATACTCTATAATTTTTATTAAAATTGAAGAATTTGTATTATTTAACTTTTAATTTTTACATTTGTTGAATATTTTATTTTTCTATTGAAAATAAAAATCTAAAGTTAATTAATAAAACTTTCTCTAATATCTCTATGAAAATTTTGTAGTAAGTGTATTTTGATCTTTTGAATAATTTTACTTAAACAATTTTAATTGATTAGCTTTGTAAAATTTAGACTTTACTATATAGTGACTTTTGTCAATTATAGGGTAGCTTATTTTTAGGTCAAAAACATTTTTGAGTTTTTTTTTAAATATTATAAAATTTGATAGGTCAATAGCTCTATTACTAGGGGTCAGGACTAGTGTCTGAAATTCAATTTTTTATTTAATTGCGCGCTGCAATTAATTAAATAGTTTTATTTGCGCTATTCAAAAATAATTATTTTTTTCGCAACTAGAATGCATTACATGTTAGCAAAAATAAAAAAATAATTGCGTCAAACTAACTTATGGAATTAATTATATTGCTGCTTAATTTCACATATTTTCCTTCATTCAGTAATTTTTCATTATTTCATTATTTTATTTTAGCTATTTTATTGTCAATTACAATTGTACTTGAATAGATTGTAATTGAAATCGCAAAGCCCATAATAACTATTGCTATCGTTAATCGGTTTTATTAATGATTTAAAATACTATCCCTTAAATGGATCGTAATTGAAATCACAAACCTCATAATAATAACTAACGTTATCACAGTGCATTTAAAGAACAAATAAATATAGTTTAATTTTACAAATTATAATAATAATATTCCCACTCTAAATTTTAGAAGTTGATATTTGTAAAAAAAAAAAAAAATAATAATAATAAGACTTATGAACAGTGTGATATGCAGTATAATGGTTACTATAGCAAGTTAAGTAATGTGTGTCCGCAAATCATAAATCTATTGGATAACGCTTAAAATGGGCAAAAACGTGGTTAACTTCATATAATGTATCACACAACCCTGTATTGAGATTGTTGGAGCGTGACTTCTAAATTTGCATATTGTACAGATTTTATCTTGATTGGTATCCACAGTTATCAAGTTCGGTCTGGGTCATTGTTGAGATTAGTCAGAACCGATTCAACAACTTGTTAAGGTAACTACATATGTACATACATACATACGTAATATAGATTGCCCTTAAAATAGTATTATCTTGAGAATCATTAGTACTCCAATTGGTAAGTTTTAAAATTAAGGCAGAGTTTGAAATCTAGTTTTTGTGTGTGCTTCAGAACAGTATTCATTCGGGTTTTGAAGCACAACCTGACCAATTTAAGCAGGATCATATATAGATGCAGACTTATGACTTCACTTAGTTACATTCTATATAAATATCAGTTTATAAGATAAAGCACAATTGAGATATAACTAGTGATATAAATAAGTCTGTATCTATATGCATAATAATTTTAATAGGACCCGAGCTATACATAGATAGGTCACTATTTGCTTTTGCTTATTTTTGACTATTTTTTGTAGATCTTTTAATATTTAGTAATATTAATGCTTATTTTTGACTATTTTCTGTAGATCTTTTCTATTTTTAGTAATATATTAAGATTTTTTAAAATAGTTAGCTGTTCATAGATTGCTCGGGGTCCTATTTTAATGTATTGGCTAATATCGATATATAAATAATAAAAACTGATTAACAGATAATCATAACGGGTATTAAAAAAATTAACCTTAAAATAGACTGTATTCATCAGTTAAAATTATTAGAAGCCAATATTATCAAATAAACTCTGTATATTATTAATCTGGTATTAATCCAGTATTATAAAATGCGCAAGTAAATTAAATATCTTACTTGCAGAATACGTATTATTTGAAAATAATATGCAGGATTTTGCAGAAATTTGAAAAATTTATTTGCAGATTCTGCACATGCATAATAAGTTTTATTTGCAAAACTTTAAAATATATTACAGGCTTCAGATCCCGCAACCCAATTTCAGACACTTGTCAGGACCTATATAAAACCTAATCACGTAATTTACTATGCTTTTTTAACCTGCTTTGGGCCTCCAAGTAAACTTGTTCAGCATGTAATTCTACTTATAACAAAATTAAAATGCATTTTCTTGGAAGTGAAAAATGGGGTTAAAGTTAGAAAAAAAATTTTTTAAAAAAAAATTTTTGTTCTAGCATTAACTCTATTTTTCACTTAGTAAAAGGTCTGAGAAAACATGTTTCAACCTTATTATAAGTAGAGAAAACATGTTTCAACCTTATTATAAGTAGAATTATATGCTAAACAAGTTTACTTAGAGGCCCAAAGCAGTTATCTTGACAAAAAAAGGGGTTGTTACAAGCAACTATAGCCTTCTATATAGTACTTGCAACACAGCACACAGCAACAGGGATCTTGTAAGGGTCAGAGAAGATATGAAGCGGTGTGGAAGTGGAATATTACTTCACTAGAGCAGTTCAGTTTATTTTTATTAATTAATAAGAGTATTATTTATTTAGCAAAGATATATTTTATTGATTTAGATAATAATATTCAAGAGATACAATTATTTAAGTATTGGAGGGAGGAGAAAGGGAAGTCTGAGTCTAAGCTAAAAGCTTGTGGGTAGAAGGTCAGAAAGCTAGGGTTTATATATATCTTTTGAAAAGTAATAAAACAATAAAGTAATAAAGTAATAAAACAATAAAGTAGTAATGTAATAAAGTAATAATGTAATAAAGTAATAAAGTAGTAAAGTAATAAAGTAATAAAGTAATAATGTAATAAAGTAATAAAGTAATAAAGTAATAAAGTAATAATGTAATAAAGTAATAAAGTAATAAAGTAATAATGTAATAAAGTAATAAAGTATTAAAGTAATAATGTAATAAAGTAATACAACTATACAATAATAGAAACACTTAGAATATTCTAGCGTTTAGAATTTAGAAACCTGTTCTATAACATTTCCTTCCGCTTTAAGAACTGACTCCGTTAGTTCTCAATTCTATTAATCTATTAAAGTTTTTAGTATAAAGTCTGTTCATTTTGCTCAGGGTTATGAACTGGGTCTGGTATAATCGTGGAAGAACTTGAGGTTGGAGAACTTGATTAATCCGGTGGGCTCCTTTCCAAAAGTTATACATTTTATGTGATCCCAATGAGTCTTTCATGAGTCGTCTAATTTCGTTGGAAACTTTAGGATTATTTTGAAATTCATTTAGAATAATTCCTAAATAATAACAAGTTTCCAGAGTGCGAACTTGTTTTTCCCTTTTACTTCCTTAGATTTCTTCTTTTAATCGACCGATAATTTCATTAACTTTATCTTTCCAAGAAAAGGTTAGGAGAGGGATTGCTCGAAAGGGAGGGTTCACTTTTTCTTCTGTTAGGTCATTGATAATTCCATTAACAGTAGTGCTTTGGTCTTGTGTGGTATCAACTGTTTCTAGAGCCGTTTCATTATTTCTATTGGTAGTAGGGCCTGGGATTACATCTAGATCTTCTAGGATTTCTTCACTTCTGGTATCTACTTCAATATTACTATTATCAAAGGTTATGTTCTCTTCAAAATTTGGAGAAGGAATTTCATTCGGAGTTGTAGGGTAATTAGTTTCTAATTCAGGTAGGGGAGTATCAGAAACATTGTTTCCATTATCTTCTGTGTCTTCTAATGGAAATTCTAGAGAAAGCAAAATCTCCATTTCTTTCATTATTACAATTCTATTTCTAGTAATAATAAGACTAGCACTGTATGCAACAGATTCTTTGTTCCAACATTTAACTAATTCCATAAGTGTTGTTAACGTTTGGGTTCCAATAATAGGAGTTTCCATTTTAAGAAAAAAAAAATTTAAAGTTTTGGCTTTTAAAGAAAAAGGGAAAAGAAGAAAGGTTTTTAGAAATTTAATACTTGAATAAGGGTGATTTGGCTAAGTTACTAAAGTATTGTTGTACATGCTAAATTAAAAATAAACTAAAGAATAATGCTATGTGATTGTTTCGCGGAGTTAATCATGTGACCCACAAATTCGTAACGATGATCACATGACTGAAAATTTACTTGCATATCAAAAATGCCGTCAAGTCGATTTGCGCTTTCTAGTGACGATTTCGTACTAAGATAAGCTTAGTAGAAAAGATGCGGAATCTTCTGATGGGTATACAGTCAAAATTTCAGCTCAAACGGAGCAATATTAAGCGACTTTACTTAGTAGCAAACGTTCTACGGATTCAAAATTCGATTTTCTATATATTCTAAAGTTTCTATTTTTAAACAAAAAGGGTTCTAATTTTTGGGCAAAAGTGGGGTAAACTTAGATTCTAAAAAAAAATGTTCGCCATACACAATAAATTAAGGGGGTAACACTGTGTTTCCATCCGTTTTAAGAATTTCTCCCTGGAAATTCTAAATGACAATCATAGGTTGCCAATCTTGTTTCTCGTAGTACTTAACAAGACGATCACTATTGTAATACTGCTTTAATGTTTTTCCATCCATTGTACACAGTTTATAGTCGGCATTATTTAATTTTTCTTTAATAATAAATAGTCCTATTCTTTTCTCTTCAAATTTTGCAGAGCGAGAGGCTTCTATGTCTTTTCTTTGTACCCAAACTTTGTCACCTATTTCAAATTCTTCTTTTTGTATTCTGGAGTCAAATCTAACTTTCTGTTTCTTTTGGGATTTAATTGTATTCTTTCTGGCAGCATTATGTTGGTATGGTAATTCATCTATTAATTCAAAGCTCTTTGTAATATGCTGTTTTCTAGTGATATTTCTTCATCTGAGTCAACTGGGTCTATGGGGATAACAGTTTCAATGGGTAGAATAGCTTGTCTACCATA
>QKWP01000177.1:44153-142259 GCA_003550325.1 Gigaspora rosea | reverse complement strand
TAAAGTAATAAAGTAATAAAGTAATAATGTAATAAAGTAATAAAGTAATAAAGTAATAATGTAATAAAGTAACACAACTATACAACAATAGAAACACTTAGAATATTCTAGCGTTTAGAATTTAGAAACCTGTTCTATAACGGGGTTTATATTGCAAACCAAAAATTTTTAACTTTAGAATATAGCTATCCTACTTTTTTGTCAAGATAACCTATAATTTGCGACTAAGTAAAGTTTTTTAGAGCACAATTTTACATATAATTTCTGTTTTAAAATAAGCAAATATTTGTTTTTAATGAAGTTACATTTTGAAATAGTGCAAAATTAACAAAATTCAATACAGTTTTTAAGCTCAAAATTTTCTTCTTTTCTTGTTTTATAAGTTTGTAAAATTTTAATTTTAAATTAATTAGCTAAGCCAAAAAGGATCTTCAGTCCAAAGTTCATTGTAAATTCATATGTTTTTATTATAATTTTTATTATAAACTTATTTCAAAGCTATTTTAAGGGGACATGTCCTATGACTGTATTTGTTTTGTTATGTATCACGCGACCAGGTGTTATACAACAATGTATTATAAATATAATTTTCCTAAAATAATAATAAAATAAAATAATAACTATTCGTTCTATAACAATATACTACCAAGAAATTGGAAATAAAATATCAGGAAATTTAAAATATTCAAGAATTTATGTAAATTACGGAATTTTGCACATTTTTAAATTTAATAATTCTAACAAATTCTAAATATAATTTTTGAAAATTTATTAAATTTTATAACTTGTATGCTAGCGTTTTCACTAATAAATGCTTGTATTATAAAAATGTGATAATGTAAATAAACAAGATAAAATCATATTGATACTTTTGATCCTAAAAATTGTTTTATTTAAATCTCTTATAATTACAATTTCACTTCAGCAACAATAATCAAAAAAAAAGTTCATTCCAATAGCTTCCTCAAATAAGCAAATTTTTGAAAATAAGTAAACATTTACAGTTTCAATTCGAATTCCACATAGATAACTATACTTAAATTATAATAATACAAAAGAATCATCGATTTTTGATAAAAAAAAAAAAAAAAAGAATTGTTAACATTTATTCATCCAACTTCCCAAGACTATTTATTTCAATAGTACCATATTAGCAGATTTTTGATAATATATAAATGATTTATATTCGTCCTTCTCAACCCCTATACCGTAAAGATAACACCTACCAACTTGATATATACCATCAGCATTATTCATATTAGCGGATCTTTGATAATGAAGAAATGCCTTATGTTCATCTTTTTTAACCCCAATTCCAAAATGATAGCAATAACCAACTTGAAATATACCATCAGAATTATTCGTATTAGCAGATTTTTGATAATAGGTAAATGCCTTATGTTCATCCTTTTCAACTCCAATCCCATGTTCGTAGCAATATGCAAGGCTATATATTCCACTATAATTATCCATATCAGCAGATTTTTGATAATAAATGAATGCCTTAAGTTCATCCTTTTCAACACCAATTCCTTTTTCATAACAATATCCGAGATTGTACATTCCATTCGAGTTACCCATATCTGCAGACTTTTGATAATAATTGAATGCCTTATATTCATCCTTTCCAATTCCAATACCTTTTCGATAACAAAGTCCAAGTCTGTTTACTCCACTAGAATTACCCATATCAGCAGATTTTTGATAACAAATGAATGCCTTTTGTTCATCTTTTTTAACGCCAATCCCTTTTCGATAACAATGTCCTAGCCTGTTTATTCCATTAGCATTACCCATTTCAGCAGATTTTTGATAATAAATAAATGCCTTATATTCATCTTTTCTAATTCCAATTCCTTTTTGATAACAACTTCCAAGATTGTACATTCCAATAGAATTACGCATATCAGCAGATTTTTGATAATAAATAAATGCCTTATGTTTATCCTTTTCAACACCAATTCCTTTTTCGTAACAAAGTCCAAGATTGTTCATTCCACCGGAATTACCAATATCAGCCGATTTTTGATAATATGTGAATGCTTTAAATTTATCTTTATCAACTCCAACACCTTCGTCGTAGCAATATCCAAGATTATACATTCCATTAGCATTTCCCATATCAGCAGATTTTTGATAATAAATGAATGCCTTATGTAAATCCTTTTCAACACCAATTCCTTTTTCATAACAATACGCGAGACTATTCATTCCTAAAGCATTTTCCATTTTAACTAATTTTTGATAATAAATTAATGCTTTATTATTATCTTTTTCAACACCAATTCCATCTCGATAACAAACACCAAGGGAATCGATTCCATATGGATCTTCCATATCAGCAGATTTTTGATAATAAATAAATGCTTTATGAACGTCTTTTTCAACTCCAATTCCATTTTCATAACAAAAACCAAGATTATACATTCCAATAGAACTTCCCATCTCGGCAGATTTTTGAGAATGAATAAATATATTATTATTATCATTTTTAATCCATTTTTCATAATGATAACAATATGCAAGAATATTTTGAATTATAGAATTAGATTGAATTATAGGATTTGTTTGGTTATTTAAACATAAGTTGATTATTTCTTCTGGTTTTTGTTGATTATTCGTCATATTCTGTTCTATTGAGTAAATAATTGAACCACCATAATTTCCTTTCATAACTTCTTTATTATGAAGGTCACATAATTCTTCGATAACTCTATTTAAAAAATCTTGTGAATTTTGTAATGATAAATCTACTTGTTTTGAAATATTATTATCAACTTGTTCTTTATAATTATTAATAGCTCCTTTTATTGACATTTCTGTTGATGCATTATTGTAAATGCCTGGTAAATTTTTTTCATTTGACATGATGAAATAAAATTTTAAGGTGTTAAACAATAAAAATTATGATTCGCAGTAAATTATTTACTGTTATACAAATATTTTTGTACTATGATGCACAGGAAGAAAAAGAACTTACTTTATTAGAAAATCTTACGTCGATCATTTTTAATCTCCACACTCTCGTATAACGCGTGATGCTTATCCTTCGTTTCGAGAAAGAATTGGCATTATCCAAGTGCATATCTATTGTTCTATCCGTAAAAATTTTTTATAGTAAATATAATATAATGTTCTTATTTATTATGTTTTGTTTCTAATGCCAGAGAATACTATGATTCAGGGATGCAATGGAATGTATAAACATAAGTATGGACAAAGTATGGATATGTTACGCAAAAAAGAATTACTAATGTCTCGAAATTTATTTTGACAACTTGGTCAAATTGAGAAAAAATGTTTATTGCATCATTAAATTTATATATGTATGTGTAATTTTTAATAATATAATATTGTGATATAAAATTTATGGACACTAATTGAAATTATGGGCATGGACATGAACATGAGCATGGACCAGTCAAGAATCCACGGGCACAGTGACATGACAACACTGGCTATGATAAGAGAAAATATTGTTCGAAGAGTGTTTTAACCCCAATTTTTTTTTGTCGGCATACCGCTGATCATTTCTGTGTAAGTTTACAAGTAAACATTGCACACATTTTTTATTGGTTGTGCTTTTGCTCATGATCCGCCACATTTCCTTTTACATCAAAAATTTTATCGCGTGATAACGATAGTGTCATATGTGCATGCCCAAAAACTTTAAAAATAATGTAGTAAATTTAAGTTGTTCCGGGGTGAATTGTACGCTCGATAATCTATACTATAAAATATAAATTTTATGATATAAGACGACTCGCAGAGAAGTGACTTGGTGATTTGGTATTAATTTATTTAGACGATTGATTGCAAAGATTTCTCAAAGGAATTTATTAAATGTATTATAAGTTTAATATCGGAATCTATGCTTTTATAGATTCTACTATCTTAAGAATTCAAGGGACTAAGACCGTTTGAAGTTAATTTTTCGGTTAACATCCCCCAGCTGAAGTCTCCCACCTCCCCCCCGAAAACGAACAGCCAATCAAAACGCTGGATGACTCTCGCTAGTCACCTGATTTATAATTGCCCATCTTTGTTCATTTTTATATATTCATTTCATATGTTCGTTTCATTTTTACCCCCTCCCGAGAGTCCTGGAAAAGTGATATTAACCGAAGAATCAACTTCAAACGGCCTTAGGGATAAATTACATATTACATCCTTAATGAATTAAAGAAAATTAATTCTAACGTAGGAGCTTACAATAATAATTACAACATATTATAATTAAAGAAAAGGCTTAGCTTCGCTTACTACAATATTTCATATTGCAGCCACTTGTAATTATTTCTTGATTTTTCTATCTTTTCACATTTTCTTATACGCATACTTGTTCTTCGGATATTTGAGTTTCGCGTTTGTTGTTGATCTTATTCGGCCGACATGCCTCATCTGATAGTACAAACCTTTAGCCTCAATTACAATGGCGATTACTTCTTTGAACACGAGTTTACTGTGCCCAATTCCGTAGATCCATCTTTTGCCGGTGACAATGTTTTCTCGGGTATATTGTAGTTAAACTCATTTATTCATGTGAATGATTTTTGAATTTTTATTGTCTTAACTCCCGCTTGAATTCAGGTGAATCATCCCAACAATGTATAATATTTATTTAGCAAGTTACAATTATGATTGGCAATTGTATTATTTTATTGTACTGTAAACAACGCAACTAAGTATAATCAGTGTTTAAAATTGGCATATATAATGTATACATGTGCAAGAGTTTTCTTTAATTTACAAGAATTTTTTTTTAATATGTAAGAATTTTGTAAAATAATTTTAAAAATCTCTCTTAAAAATCTATTATTTGTAACCTAAACTACAAATTTGTAAGACAGGTCTTTGATATCTTGCTTTTTAAAAAAGTTATAAGGGATTAAAGTTCAGCAACTTTTATATGACAATCGGCTAATCAGATTGATGCCTGATAACGTGTGTGCAGTTTGATTGGTTAATATTTATTATTAAAAATTACTAAATACTGTACAATATACAAACATATTATAATTAGCCAATCAGAACTTGTGTTATGTACATATATTAACCAATCACAATTTGTGTTACATACCTTAATTTGGCACACTCTAAAAAAATGGATGGTTTTTGCTGTCCAGTACTGTAGAAAAATAAAAATTACTTGCACACTGTGCGTATAATAACGAAAAAATTGTTTATTGAAATTTATTATAATGAATTTATTCAAAATATTTATCAGAATTAAATTCTTTGCACCATGTTATTGTGTCAATTGTGTCAATTGAATAAGAATCTTTGATAGTTATGAATATAATTATAAGGTCACAATGGATATTTTATTTGGATTACATCTAAATAACTCTCGAAACACCAGATTCAATTGATTTTTCACTAAATTTAAACACATTAAAACAATAAATAAAAATTAATTATTCTTGGCCCATATGAATGCAGAAATAATTACCTGATTTTTTTGTATTCTCTGTTAATACTTTTATTTTCATTTGCTCTTTCCATTAACAAAACTCCACTTTATTTGTACGTCTAGTTTCATATATAGGAATCTAAAGCTTTACTACTATTATAATACAATATCAGTGAATCTTTTTATCATATCAGTTTTAGATTCTTTTCAGTTGTCTACAGATGATAAGGTAGGTCTTTCCTTGATCTTTCTTACAGTATTACCCTTCTTAATCCTGTAAGAAATTATTATTATAACCCAAAGATCTGTTTGTATATGAGGGCAAAGCTTTATCATTTATGTTTTAAAATTAGGTAGTCAACCCATTTGAATTAGAAATCCCTATATAAAATCAGTAAAATATGATATGCACTTACGTAGCTACATGGCACATTGTGAAGGGTTCCCTGCACCCGTGATAGAACTAGTTTCTTTTCTTTGTTGATATTTTTCTATTTTCTTCTTTTTCCTTCTTTGCCTTTCTCTTTTCTTCTTTACTTCACCCGATATACATAGCCCCATATATAGTACTGTAGTAAATTGTTTTCTTATCTGTAAACGCCTGTGAACTTATTTGCAAAATTTATTTCGCGCATTTATTCACTTTATCGCATTTATTCGCGAAGTCGCATTTATTTGCTTTCTTGCATTTATGCACTAAGTTCAGTGGCGGAAAACTTGTATGAAAGTAGGATTAATGCAGTAATGTAAAAGTATAAATACAATGTCTCTTGTCTTTAGAGCAAGACAGCTTTGTTAGCTCCTAAAGTCCAATGTTGTATAGTAATAACCTTCGAAATTAGAGTAGAAGTGTTATAAGTTAGTACTCCCGATATAACAAATAAACTGTTGATATTATAAACCGATACTTTCCCGATACGTAAATCTGTATAAACCCGTGACCCCATATTAGAGTCTCGTGACATAATTGAGAGACTCTATTTGACCCTAGTTAATCAGACCAAGTTTATCCATGCTGTACCAAGACTCTCCGAACCTTGAAACCCAGACCAAATCTTTCACGCCTCTTTCTGCCTGCCAGTTCAAGGTTTAGGAGTTTTGAGAGTGTGTAGAGTTGATTTAGTTAGTGTTATTAGTGTATAGCTATTATAGATATCGGTAGGGTCAAGTTCACCCCTTCTCAATTGGTAGTGACTGTGAGATAGAACTTCACCAACCCGAAAACTGAGGGACGAATACGCCAAAATGGACCAGTACTATTATCACTTTGTACCAGAATCGGCTGCAAGATACTGATACTCAAATAAAGGTGCTCAGTATCAAGCAAAGGAGATAAGACCACTGGTAACCCAAAGATACTTCTGAGTGAAAAGATAGTGCACTTATTGGCACAAAAACGGACACATAGTTGGTCAATACCCAGAAGTAAAAGAACTAGAAGAACTATGTACTGCCTTATCTGAAGCTTTAACCGATAACCAAGTAACCCAATTCCAATAGATCGTAAATGAGATCTTTGGAAATAATTATATCGATAATATGCAACTTCCCTATGCTCTGGAATTAGTACTTGAAATATTAGAAGATTTTACTAATTATACAAGTACTAAAGAAGTGCTGATTGTATACTTACTGCCGTATATCCACGTGACTTCATCCAGGAAAAATCAACTTCCAATAACTCCTACGGCAAAAGTTTCTGTACCAAAGCCCAAAACCCAGTAACCGAAGTACGTGGCGCATATCTCGTCCTAGAAAAACCAAAAGAAAAGAAAACTCTTACAAAAGTAAATAGTACTAAGAAAGGTGAAGCAAAGACACCCACATACTATCAAAAATCTGTAAATATTGGACCCACTAATAGAACATACCCGGATGGATTCTGCTATAAGAAAGAAGTTGGAGTTATGAAGAACAAGAATAAAGTAATAAGAGTTGAAAAGGAACTCTCAATAACTTACCCGAAATGTATAGAGAATAACCTAGAGAAAAGTGACCAAGAAACGTTAGTCGAAGGCGATGATGCAAGTTGCAAAGAAAAGAATAAAAATAAAGAAAAGCCTCTTAAAAGGTGAAGCTTTACGACTTGCCTGCGAGAACTGGACCAGAAAAGTTGCCAAATTTCAACAAACCACTAGCAAACTGAAGGAACTAATCAAAATAAAGCTGACCAAAGTCAACGAAGCATCAAATCGTGATGACAGTTACCAAAGCGAAGTTGGAGCTGGACTAGATAAAATAGAAGTATTAGTCATAAGCAAAAATCTAGTAATGCTAAAAGAATGATGATTGAAGCTGACACGCCTAAGACCTTTGTTTTCTGCCAAAAACCTGCTAAAGAAACATATTACGTTTAGGAAGAAATCGGAGTAGAGAAGAATAAAAATAAGGGTAATTCTAGAAAAAGAAGAAAGGAAAAGATTGTACCTGAATGAGTTTTGAAGCTTGCTATTGCCCCTGATCAAGTTGAACAAGAAGTCAACAAAATGGACCTAAGCCAAAACGAAGCTCCAATCGTATATCCCATACAAATCCAGATTCGCAAAGTTTCCTATAAAAAGAAGGAGTTGAGAAAGTCAAATAAAATTCGAAGTCGCATAAAGAACATGGAGGAAGGAATCGGCTCACACTTACCATGGTGGAATGCAACCATTGTTTTTGACCCCGGAGGTAACAGGAGAAGTTCCCTCCAAAGAAGAGAAAAATTAGTATAAACCAAAAAAAAAAAACAATCAGAAGTTGAAAAATTAGCTGAAAAACAACTAAGAAAAAAGAGAGTTAAATAATTGATCAACCGCTAAAAGCTATAAAATCACAAGCCAATTACCCTATATATCGGTCCCGTGATCGCCCATTGTGATCAACAATCGAAGCCACATTGTTCAAACCCCGTTGCTGGAACCGATCTACAAGGTTATTGAAATCTGTGAACTAAACTTGATCCAAAAAAAAAAAATTATTAGCATCCGAAAAACAAAGTCCTAATTCAACCATTCAAACAATTGTACTGGCATCAAAGAGAAACTTATCTGAAGCCTGGTGGTAACTCCACAAGACCTGGCAACTCTAAAAACTTTATCACACCTTCTATTTTCAAAGTCTTAGTCTTGTAGAATTATTGGAAGAAGCCCATTGAAACTAAACCGATAAAAAAAAAAAAAGCTGCAGATATAGGCGATGTTGGAGGGATTTTAGAAGTTAGTAATTGTTATTGAAATGGATTCGGTGTACCGAGAGATATACAATGAGCTAATTATTGGTATCGAAAGGAAAGAGCCATAAAAAGGATAAACAAGTCATCATATAAGGATATTGATGATAATTTGAAAAAAATTTTAGAAAAGTACCAACTGTCGTGGATTCCTTATAACGAATTCAGGAAAATACAAGAAATAGGAGGAGGTGGATTCGCAACTGTTTATTTCGCGTATTGGCTCAATAAAACTATAAATACTTGGATGGATATTGCACTTAAATTGATTCATGGTTCAAATAAATGTAATCAAGAATTTATCAGTGAGTTGAAACAACATTGCGAGATCGGATACAACAATTCATCATTCACGGAGTATCAAGAGATGATAAATCTAAAGATTACATTATCGTTTGAATTACGCGAGCAAAGGTCATTGCGTCAAAAATCTTCCTAATGTAGCACTAATAGCACGGAAAGAAGAAATTAATGGTGTTGTGCCATATGTAGCACCCGAAGTTCAAATGGGTAAAGAGTGCATGCAAGCAGCTGATATCTACAGCTTTGGGGTTATCATGTCCAAAATAACAATGGGAAGAAGAGCATTTGATGGTGAAACTTTCGATACTAAGCTTGCGAAAAGCATTTGTCAAGGAAAAAGACCAGAATTTGATAAGAAAACACCAGATTGTTACGTTAAATGGGCCAAGAGATGCATGGACTGGGATCAGAATAAACAGCCCATGGCAACTGATATTGCACACATAATTAGTGGTTGGCTTTGCGATATGAGGCAGGATGAGGATAATAAAATCAAGAAACAATTTTTAGAAGCTGACAAGGTCGAACCTAATAATGGATTATCGATTCATTTAGAATTACTTACAGTAACATCATTCCACGAAAAAGACGACTGATAAATGAGGGGACCTGCTAGATATTGTAAAACTGATTTATCGACCAACGGCAGTAAAAAAGTAGAAGACTTAGTAATCGGTAAAAATAGTTGTATTTATATAGATCCCCAAATTGATCATCAATTACCTCATTCGGCGAACAATTACATGCTCTGTAAATCCATTCCCGTACTTCACCAACACATGGGATCATCCTAAAGCTGGATCAGAAATTACATCAAGCCCAATCGGCAACCTGATAGTTCTTATCCTGTGACCCCTGTAAGATTCGAAAAACAGACCCGATATTAGAGCATGGTTGGTCGGAATGGGGTAAAGTGAGTTGTGGGGCTCTATTTACAAGTACCGTTAAAATTATTATTTATAAAAAAAAAAAAAAAAACTACGAACCAGGAGCCACTCAAGATCAATCTCAGAAATTCAAAAGCTACCATATAGAAAATCAGAGGCTTCCTAAAGATATTGAATATCGGGATCGAATGATTAAACTTGATAATTCAAATGTGCCTGCAGTAATGAATACCAGGATGGATAGGATGAGTTGTGAGTCCCTATCTGCGAAAGCCAGTGGAATTACTGACACAGAAGCCACAAAATAATTGGGACGGAAAGAAGGAAGGAACCGACTGCATTACCTGCTGGATAAGACTCAAGATAAGTCCCAGAGGAATGTCAAAGTGTATCTCCGTGTTCGTCGCAAAGGCTTATGAGAAGAGCCAGAAAATGAATCTATAGAAGTATCCATGAGAGTGGAAACTGCTATAAAAATGGAATTGGCATTGAAAAAGATGAACAGGGAAGACTAAAAGAATGTACCTCAAACACAGAAACCCGATGGTAACTCCAATCCAGTCTAGGTAGTTGGTGTCCTAGCTTAGAAGAAGTATCCAAGCCTCGATACCCTTTTCTCGTTGAACTTGAAAATAAGGGTGGAGGATTGTGAAGGGTTCACTGCGCCCGTGATAGAACTAGTTTCTTTTCTTTGTTGATATTTTTCTATTTTCTTCTTTTTCCTTCTTTGTCTTTCTCTTTTCTTCTTTACTTCGCCCGATATACATAGCCCCATATATAGTACTGTAGTAAATTGTTTCTTTATCTGTAAATGCCCGTGAACTTATTCGCAAATTCACTTTCGCGCCTTTATTCACTTTGTCGCATTTATTCGCGAATTCGCATTTATTCGCTTTCTTGCATTTATGCACTAAGTTCAGTGGCGGAAAACTTGTATGAAAGTAGGATTAGCAGTAATGTAAAAGTATAAATACGATGTCTCTTGTCTTTAGAGCAAGACAGCTTTGTTAGCTCCTAAAGTCCAATGTTGTATAGTAATAACCTTTGAAATTAGAGTAGAAGTGTTATAAGTTAGTACTCCCAATATAACAAATAAACTGTTGATATTATAAACTGATATTTTCCTGATACGTAAATCCGTATAAACCCGTGACCCCATATTAGAGTCTCGTGACATAATTGAGAGACTCTATTTGACCCTAGTTAATCAGACCAAGTTTATCCACACCGTACCAAGACTCTCCGAACCTTGAGACCCGGACCAAATCTTCCACGCCTCTTTCTGCCTGGCAGTTCAAGGTTTAGGAGTCTTGAGAGTGTGTAGAGTTGATTTAGTTAGTGTTATTAGTGTATAGCCGTTATAGATATCGGTAGGGTCAAGTTCACCCCTTCTCAACATGCAAAACCAGAAACGTTTGGAACTACCGTAAAGTCCTTAATATAAACTGAAATTAAACAACTCTTCTAAAAAAATCAGCCTTAGAGGGTTGCTTATATTCGGGACTTTACGGTACCTTTATAATTATATAATTATGATTACTGCATAGTATATTGGCTCTTTTAGTATGTCATAAAACTTTTGATTATACATAACAGCACTAATTAATTATGAAAAAACAATAATGAATTCGAAAAGAGATAGATTCATAATACATTTTTGCCAATTTATTTCACTCGCAATTTCATAATTCAATTTTTATACTTTCGGCACGATGGATTTTACTGAACGTGTTGCGAAACCAAAATATCGTCTGCAAATAATTTTAGTACAGTATTGTACAGTTGAACCTCCCTAAACCGATATTGGTATTGAGAAGTTATCGGATTTGAAATCATTATAAACTATTAGATTCATATAGCAGAAACAGACTTGATAGATTAATTTTTTATCAGATTGATATGTTAAAAGTTTTGACAAGGAGGTTCAACTGTATTAGGTTCATATAGTTGGTTGATTAATATTTTATCAGATTTGACCGGTTATCAGTTTTGACAGGATCGGTTTTGGGAGGTTCAACTGTATAAATTTAATAATTGTCGCGGCTGAAGATGGAAACGACTGAATATGGAACTATTAATTATTTAACATGAAATTTTTGTGGTGAATTTCTTAGCTTTTTTTTAATAGTTAAGTTAGAGTTTAGGATGATTTTGATATAAATGATTTTGTTAGGGTTTATATTTTTAAATCAAAGTCCCTAATTTCCAGCTTCAGCCGCGACAATAATTTCCATGTGCGATATTTCGAATCATTTTTATACGAACATAATAGGCTCAGGTACAAGTCAAATGTCATCAATTGCGGCATTTTTAATTTATCTGAGACCGCTACATTCTATGAGTCAAAGACCATTCATTACTTTAACGAAAATATTTAAAATTAGAATATTGTTTTTAATGAACTCTCACCGCGCGTATAAGGAATTATAAGCATAAGAATTTAAAGGCTGTGATAAATAAAGAAATTTTTTTATTTAAGGTAAGTTTACATATAACAAGTTCTTGCATACATTATTTATATTTTCATCAAGACCACTACCATTATATTAAAGTATCAGTTAATTTCTTTAATCAAACAATTGTTTATTACTTATTATCTTCACATAAAATAGTTCATATATAAATCTAGAAATAATTAATAACGAGGATTACATTAATAATTCATTCACTTTTATATTCGCGGACTAAGTCCTTATAATAGGGTGAGAATAGGAAGAATTCTAATGATAATTATTTATAATTTATCTATCAGAATTACTTGCTTAGTAATATTAATTTTTCTTAATGATGGCTAAATAAGTAGACGGTGATAGTTATTTATGCTCATTATATTATATCAAATCTATTATTTATATAGGTTAACTATATACTAATCTAATTAGGTTCAGACGCGATATAGCAAATTTTATTGCACATAGTGCTTTGTTATTTTGAGCCAAATATGTAATTTTCAAAATGTCCACGTGTATTATTACGTGCAAAGTCTGTAGTAACACATCAGATATTTATGAAAAAGCCTTAGAAATTCAAGATAGTTTTCCCGCTGAAAAACTGCTACTAATCCACATTAAGTTGATTCCATAATTATTAGAAATCCAGAAGAATATTATCTTTAAGAACTTTGGAAATTAAAATGACGATAAATGGATATTTCATTAATCATCAATTAATGTAAACTTTTTAAAATTTCAAATAATTGAGTTTATACAGCTAGATTATAAATTATTTACAAATAAATTTTTCAACAAAGTTGGAAGAAGTCGTATCCTATAGTTCTTGGAAGCATTAGATGAAATAAGGTTATATGAATATGAACGCATATGAATATATAGGTACTTTGCTCATCGTTATTATACATATTTTTCTATCCCTTCGATTTTATAATTCTATGATTATTTATATCGGCAGATTTTGCAAATTGACCTTTTTGCCAGCCCTCAGATCTAATAAATAATAGTTAATAGTTAATACCCGGCATATAACAATTACTTGTATGCGAATTTTTTTTTTTATTAGCTATGATTATTTGCATGACTTAATCAGTTTTGTCCCACCACAGCCAAAAATCGGACAATACCCTTTAATTTTAGGGTACTTTAAAATCCGCCGATATGTCAATATTTAATCTATAATAAAACTTCATATTACATGATCGATTAGATTACAAACTTTTTTCACGAACAAATTATTACATAGTTTAGAATTTAAACAGTCTTTTTTAAACCATATTGCTACTATAAAAAAATTCCACTGAAATAATTGTACCCATGCCAACAATTATTTCAATATATAATTGTTATTTGTTGATTGTGTTGGTAAATTATTTGTATCAGGCATAGTTTTTATTATATGACCGATTATAAAACTACTTTCAATAACAAATTATTTCATAATTTAAAACCTTACGTAGTCTTTTGTAAACCAACATTGCTACTATAAAAACTATAATAATTATACACATACCAATAATGATTCCAGTATAAAAATTGATATCTGGTGTTATTGGTGAATGAGTATCAGGCACAGTTTTTTTTATAGTTTTACTACCTGTTTGACAATCAAATGTGAAAGAAGTGGTATTAATTTTGCCAAGATTGGTTCCCCGGCAATCAAAAGCACTCGAATCAGAAGGGTCAAAATAAGAATTTAAAGTTAAATTTGAAAGATCTGGATTTGCAGAACAGTTTAATGAAACTAAGTGCTTATAGTTATGTAAATCTAAATAAGTTAATAAGTTGTTACTAATATCAAGGTGAGTAAGTATATCAGAAATTGGACCAATATCACTTAGAGAATTGTGAGAAAGGTTAATTATTTCAAGTGCAGATGGGATATACATTGAGAAATTAATAAGATTATTATGAGAAAAGTCCATTGTTTGTAAAGAAAGTTGCGATATATTGAAATTATTTATTTGATTAAACGAAGCGTTTAATTCAAGTATACTTGTAAAATTATCTGATGGCCCTAAATTTATTGTATTTGTTAAGTTTTTGCTACTAACATCTAAAATTTTTATGCTTGTTCTGTTTATAGGAGGATAAGTTTGATTAATGTATTTATTAGCTTCCATCATTTTATTTTTTAATAAATAAATTTTGGAACTTTAGGAGTAGTCTAAATCACAGCAACGAGTATATAAGCACTGAGTAATAAAGGAGGTAGTGTTATACATAACAAAAACTGTAAACTGTAGCATGGTACACAAAACTTCTATTGATTTTGTGTAGTCTACTAAAAAACACCAATGTAGCACAAAACCTTAATA
The DNA here is from genome assembly GCA_003550325.1 of Gigaspora rosea. Taxonomy (NCBI): domain Eukaryota; kingdom Fungi; phylum Glomeromycota; class Glomeromycetes; order Diversisporales; family Gigasporaceae; genus Gigaspora; species Gigaspora rosea. The sequence goes on along the minus strand of QKWP01000177.1, from coordinate 127,677 downwards.
AAAAACATCGTGATCTCAAATACAAGTGATGTTGATTTATCAACGTCCTTAAATAAAATTATAATTTTAAAATAAGAATAATACGATTTCGTAAATGAATTTAAATTTAATTATAAAATAATAATAAAAGAAAGGCTACAAATATATGCACAATAACCTGGATTTTTTAAACGAACAAAATAATTTTTGTGCAAGGTTAATATGCAAAGACATGTTATGTAACAAAGGGTGTTCGTTTCTGTATCACACACAAATATTTAAATGGTACGTACGTACGTACATACTCAGTATTTTGAGTTGAACTTTCCTAAAAATTCCACGAAATAAAATCATTCTTTTATAATTATTAAAAAATAACATGGTAGACGCCAATCAATACATTAATCAAGCTTTTCCCCCTAATGTAAACAGAACAAACATAACAAGATTAGATGTTAGTAACAAAAACTTAATAAATACAATAAATTTAGGGCCATCAGAAAATTTTAGTTCTATTGTCGAGTTAAATACTTCATTTAATCAAATAAGTAGTTTTGCGCTAGGGCAACTACCTTTTATGCAAATAATGGATTTTTCTCATAATCTTCTTACAAATTTTCTTATAACAGATTCATTACTATTACCTACCCTTAGCATAATAAATCTTTCTTACAATCTTTTAAGTGATATCGGTCCAGGTTCTGTTATACTTACTCACCTTGATGTCAGCAATAACTTATTAACTCACTTAGATTTACAAAATTGTAAGAATTTGGTCGCATTAAATTGCTCGGCAAATCCCGATCTTTCAAATTTAACTTTGAATTCTTATTTTGATCCTTACGATTCAAATGCTTTTGATTGCCGGGGGACCAGCATTGGTCAAATCAATACCACTTCTTTCATATTTGATTGTCGAACAGGCATTAGAACTTTAAAAAATGCTACAGTATCGCAATCAAACAAGAATGCATCACACAATGATCCAGGGTTTATTATTGGGATTCCTATTGGGATTATGGCAGGCATATTTATATTAGTTACCATTATATTTATATTTACAAAAAGTAGGGTGAGATGTGTTCGGGTGAGCAGAACAGTAAACTTCATAGAACCGCCTGAATAAAGTGTGTCGTGCTATTCTATTAAATTACTCTATGCATTTAAGTTATTCAGGCTTATAGGATTTATATCATATGATTTAATTTTTTTTTTACATTAATTATTCTGCTTAATTGTAATATTTATTTAACTAGTAGACGTTTTTGATTTAATTTTTTGAAAAAATTCTATTTCAAGTTTTAGAATATTAAACACCAATTACATAAGCCATTCTTGAGAAACATCACACTTTTTTGTTATTTACATCTTCTGTGAGTGTTGAAGTCGTCCTTGTTATTTATACCTAAATATAGCATACAAATATTCAACGAAATGAATTTGCAGTTAGACTACCAATATGTCTTAAAAATCTAGCGCTGCACCACATATAATAAAACATAGCATCGTGTGAATATTATATTAGCGGTCATTTAACTTCTGACTATGTAATAATTGCCTCAGATAATTAGAGTGAATATGTCTAGGTTAGCGTAATGTGGAGAAAAAATGTGCCATTTTATTAGAAACCGTGGTATCGAGTTCAAACATCTTTAGTTAGACAAATCTACGGAGGCAAGAATAAATCTACATATTAACATGAAAGGTGATCTAGGAAAATGTTAATTGATTAATAGCATTATAAAATTCTCTTATGAACACCGCTATTTTAGCTTAATTTCTATTTTTATTTATTTATTTAATTTAACCTCAAGTTTATTTCAAGTTGCTGCAATCTAAACTTGACAGGGAATTTCTATAACAAAATAGGGTTTCTAATTCTTTTAAATGATTAATCTTTAACTTTTTTAATGCTTAAGAGAATAACAATATGAGGATTTTAATTTTCGATTACTTTTTTTTTTTTTTTTTTTTTTAAAAAAACTAATATTTGTTCATTAAGTGCGAATTCCAATATTGTACAAACTATATTCTCGGAAAAAAAAAATCAAAGTGGTGGGATAACATTGCGTAATAGCAAAACTAGTACCGAAAAGTCTAAGGAATTCTAAATTAACTCGGTTAGAAAATTCAAATTCCACCTATTAAGTGGACTTGAAATTAAAATTTAGTTAATCATTATCAATCAATTAAAATATTTTTAAAAATGTGATTGAAATTCCCTTTCAAATTGTTCTAAACTATAAAAAGACTAAGTTGTAAGAATATCACGTAATGCATTTGAGAACATACTAAATTTCTCGATGACAAATCTGTTAATCGACGAAAAGATTATTATTTCTGTATTAAGTTCTTCATGATCCATTAAGTATAACTATTGAGGTAGAATAATGGTGGTAGCAAAAAAGTAACGAATATGTGATAGCCGACCATTTCCGACCTACAGGACTTAAAGAGATCGAAATGTAAGATAAGATAATCAATAACCGTAATTGTGTGTTCATGAATTCATTGGAAATAATTAAACTAATTAACACTGATTTACAAACTTAGGATTTTATTTAAATAAAATCAGGAATAAGTAGAGTTACGAAGATAAGTTTTGGCTTTAGTATGTGTAAATTAAGAAATAGGCTTTTTCCCAGTTAAAATTAATATTACAAAACGTATCTCTAAAGTACAAAATTTGTTATACATGTGGTAGTCTCGTCGATAAGATGCCACCTAAGAACTTCATATCTTCATAATGCCTATTATTTTCAATATTGCCATTCATAATATTTACTAATATTTCAAACGTTTTCATATCTGATATTAGCTCCAATTTTTGGCTATTGATCGTTGTGTGACATTCAGAAACAATTACATTCGCTCTATGCTTGCCTCTGATTAAAGCAGTAAATTTATGGTATCGCCATATTGAGTGTTCTTCCGAGGATGATTATTTAAATTAATCCTTGGAAGGTTCACTTCAAAAGAGATAAGTGGACAATTATAGTAGTGCATAGTTGGATGAAATTGTGAAAAATGATGAATTTTCAGCAGAAAATTTTTTTATCAAGTGCTTGTATATAAAATGAGGACTATACAAGAAGGTGGAACAAGAAAAAATCCAAGCATTTATATCAGAGTAGTAAATTCTATCCTACTTATGAAAGAAATAAAAGAAGAAATAATAAATAAATATGTTAAGAATAAACCAATACCAAACAAGGTGCCAAAAAAACCTTGCATCCTTTTCAAGAGCAGACTTCCAATTATGCTTTAATGTATTCCAATATAATGTAAAGTCTTGATTATAGCAAAATTTTTCCAAGCGTTTTTATATTTATAACGCTTTGCAAAAAGATGTGGATGATTTCTTCAAATGATGATGACTGAAATTCACTGAGATTCCAGTTTGTCTGTTACGCTACATTTTCGAATGGTTACGTTTATATTTTGGTTGAACTTTTAATAAATTGATGAAAACAATTAATTATCTTTGATCATGAGATCATCAGAGTACAGAAAAATTTTTTATACTCGTGATAAGTGGTGTACTTGCTAATTAATTTTCATATTCTGTTGGATCATTAAAGTGGAGTATTTAGATTTTTAATATAGCCAGCTAACCATATGAAATTGTTCATCTCCTGTGATTTTTTTGATCAATCGAATTTTAAGATCAAGTATAACGTATAAACCGAAACGCACTACTTTTTTACAAATGAAACAAGTATTGCTCTAATTTTATTCAGAAAATCAGCTTTTACAGCTTAATTAAAATGTTCTTATGAAATTTGCTAACAGATACTACGTTATTCTAATCTGTCCCTAATTATAACACGTATTCTTAGCTTAATTTGTCACGCAACTTTTTTATTTAAAGCATGTATTTTGTAATCTATGAAATATGACTATCATCATAGTCAGGTACTGGCACCCTATACATAGGAAATGGGTGCATATGCTTAATATTTATGATGTATAAACCGTAGAAATATGGTTTTCAAGTGTATCGTCATCCATCATAGATGTACCCGGTATTTTAATAATTTCTTTATGTCGATTTTTATAAATAAAAAATCCAACAATAAACAAAATTACGGCTAAAATGACTACAGCCACACAAATGCCAATTCCAATATACAAGTTCGAAGAATTGTGATCTTCTTGACTAGTTTGAGAATTGCTATTACTTTGCACAGTTGGTGAGTTTGTTGTTGTGGGTATATTTATATTAAAAGAATTAACCCAAGTATAATTTTGTATATCAAGAATATAAATATTATTTGTGTATAAAATTGATTTGGAAGTTGAGCCTAAGTATGTAAAAATTAAATATTTAGATACATTTTTTAAATAAATAAATATACAGTCATAAAATTAATTACCGAATGCAAGTATCATATAATTTTTATATAATGTAGCAGAATGACGTGCAAGTGGTGGTGCTATTGGTCCAGAAATACTTGGAACGGACCATACCCAGGTATCTGTATTTAATACTGCAATATCAGAAAATACATTATCAATGCTTAAAGAAGTACCTAATGTTGTTGAGCCTCCATATATAATAATATTTCCGTCCTGAGCTAAAAACAACAATTTGTAAAATCAGTTATCAAAATATCAAAAATTTAATTGTTAATATAATACTATTATATATAACATACGTACTTAAAACAGCAGAATGAAATGCTCGAGATGCGATAATAGAGCCACCAACAAGCTAATTAATATATTTGTAACCAATTAGATTTTAATCCTTATCAGAGGCAATATTAATTGTATACGATAAGTGGGTTAGTGGTGCAAGAAAATTTCGTGGCCTCGTGATCTTCGACTATTTTCCGACCCTTTCAAAATATATTCGAAATTAAGACAGATCAAATAGTGATAGAATTTAAGGTCCATGCTAAACCAATATATTATAAGATTAAGATATTGATTTAAACATGGACCTTAAATTCTATCACTATTTGATCTGTTCTGTCTTAATTTCGACTATATTTTGAAATGGTCGGAAAAGGTCGGATTTCACGAGACCGCAAAATTTTTCTGCCCACCTGTACACGATGCTTACTTGATTAGACCAGGTGTAAGATTTTGTGTCAAATACTTGAACCTGCACAATAATATTAAGTGAAATAAAGTTTTAAGATAAATATGAATTTAAACTTATAAAATGCATACTACATAATAATAATAATAATAATAACATACTTGAGACATACTATTAAGGTTAACAATTGAATTTGAACCACTATGTCCACCGATATAAATAATAAGACCATTTGGTAATAATGTAGCAGTATAGTCGAGATAAGTAGGAATAGATTGAATTTGTGTTGACCAAGTCATGGTAGTGATATCAAGTATATTCATGTCATTATAATAAATTGAATTATTCTCATTCGCTCCACCAAAAATAAAAATCCTTCCGTGAATGTCAATAACAGATTGTATTTTATCACGAGATGCAAAGCTAGAATTAAAATTAGAAATAATTGGTGTTGACCATTGTGAAATTTTAGAATCGAATTTATATACTGATGATGTATATGAATAAGTATATGTAGTAGCAGTAATTATCCATGTTCGTCCTCCAACCAAAAATAAAGTAGAATTATCAAAAGGACTAAGGCATGAACTACCAAGGTTATATCCTACTGGCATTATACCATCACTATGCCATGGCGGTGTTAGAACATTAAATGAACTCGATAAGTCAAGATACCAAACTTCATTGGACCTACTTGTAGCCATTTCTCCGCCAAAGAAATAAGCTCGAGTACCAATTAATGTGCTAGCATGTTGACGTCGGGGTCCAGGTACATTTTGGCAAATTACAAAAAAATATGTTGAACTAAATATAACAAAACAAAGGATATAACAAGGTAATTTCATGAAGATATCTGAGGAATTTTCTCTAATCCGAGCGTATACAGGTGATTAGTTAATTTATAATTTGTATTTTTTCTATTTTTTTTAGGTTACATTACAGACAACCTCTCTAAATGCAACCCTTAAGTGCACACTCTATGTAACACCTACTAAATGCAACCCCGAAATGCATACTCTATATAAAGCCTACTAAATGCCATCCCTAAATGCACTCTATGTAAAACCTACTAAATGTACTACGGTGTACCATAATGGCATGTTTTGTGATTTAATGATTTTTTATTGTTCTGGTGTTCTACGTATCATAGAATGGTTTTTAATTCAATTTGTAGATTACTTTGTATTTCTATAAAAGGTTTTCATTAATTAGGATTAGGGTCGCCTTGTGTTGGGATTAGAGATAGTTGTATAGGTAAACTCACCTCTCCGACATTTTTTGTTAATACTCCAAGGTGGTTTAGACTAACATTTTTTAAATTTTTACATTTTTCTCTTGTTTTCTCTTGTTTACTTCGTTGGATTTATCAAATTTTAAGGATTCCCTATAAAGGGAAATAAAACAAAGAGAGGAGATTGCTAATCTCTCAATAAAGTAGTGTAACCAAACTCTACTAGAATAACAAAATAACTGTAATAAAAATATCATAACCGAACAAACGTACTATCATTAAGGTAAATGGTATAGATATGTGTCTTATTATATAAAAGAAACAATTTTTAATAGTAGAAATGTGCAATAAGTTTATCGTTCTCAAATGAACTTTTGCGCAAACCTAAATGACTAATAGTATTTTAATTTTCTTTCGAGTACACATTATATGTTATACTGTATGCACGTACGTAGTCAATAAACAAAGTTACAATTTTATTAATTGTTGCTATCAATTTAAGATTAAAAATTTTTTAAATAAAAATCGTGTTTTTAATTTATTTTTAATTAAATGTGTAGGGCTTGTATTTCTATAAAAAGAAATATTTCCTAATATGTAATATAGTTATTTCATTTGTGTTATCGTTACCGTTAGTGGTGGAATTAGAAAATCAACACCAATACCTTAGTTGTGATCCGCTTGTGAACGAAGTCACAAGGCGGGCAATTATTGCGAGTCACCGGACTTTCCATGTGACGGCAGATCACAGACGAAATGGTATTTGAGTAACCTGATGATCTGCATCGATCTCTTTGTTCTTGGAATTTTCTGCTTGACATTGTGTCCAGCGATCCTCCACCACGCCCAAAAGAAGAGAGGGGTAAGGGAAAAGGGTGATATGTTGCTCAGAGTCGCTGGACTTGCCGCGAGAATGAAGAAAGAAACAAGCAAAGAGATCAAAACACTATGCTCGATAAGATCTGGTCACGTGACGTCCTGCGGCTTGTTCCGCGACCCCCATCCCATACTGTATTACGTTGTTCATTGTTTGCATAAGAGGACGTGACTGTAGGTATAGAGGTTTGTCACGACTGTTGTGTGCGAGGAAAGGGCACACCACGAGACGAGCAATAATAATTTAATTTCCTGCGCTCTATAAGAAAATCGGACCTGATCGGCATGGGTTGCGTCGGATAGGCACGGCCTTTGTGGCACGGGTCAAGATCCGGATTTGTAGGTGTGAAGGTGTAAAGTCACACCGATTTTCTTTTTATATTATTATTCTATCCCGATTGACATTTTTATACATATATTCTTAGCAATACCAGGAGCGCAGTCATGTGAATTGACGGAGTGTATGGTTACCTGCCATCAGAATGGCGAGTTCGCAAAATCTTGCATTTGATTGGGCATTAAAAAATCTGTCAATTTGCTGTGCTGGTGTAACATACTTCTACTGTTCATGTGGTATTTTATATGCTCAACTTTTTCTATTTTTAGTTAGTATTGTTATTTTTATTTCTTATTTTGGTATATTTTGTGGCATAGTCGGGTGGTGATTGAATCTCCAAACGGGTGATCAAAGCCCCAAACGGATGATCAAATCTCCAAACTAGTAATCAAATCTCCAGACGGGTGATCAATTACTCGTTTGGAGATTCGATCATCCGTTTGGAGATTTGACGAGTGATTAAAGCTCCCATTCGAATTAAAAATATATAAGGATTTGGTTTTAGCTTATGGAGGAAGAACAAGTAGGGTTGTGGATAGTATTTCTGTAACAATCCAATGTATTGATTCATATTAATAAAGAGGACCCTTATTCCCGTAATTATGTGTGTTAGTTATCGTTTTAAACCATTTAACCTTAATCACAATTGTTCACGATTGAACTAAACCGGCCCAATTTCATCAAGCTCTCCCAACCGATCGTAACACCAGATTCGGTATTTGTGTTATTCTGAGAACGCAGTAATATGTATCATATGGTTGAACGAAATCAGGTAAAATATTCTCTATCGTTATCAGACTGCCTTAAGATTCAAATTGTATTTATTGTGATCTATTTCGATTTTATTGAGTTTTTACTTAATATTCTATTCAGTNGAATAAAAGAGGGAGTAACAGTAAAAATTAGAAATAAAATGTATGAATATAACGATGTATAAAAAAAAAAAAAACTTACAATAAAACACAATGAAAACGGTAGGATTCAAGTACTATTAGCATCAGGGAATCCTGCCATTTGTTGTCGTTTCTTTAAAACTCATGACCAGTCGGCCTGCTTTATGCAGTGTGGGAGACCACCGGCTGATGATACTCATTACGAGTAATGCTGATGACGTTTATACCCGGTACAAAATGTGGTTGTTATTTTCGGGAGCATAGCCTGTCTCGGCTTGTACATCAAGTGCAACGATATACGCTGCTGCTGCATGTTATCAATAAAAATTCGATTAATAAAGTTCAATGTCTGGCTCTGGTGGTCAGATGATTCTAATAAAAATATGTCACATGTGTGCAATGATTTTTGTTCGAGTTGACATAAGTCAACAGATCGAAAAACAGGCTAAGCAGGGGCAGGCCGGCGAGCCGCCAAAACAGGCAACTGGTAAAACCAGTTCAGTGGCGTCAGTATGAAACAAGAAACCTGGATCACATGCGATAACACATGCAAGATAAGATTCATTTAATAAACTGCCTCATTTGAATTATTAAATGTTTTAATAATGATAACTTTATTTATAGCGGGATAAGGCCTGTACACGATCAGATAACTCACAAGTGTGGTAGCGAGTTCACACCCGACCCTCCTGCCCAAAAATAATCCTGGCATCAGGGAATCCTGCCATTTTTTGTCATTTTTTAAAACTCATGACCAGTCAACCTGCTTTATGCAGTGTGGGAGACCACCGGCTGATGATACTCATTACGAGTAATGCTGATGACGGTTATACCCGGCGCAAAATGTAGTTGCTATTTCCGGGAGCATAGCCTGTCTTGGCTTGTATATCAAGTGCAACAATGTACGCTGCTGCTGCATGTCATCAATAAAAATTCGATTAATAAAGTTCAATGTCTGGCTCTGGCGGTCAGATGATTCAAATAAAAATATGTCACATGCGTGCAATGATTTTCGTTGTTTTGATTATAATATGCACCCCACCGATCACTAATCAAATCCTTTCCCTTACTCACGGATTACGAATTAATTGTTTATTACATAAACAACCAGGGCGTAAGTATTAATTTTGATCCCAACTTGTTAAATTGGGACTTTATTTACTAAAGTATATAAAATAATAATTAAATTTTCAAAAAGTAAGTATAAAGGTCGATTATATGAGTGCCACCAAGGGAAATCCTGTCATCGGGCTTTCAATTATATTTTATACTGGGCACTATCTATTTAATTACTAGAGAACACTCTCAATACATAATATAATTAAAAGTCCATGACAAATTTTCCCTTTGCGGCATTCATAGTTAGTGATTAGTTAAATTAATTAATTATATAATCATATCAGCTACAGAGGGTATGAAGCTCGACTATATTCCTTTTATTCGTGTAATTAAAATTTAACAATGGATTAGTATTAAAAATGTTTCGAACGATTGTGTTAATTATTCGTAAATGAGTAAGTTAAATGTCTTAATATCTTTTGCAATTAATAATTATTAATTTACAATTATATGCATAATCTCAAGGTCCAGTCCGTGAGTATAAAGTTCAACTGTTTAAATCACTTTTTATTAGAATAACATTTAAGGGTAGGGTGTACATAGATCATTTTTCATATGTGATCTACGTGGTATATTAAATTTTTATATAGTAAATAAAAAAATACTTCTAATAAAACTTTTTAACATTTTAACCAATTGGTATCAAATTTATATAATATATAGTTTAATCCAGTTTGTTTCTAATAGTGAAGTTGCGCAATATGTATTGCTTTAAAAAAATTAACTTCACATATAATTAAAATCTTCCGAGGTCACTATATGTTTTTCCTGGGTAGTACAAAGAATTGCTAATTCTGATTGGTCGAATCATGTGATGTTTACATGATATTATATATTATTGTTACACAATGTTGATCTACATTCTATTTTATATGAATTTGGAAATGTTGACACCCTACCCTTAAGTCAATTATTTAATTGCTAAATTATATAAATTATCACTTATTAGCGATAAGTGAGTATAAGAAAATCGCATATGTTGGTTCAGAACTGTGCAGTAATTTTTAATTACATCATTAGAAGGAATAGGTATGTGCGAATATGTGTTGGTTTGTTGCTCTTATTAAATTTGAAATTTTAACATGTAAACTACCAATAGAAACATGTAAGCGTAGAAGCTCGACTTTTTATTTCAGAATTTAAATAATGTATTATTAATGAATATTATATAAACCATGTTGATTACTAGGGAGTGAGTATAAAGTTCATTCATTGAACTAGTGTACTACAATAAATACTGTCAGACTAATGCTTAATAATAAATTGTATAATTTTTAGGGAGTGTGTATAAATAATTTCATTTTTAGATCAGGAGCTTGTTATAAATCGACATTGAACTATATAATATTTATACAAACTACTAGGTTGTGAGTATATACATAAAGTTTGAATGCGTAAAATCTTTTTGATTTGAAATTATGTTAAATAACTTTATCCGCTAGTGCGTAAGTATTAATATCGATGATATGCCATGTCCAAAGTTCGCCCTTTCTAGAGTTGCAAATTGCAACTTTAGTATATGCCAACTTTATACAAGAAATCTATTTATTTATTAATAAACAATCTTACAATAAATATTTACAGAAAGTACGTAGGTTGAACTCGTATAAAGAATTAACAATAAGCTAATATGCAAATTACATAATTACAATTATTACCAGAGAGTGAGTATTAAGTTGATAAAATCATTTATTATATTAAATTAGTGCTAAGTAATATATCAAATTAATAATAGAGCGTAATTACAAGTTTTGATTATGTGTTAAATCAGAATTTTACTAAGAAATTTCTCTAAATTGCATAAATTTACATAAATTACATAACTACAAGTTTGTGAGTATTAATTTTAATTAATACATGCGTCATTGATCTAAATTAAATCTAAACATTAATTATTTTGCAACAATTACTAGTGAGTGAGTGTAGCTCGATTAAGTGTATTCATTAATAATAAATTATTAATATGAATTAAATCATGATTTACCAGAGAGTAAGTTACATTTATCATCATGACTAAAGCTGAAAATGGGTGATGCGGAAAATTGGGTCTAATATAATATTTGGTCCATCTTTTGAATTTCTTTTTTGGGATTGGACAAGATTTAGGTTAATGTACTTAATAAAGAACATAAGTAAACTTTATTGAGGTTTATAGCTTCAAGCAGAGACCTAATTTTTAGCATCAGCCGCGATATTAATTCATGCAACAATAACCACCAATATTAATCATATGACCTATTAATAGTTTGTGAGTATAAAATTCTATCATTATTTCGTATATTCATTTATTAGTTAAACAACTGCAAATTACTTTAATTACTAGTGTGTGAGTATGACGTTCGATTACGAATGAGTGCTACCAAATGAAAACATAAAATTTATCGATTTTTGGATTTTTCACTTCACGGAAAACGAGAACTGAATTTATTAGCATGATTCTATGGTCAAAGCTATATATCCTTTGACTATTTAATTTCTATCCGTTTGAAATAATAATGTTGATTATTCACATCAAATGAATATTTGAAATTAATATTTCCATGTTTTCATTTTGCGGCATTTACTGTACATTGGAATTTAGTATCAACAATTTTAAATAATTATATGTAAATGTCGCTGGATTATAGATCGTAAGTATAATCTACGTATGGAAATTAATTAATTTATAAACAATGATATTAATTTCATATACTTACAGGGAGTAAGTTTATTTGCCTTATTCATGTTTATTCAGTATTTCTTATGATCTAGCGCTAAATAAAATTTTAATGAAATAAATTATACTAAATGTTAGTGCGTGAGTATGTTGATTGCTCAAATATATCGAAAATTAGGAAGATTTAATGCTAAATTTTACTCTTTATATTGGCTACAAGTTTGTTAGTATAATATTTTATTGCTGTGCTCATTTATTAAATTATATATTTAGTTTTTTTTTTTTTTTTTTTTTTTTTTTTTTTTTTTTTAATATTAATACATAACTAATTCATTACTCAATTTGTTAAATTATTAGGGAGTAAGTCATCAAATTTATCCATTTACTAAATCAAAATTACATGGCAAATTAAAGCTAAATAATACAATAATTTATGATTGCATAAATCATTAGCAAGTAAGTTTGAATAATCAATAACAATTAGTTAAAACTAAACATTGTCTCTACATAATACCCAATTAACAACTAAAATATTCTACCAGGGAGTGGGTGTAATTTTTATTTTTTAAAATTATATTTCTACGTCGAATTAATATATTTGAATTATCAATTCCCAGCACGTGAGTATAAAGATTGTATTCATTGGTTAAATTAGCAATAACAATCAATTAATTACATTGACTATTAGGGAGTAAGTATATTTGTAAAATTAGAATTTAATAACGAATTTTGTGCTCAAGATATTCAACCTATTTACATTAATTGCCAGACAAAATATATAATCGTTTACTAGAATATTCACGACGTAATAATATAATTATATCAACTATCAGGAAGTTCGTATAAAGGCTGATTAGTTATTGAATTTTAATTTCGCGACGAATGATTATTAAATTTGCTAAATCGTACTTAATTATAAGGAAGTAAGTTTAAAATATAATTCATTATATTTAATAAAATACGAATTTTATATAGATTTAATACAGGAACGTAGTACAAAGTACGAAGAGTATGGTTTACTGAAGAGTTAAATGGAGACAGCAAAATCTGAGCATTAATTGGTTGATCAATCTCGTGACTTCGGATCTTTCTATATCTGTGTACATGCATATACCGGGAACAGAGTACGAAGTACGTTTACAGGCAAGTTAATTCTGTAATTGGTATAGCGCTGTTTCATCTGATTGAATGATCCATCCTCGTGACTTCATCAGGATTCTGCCTATATCGGGTCTATATCTGTGTACGTGCATATACAAGGAATGGAGTACAGGCAAGTTAAGTGGTGTAGCGCTTTTTCATCTGATTGAATGATCCATCCTCATCAGGATTCTGCCTATATCGGGACCGATGAGTATGATCTTGATGTTTCTATATTTTGCATTAAATGAGACTTTTCTTCTAGTATTGCATGCATAATACCAAGAACGGAGTGATGTGATATTGAAAATATCACGAAGTGTATGGTTATAAAGCATTTGAAATGGCGTACGCCTCATAACTAATTGGACAATGCGTTAAACGCAGTAAAAACGTGAATTCTGCACTTAAACATCACATTATGCATCACATAGTACTATATTTATCTATTGTATGAGAAACGTTTAACCAAACATCGCTTTAACAGGTTTTTGTCTCGATTAAAGTGCATAACGTCACTTTTTATTATTGTCTTTCAGAATTGCACTAACTAAATATTATATGTCAAGAAGGATGCAAATGGCGATTGAGGAAAATTCAGATAATTTAAAACCTGATTACTTAATTATCTGATATATAATTGATTGATTAATTGATTGATTGGATGCTGTGGCAGTGAAGGTATGTAGATCGCATTTTATTCTGTAAAAAATCAATCAAAGTTTCACGAATTTGAAGCGTTTTGCATAATCTTGATTAAATAAACTTAAAGTTCACAAGTGCAAGTCCGCGATAGATAAAAAAAACTAAAGATTCAGATGACAATTTCTAGATTTTTCTGTTTTTCATAAATTTTTTAATAATAATTTTCTTGGCGATTCTTGTAGTTCGTAGTTTTATGTCAATCTACCAACCAATTAAATCATGGTTATATCCAAAATGTAATCAGCGTGCTAAAACTAATGCAGCAATATATGATCAAGTTTAACGCTTTTTTATGTGTTCAAATGTTAAGACTAAAATATCGATGAGCCAGTTATGATCAAGAATGTCATCACAATACAAACTCATTAGTAATTGTTTAATCATAATAGTGCCAAATCAACCTTAACCAAATACGGTATTATAACAAAATTAAAATCATAGTAAAATTCAAATTCTGACGTGCACGTAATTTTTTTTACAGTAAAAATTTTACATTAAATTGTACAGGAACCACAACTGTTAATTCCAATGCTTTACGGCAAATTATGGTAGGAATTAATACAATTGATTCCAAAACCAATTATATGCCGCAATTAGTGCTACAAGCCGGCTAAAACAGCTCAGTCTGTCCAACTGCGGCTTAAATTAATGTGCCACTGCCTTGGCTGAGCTGCGGCTTGGCACAATAAATTAAAAAAAAGAAGCTTTTCATAATTGCACACTAAATAAGGCAAGACCAAATTGATTATGTGTTTTACATTACCCTCCAGGAGGGGTGGTTCACATAATAAAATTTTAAAAAAATTTTTTTTTCAAAATAAAATTTTTCCAATTGTTCTATTTATCAAAAATTTTTTTACTATGAGTGGGCGGTAATGTAAAACACATAATCAACTTGGTCTGGCCTAATAAACGAAAATTAACAAGAACACCCTGAAAATTTATCCTAAATTCTGCGAAAAAAATGCATGGTAAAAAACAGTAAAGCCAAAATTACACAAAATTCTCTAATAAAATTGCCAATACTAATTAAGTGAAAAATGTTTTGGGACAATAATTGTGGAATAAGCCTATTTCTTAAAAAATTTTCTTTATTTTGTCTCTCATTTTCAGGGTAACTCACTCATATGGGTCTTTCTCCTGCTTATTGAATAGCTTCCGCAGCTTTCTTGGCACTTTACACATTCTCTTTTCCTTTCTATTTTTCACATGTCATGACTATCATTCCGATATGCAAACTGTGCCATTTATATATAGCTGTCGTCCGACAGGTTAAGCCTCAGCCCAACTTCTGCATAACTGTCATCCAATAGGTCATTGCGAAATTCGAACATTAGGGCGGGGGAGGGTCAATTTAACCAGAACGAAATTCGCAGAAGAAACAAGGTTACTCTCCCTACCCTCTTAATCATTATCAATATTAATCAAAGTTACCTTATACTTACCCAACTACACTCTAATTTTCCTATTACCTTATTACTTACGAAATTACCTTATACTTACTCTATCTTGCCAATCAAACAATGTATCTGTAATCGGGCATGTCACATGATTTATCTGACCTTGAGAACTGCCTTGATACTTACGTATTTATAGCTAAAAATTTCAAAATAAATAAAATTTCTGCCAAAATTAAGAATTTTGGAAATCGTTTACATAAATTCTGGAACATCTATAACCGATTAAATATTTAATGGTTCGATAAGTTTTGGATCACTTCAAATCAGCTGTAATCTAGGCCGATGATATTCAAAATTCTTAATTTTGGCCAAGAATTTATTTTTTTTAAACTTTTTAGCTAAACAAAAGGAAAATTGGTTCGAATACATTTTTCATTTAATGATTAATGGCAGTTTTATTGGTGGAATTTTGCTGTGCTTTGTTGCGCAGAATTTAGGATAAATTTTCAAGGTGTTCTTGGAGTAGTTTTCATTTATTATTTAATGCATAATTATTTATTAATTTATTTTATGCAAAAAATTCGCTATAAAAGCTTGTTTTTACTGTGCCAGGTCACAGCCGGGCCAGCTGAGCTGGCTAAGCCAGCTTGCAGCACTATCTAAAACTATTATCAAAATTTGCTTATCATCACAAAATTCATCACTTGCCCTATTAATTTTCAAATCAGCTATATTTGTATTTGACACAAAATATAACTATTTATATCAGAGTTTATTCAACATTTCTAAATTAATCTTCTGTATAAAATGCGAATAACACCAAAAAGTGTAATTTCAAATTTTAATTTTATTTTGTGTTTACACAGTTTATTATCCATTCCTGGTTTAGCCTGACTGCGTACCGCAGCTACTTACATGGTTTACTGAAGAGTTAAATAGAGACAGCAAAATCTAAGCATTAATTTATTGATCAATCTCGTGACTTCGATCTTTCTATATCTGTGTATATGCATATACCGGCAAAGTACATTTACAGGCAAGTTAATTCTGTAATTGGTATAGCACTGTTTCATCTGATTGAATGATCCATTCTCATGACTTCATCAGGATTCTGCCTATATCGGGTCTATATCTGTGTACGTGCATATACCAGGAATGGAGTACGATTACAGGCAAGTTAAGCGGTATAGCGCTTTTTCATCTGATTGAATGATCCATCCTCATCAGGATTCTGCCTATATCGGGACCAATGAGTATGATCTTGATGTTTCTATATTTTGCATTAAATGAGGTTTTCTTCTAGTATCGCATGCATGATTGATATTGAAAATATCATAAAGTGTATGGTTATAAGGCATTTGAAATAGCGTACGTCTCATAACTAATTGGACAATGCGTTAAACGCAGTAAAAATGTGAATTTCTGCACTTAAATATCACGTTATGCATCACATAGTACTATATTTATCTATTGTATGAGAAACGTTTAACCAAATATCGCTTTAACAGGTTTTGTCTCAATTAAAGTGCATGACGATCACTTTTTATTATTGTCTTTCGGAATTGCACTAACTAAATATTATTTGTCAAGAAGCTGCAAATGGCGATTGAGGAAAATTCAGATAATTTAAAACCTAATTACTTAATTATCTGATATAATTGATTGATTAATTGATTGATTGGATGCTGTGGCAGTGAAAGTATGTAGATCGCATTTTATTCTGTAAAAAATCAAAGTTTCACGAATTTGAAGCGTTTTGCATAATCTTGATTAAATAAACTTAAAGTTCACAAGTGCAAGTCCGCAATAGATAAAAAAAACTAAAGATTCAGATGACGATTTCCAGATTTTTTTGTTTTTTGTAAATTTTTTAATAATAATTTTCTTGGCAATTCTTGTAGTCGTAGTTTTATATCAATCTACCAACCAATTAAATCATGGATATATCAAAATGTGATCAGCGTGCTAAAACTAATGCAGCAATATATGACGCTTTTTATGTGATCAAAATGTTAAAACTAAAATATCGATGAGCATGTAATGATCAAGAAGTTATCACAATACAAACTCATTAGCAATTGTTTAATCATAATAGTACCAAATCAAATACGGTATTGTAACAAAATTAAAATCATAGTAAAATTCATGAATAAACGTATGCACGTAATTTTTTTACAGTAAAAATTTTACATTAAATTGTGCAAGAACCACAACTGTTAATTCCAATGCTTTATGGCAAATTATAGTAGGAATTAAGACAGTTGATTCCAAAACCAATTACACGTCGCAATTAGTGCTGCAAGCCAGCTAAACCAGCTCAGTCTGTCCAATCGTGGCTTAAATTAATGTGCCACTACCTTGGCTGAGCTGCGGCTTGGTGCAATAAACATTTCGTATACAGCTTTTGTAACGAATTTTTGCATAAACTAAATTAAAAAAAAAGAAGCTTTTTATAATCGCACACTAAATAAGGCCAGACAAAGTTGATTATGTGTTTTACATTACCCTCCAGGAGGGGTGGTTCACATAATAAAATTTTAAAAAAATTTTTTTTTAAAAAAAAAATTGTTCCAAATTGTTCTATTTATCAAAATTTTTTTTACTATGAGGGGGGTAATATAAAACACATAATCAACTTGGTCTGGCCTAATAAACGAAAATTAACAAGAACACCCCGAAATTTATCCTAAATTTCACGAAAAAAAATGCACGGTAAAAAACAGTAAAGCCAAAATTACACAAAATTCTCTAATAAAATTGCCAATACTATTTAAGTGAAAAATGTTTTTGGACCAATTTTATTGTGGAATAAGCCTATTTTCTAAAAAATTTCCTTTATTTTGTCTCTCATCTTCGTGGTAACTCACTCATACGGGTCTTTCTCCTGCTTATTAAATAGCTTCTGCAGCTTTCTTGGCACTTTACACATGCTCTTTTCCTTTCTATTTTTTACATGTTATGACTATCGTCTCGACAGGCAAACTGTGCCATTTATATATAGCTGTCGTCTGACATGTTATACAAATCTTAAGTCTCAGCCCAACCCCTACATAACTGTCGTCCTACAGGACATTGCGAAATTCGAACATTAGGGCTGACTTAACCAGAACAAAATTCGCAGAAGAAACAATGTTCCTCTCACTACCCTCTTATTCATTATTAATATTAATCAAAGTTACCTCATACTTACCCAACTATACTCTAATTTTCCTATTACCTCATTACTTACGAAATTACCTCATACTTACTCCATCTTGCCAATCAAACAATGTATCTGTAATCGGGCATGTCACATGATTAATCTAATCTTGAGTTTTTTTATCTGGCTAAAAATTTCAAAATAAATAAAATTTTTGCCAAAATTAAGAATTTTGAAGATTGTTTACATACATTCCGGAACATCTGTGACCGATCGAATATTTAATGGTTCGATAAGTTTTGGATTACTTCAAATTAGCTATAATCTAGGCCAATGATATTTAAAAGTCTTAATTTTGGCTGAAAATTTATTTTTTTTTTGAAATTTTTAGCTAAAAACAAGGAAATTTTTTTTAAATTGGTTTAAATATATTTTTTCATTTAATGATTATTGGTATTATTAGTAGAATTTTACTGTGCTTTTTTGTGTGGAATTTAGGATAAAATTTCAGGTGTTATTGGGGTAGTTTCATTTATTATTTAATGCATAATTATAAAAAACACTTATTAATTTAGTTTATGCAAAAAATTCGCTATAAAAGTTTGTTTTTACTGTGCCAGATCACGTCCGGACCGGCTGACCTGGCTAAGCCGGCTTGCAGCACTATCTAAAACTATTATCGAAATTTTACTAATGATTATCACAAAATTCATCACTGCCCTATTAATTTTCAAATTAGCTGTATTTGTATTTGATACAAAATATAACTATTTATATCAGAGTTTATTCAGTATTTCTAAATTAGACTTTCCATATAAAATGCGAATAACACCAAAAAGTGTAATTTCGAATTTTAATCGAATTAAGCTTAATCCTGGCCATTATTAAACAATACTCCAAGACGTTATTTTGCGTTTACACAGTTTATTATCCGTTCCTGGTTTAGCATGACTACATCACACAGCTACTTATTTAGTAAGAATTGACATAGCCACCTATAGTATTGTAGTAAATCGTTACTTTATCTGTAAACGCCTGTGAATTTATTTGCAAAATTCACTTTAGTACCTTTATGCACTTTGTTGCATTTATTCGCGAAGTTGCATTTATTCGCGAAATCGCATTTATTCACTTTCTGGCATTTATGCACTAAGTTCAGTGGCGGAAACCTGTATGAAAGTAGAATCAGCGCAGTAATGTAAAAGTATAAATACGATGTCTCTTGTCGTTAGAGCAAGACAGCTTTTGTAGCTCCAGAAAGGAAGAACTCAAGTAGAGTTTATAACCTTCGAAATTGGAATAGAAGTGTTATTGTTTGTAATTCCTCCCCCCAAAGTAATAAATAAACTGTTGTTAATATAAACCGATACTTTCCCGATATGTAAATTCGTATTGAAGTATAAATCCTGTAACCTCATATTAGAGTCTTGTGACATAATCAATAGACTCTATTCGACCTAGTTACTTCAGACCAAGTTTATCCCCACCTTCCAAGACTCTCTGAACCTTGAGACCCGGACCAAATCTACCACGCCTCTTTCTGCCTGCTGATTCAAGGTTTAGAAGTCTTTAGTGTCAGGTTGAGTTGATTTAGTTAGTGTTATTAGTGTATTGTGATTAAAGTTAGAAGTAGGGTAATATTTTCCCCTTCTCAACGGGTATGGTCTGAATTGGTACGGATTCCGTGAACTATGTGGGACTATACGCCCGTGTCAATTGGACCGTAAAGGGCTCAGGCTTTGCAGCAGTTTACTAGTCGAATCGGCATGGGATTTGGTATGAGTAATAAACCTAAATTCACGTGCCACTGCAATAACGATGTGGATAATGTGGAAACTAAATTTACAAAATCAATATAAGATAAACAAGCTAATTCGTATGAAGCAAAATTTTGTAAGTAATTTTTTTGTTAAGACTAGTGCTCCGAACGGGTCAGGTCGGGTCGGGTTGAAAACTTTCAGGTTAGCACTTCAACCCGACCAGATCCCGATCCAACCAGAATTTTTAAGGCCAACATGCTTAATTTTATTAAAATTCTAATATAAATCGTATATAAAAATATTGTTTATTTATAAAAGAAAAAAATAATTGTTGGTAGTCTTTAGTATTACTATATTATGCAAAATCAAAGGTCAAATTACGCAATGCGATTGGTCTAGATTATGCCTTATGCGATTGTTGTAAAACCAATACTAATTTTTTTTTCATAATTAATATAACTTGACATGCTTTACAAAAAATATTTCCACAACTTTCATAAAAATCAGTTTTATATTTAGGATTTAGGATCTTTGGCAAGACATTTTTTATAAGAAAAATTTAATATAATTTTTATAAAAAATATTTTGGTCGAATCTTAATTAAAAAAAATCGCAGTTCAGATTTTTATAAAAAAAAATAATATCAATGATGTAACTAATTAATTTTAAAACTTTACCTTTTTAGCATAATTAATTATTCAACTAAATTAGTATCGCAATTGTTAAAGCCCTCAAATGATGCTGTGTGCATGAGATAGATGAATCGAATCGAATGGTACCAAAATCGAATAACTATGCTTTATAGAACTCTTTTGTTATTTAACTTACATAACTTCTAGTAACAGTTGGAGCTATACAGCGCACTAATTGAACATTGCACTAGTAAAAAATTGACCAATCATAAACATTTATTATCATTATGCGATTTTTAATCAAATTATATTTAGCATATGCGATGCTAAAAATTGGCCTATTATGCACATTGTATCACATCGCATAAAACTGAGGTCCCTAGTTTAGTATAACAAACAATTTATGTAACTGACCTTATTGAAGTATTTGATACGCCATACGGATTATAACTTAATTAATTTTTCTTTAACATGAATAATGAACTTAATCAAAATTTTTCAAATTTGCTTGAGAACCCCAAAGTTTTTGATATAAAAATTAAAGTTGGTGAAGGCCCAAATATTAAAGAATTTAAAGCTCATTCTATTATCTTATCGGCAAGATCGGATTACTTTAAAGTTGCATTATCATCACGATGGGCAAGGAGAGAGAATGGATTTATCATTTTTGATAAACCTAATATTTCTTTACCTGTGTTTGAAATTATTTTAAAATTAGTTACATTTTATGTTACATTTCAATTCAATTGCCTGTGAATTAATAAATACCTTATTAAAATTTTCTATGACGTTAAGCATTGAAATGCTTTATTTTCTATAAATGAATAGCTATATTTATACAGGAACATTTTCCAATAATAACGAAGTTAGTCTTTTCGATATTTTTATTGCAGCTGATGAAATTGGATTATTGGAAATTAGTCAACAAGTTAAAAAAGATTTAAGAAATAAAGCATTTGAATATTTTGAGCATGGTAAATTTCTCAAAGCATTGAAATTTTATGAAAAATTCTCAAAAACATCCCATATAGTATTGAAGATCAAAAAAATGCTTCAAGCTGGGATCTTTCTAATAAAAGATTTGAATCAGAAGAAATAAACGAGTTATCAAAGATGCTTCGCAAGAAAACAACATTGACTTCCTTGAATCTTAGCAACATTAAACTTGGATCCATCAACGTCAACTTTATAACTAGATATCAATATTTAAAGCGATTTAGAGTAAAAGCTGGAGTAAAGGTATTAGCAGATGCACTTGGCAAGAACTCCACGTTGACTTTTTTGGATATTGAAAATAATAATCTTGGATCAGAAGGAGGAAAAGCATTGGCAGATTCATTTTGCAAGAACTCCACACTGACTTCTTTGAATCTTTATTATAATGATCTTGGATTATTTGGAGGAAAAGCATTAGCAGATTCACTTTACAAGAACTCCACGCTGACTTCTTTGGATTTTGGATATAATAATTTTGGATCAGAAGGAGGAAAAGCATTAGTAGATGCACTTTACAAGAACTCCACACTGACTTCTTTGAATCTTTATTGTAATAATCTTGGTTCAGAAGGAGGAAAAGCATTAGCAAATACACTTTGCAAGAATTCTACACTGACTTCCTTGAATATTAGACTTAATAATCTTGGATCAGAAGGTAGAAAAGCATTAACAAATGCACTTTGCACGAACTCCACTCTGACTTCTTTGAAACTTGGAAGTAATAATCTTGAATCAGAAGGAGGAAAAGCATTAGCAGATGCACTTTGCAAGAACTCCACGCTGAAAGATTTAAATCTTAACTGTAATTGGATAGGTTTAGAAGGAGGGAAAGCATTTGCAGATGCACTATGCAAAAACTCTACGTTAACTTCTTTGGTTATTTTTGGGAATGATTTTGAATCAGAAGTAGAAAAAGCAATAGCAGATGCACTTTGCAGGAATTCTACACTAACTTCTTTGATTCTTCATACCGATTACAGAAACTTGCTATTAAGTGACGTGAAGAATAACAAATAAAACGTTCAAATAAAATAATTTTTTGGCCTCTATATGAGATAAATAAGCAATAAATATTAAAACAGCTATGCCAAGTTGTAAAAGGGAGCACTATCACTAGTTTTTGAAGCGTTCAGGTATTTTCGAATAGTGAAGAATTGGTTTGTCATTGAACGATCGGTTATATAATAGGTAAGGGTGAATTCAGAAGCAATTTTCAGGAAAACTACTTTTTAACTTACTCTCAGCTAATAATTAAACATGTAGATATTAAAATATTCTATACACTTAATTATGAATTAAAAGTAAGTTTAAAAAACCATTATTGTAAAAACTCACTTTGTAATAAATTTTAACAGCAAATAATTCTTGTATTGGATTGGTTCAAAAGGAAATGAAGCATTAGCAGATGCACTTTACAAGAACTCCACGCTGACTAAATAAATATTGATTTTAAATTAACATCAAACAATCCAAATTTAAAAATTATTAATAAATGTAATAAAATAAGAATATAAAAATATGCTGTATACAAACAATTGTAAATTACATTAAATTACATGTAAATGTAAAATTGATCTGTTAAATTTTTTATATTTTCTAAAATTTGCAGTAAACTTGAGAGTGTGAGAGAGGCTATGTTGCTATTGAAACTGTAATTCTATAATTTGATAAGACCACTCCAAGCAGATTTTTAGTTTAATATAGTATAAAATATGGGGTGGGATAAAAAAAAACAACAAAAAGAAAACACTGCAATTCTATTGGCTATAAAATTTTTAAAAATTTAAAAAACTAATGCTATAACATGTATAATATTATATATAAATTTAAAAAATGAGGATGCTTTATGTTAAACTAAAAATCAGCTTGGTATGGCCTATATAACAAACTATACATTTGATACAAAAAATAAATTTATTTCTACTTAAGCGATAATTAATAAAATTGTTTAAAATACAAATGTTATATTAATTAATATGGAATAGAAATTTGTCGCACCCACACATGTCGCACCCTGATTCTAACCAATCAAATCGCACGATTTTGTAGATAAAATTTTAAGTTTTAAAAATTAAAAATTTTACTAGTAAAATGTAATAATAAATGGGAAATAAATTTGTCGCACCTGCGACATGTCGCACCCCTGGTTCGGCCAATCAAATCGCACGATTTTATAGGCAAAAAAATTTTTTTTAAAAATTAAAACTTTACAAAATAAAGTGTAAAATTTATATAAAATAGCATGCCATATAATATAAAATTTTATTTTGAACACCTTTTTCTAAGTCATAAAGATAGATTGTCTTAGTAAAAAACTTTTTATAAGAGAAATCAAAAATTTCCAAAGTTAGCACATATAAAACTTTTTTTTTACTAAAACAATCTACCTTTTTAACTTAGAAAAAGTTGTTTAGCATAAAATTTTACATATAATTCTTAAACGTAAAGATAGATTTATATTAGTAAAAAAAAGTTTTATATGTGCTTAATGTTTGAAATTTTTGATTTTCTTATAAAATGTTTTTTTACTAAGAAATCTATCATTATAACTTAGAAAAAGTTGTTCAGAATAAAATTTTACATTATATGCTTTGATATTGCTTATTTATTTTTACATTTTACTAGTAAAATTTTGAATTTTTAAAAAATAAAATTTTTTCCTACAAAATCGTGCGATTTGATTGGCCGAATCGGGGGTGTGACATGTCGCGAGTGCGACAAATTTCTATTCCTATAATAAATAAGTGATATCAAAGTATATAATGTAAAATTTTATTCTGAATAACTTTTCTAAATCATAAAGATGGATTGTTTTAGTAAAAAAACGTTTTATAAAAAAAATCAAAAATTTCGAATGTTAGCGCATATAAAAACTTTTTTTACTAATATAATCTATATTTATGTTTAAGTATTACATGTAAACTTTTATGTTAAACAACTTTTTCTAAGTTAAAAACTAGTTTATTTTAGTAAAAAATAAAGTTTTATATGTGCTAACTTTGGAAATTTTTGATTTTTCTTGTAAAACAGTTTTTTTACTTAGACAATTAGTTTATTTTTATGACTTGAAAAAGTTGATCAGATAAAATTTTATATTATATAACATGCTATTTTATATATATTTTATACTTATTAAGTTTAATTTTAAATTTTTAAAAAATAAAATTTTTTGTCTGTAAAATCGTGCGATTTGATTGGTTGAAGTAGGGGTGCGACATGTTGCAGGTGCGACAAATTTATTTTTCTAATTAATAATAATGTAATGAACTGCATCTAATATTAGCATATACTGTACCAGGAAAAAAATTAAATAACAAAACAGAATCTGTACCGGGAAAAAAATTAAATAACAAAATGGAATAATTGTCACAGATCATAATTTAAAATGAAATCTACATTCTATACTTAACCTGCTAGCCTTCTAAAACCTATTAATACTTGTTTATTATAAATTTTTTTAAAACTAACCCTAACCCTAAACCCCTAACCCTAAAAAATGTACTCCAAAAAATTTAGTTTTCGAGATTCTATATTATCATTTCATTTTAATCTGAATTTCATTATGATCTGTCACAATAATTGGCATAATTGGAATCAAATAAAATTTTTTTGAAAAATTGGATGGCGAGTTATGCAAAGTGAAAATTAACTTTGTATGGCCTTATATGTTTAATTTTGTTAGATTTTGACCTGTTTATTTTTCATATATTGAGAGTAAAAATTGCATATTAAAAAAATATCACATAAAAAAATAAATATTAAGTTACATGTTTAAATTTGCATAATCAAATGAATATGTATATTCAAATATTAATTTATATATATTTTTTTTAAATTTCCTTGGTAGTATAACCAAGGGTGCTGTTGACGCTTTTTTATTAACTCATTATTACAAAGGTCTTACATATACAAACCTGTTTATTTTTTATATATTGAGAGTAAAAATTGCATATTAAAAAAATATTATATAAAAAAATAAATATTAAGTTACATGTTTAAATTTGCATAATCAAATGAATATGTATATTCAAATATTAATTTATATATATTTTTTTTAAATTTCCTTGGTAGTATAACCAAGGGTGCTGTTGGCGCTTTTTTATTAACTCATTATTACAAAGGTCTTACATATACAACAGGTTTTTTCTTTCTATACCTCCCACCAATTGTCCATTTTCCTGGCTGACTCCAGCAAGCCAACCATGTCTAGTGCCCCGTACTACTTGATCATAGGCAGCTTTGAAGAAACTACGTATTCCACTGGTACACTATCTAGGTCGACTGTTTTTCATCTATCCCAAGAGCCACTTTCTATTTTTGGTTGGTATAGTGTTAAGTTCCTAGTTTCTTATTTTTCTAATTCGGTCAGTATCCTTGTCTTTATTCATGTTTGTCATATTTCTTTTTATAGTGAATAGTCCTTATGTTTATGACATTTCTTGTTAGATTTTTTCCTTTTCTGGATGTCAAATGACCCTGTGGCTATGTCATACAACTCATTATCATTGTAGTACCATGTTCAGAAATAGTGGAGATGTTTGACGCCTTATTGTAGATCTTTGCTATTCGTGATCCCAACACAGTTTTTGTCATCCACTAGACTTTAACCAGCAACCTTGCGAATATGACCCCAGAGTGCTAACCACTGCGCTATCCGACCCAGGGTCTTAATTTATATTTTAGTAATGTAATTAAGAATTTTTTATTCAGAATGTAAAATAAAATCACATTTATATTATTTGTTTTTAATTTTAATTTTTAGCTTTAGCTTTGATTTTTATTATTAGTGCAAGTGCGTTGTAACGCACTCTATGAGATCTGGTGTAATGTAAAATCAAACCAACCAAAACAACACGTTCTTTTTTGTTAGTTAGGGTTAGGGTAAGATGGGAGTAATGCATGGGTAGAAAGAGGTATTTTATAGTAAAATTTTGCAAGGAATTTTTTTGTTAGAGTATGAAAAGTGCAAAAATATAAGCTACAATAGAGGTAATAATTACGTAAGTTTATGCTATAGTACATTTTGAATTATATATACGTAATCTTATGTAAGTTATTACCGTAATATTTCAAAAATCTTATGATACAATACGAAGTTTTACAAAATAGATCAAATAAAAAAAAATGACCCTTTGGGGGTTGCAGAATCGCAGGAGTAATATTTTCGCATATTTTGTATTGTTTTCGCATTGTTTCGCAATATTTGGCAAATTTTCGCAAATTTTTAAATTTTTTTAAAAATAAATAAACGATATACATATTCACATAATCGTACTTTTTTACAGTTTTTCGCTTTATTTCGCAAGGTTTCGCAATTTATTATAAAATTTTACATTTTTTATTTATTATTATTTTTTTATTTATTATTATTATATATTATATATATTATATTATATATTATATTTTAATTATTATACATTTTTATAGTATTGTTTTTACATTTTTATATATTATTTTAACTACTTTTGCACTTCTTCGCATCTAATTCTATTACTATATACAAAAAACTAGCCCTACATACTTATTTTTGCTCACCACAGTTAGCTATTATCTTCGCTTCTTTGTTTTCTATTATTTTTAAAAGTGTTGGAGGTCATATTTGGCATGCGCAAGGTTTCGAAATGTTGTTGTTTTTCTCGCAAAGTGCTGAAATAAAATAAATTAATAAAAAAAATTTAAAAATAAACCAAAAAAACAAAAACAAAAAACATAAAACAAAAAAAAAATAAAACGAAACCTTGCAAGAACTTGCAAAAACTTGCAAAAACTTGTGACCATTTTTCTAAAGAAGCGTTCTTGAAGATTTAGAAATTGCTGGTATGTGTTCTTGAAAGTTCGAAAGTCGTAGTTGGCATGCGCAGAGTTTCGAACGTTGTTTGTTTTTCTCACAAAGTGCCAAAATAAAATAAATTAATAAAAAAATTTTATATAAACCAAAAAAAACAAAAAAAAACATGAAGCGAAAAAATAAATGAAGCGAAACCTTGCAAGAACTTGCAAAAACTTGCAAAAACTTGCGAAAGCTTGCGAAAGCTTGCACCATTTCTCTAAAGAAGCATTCTTGAAAATTTAGAAATTGCTGGGGTATGTTCTTGAATGTGTCAAAAGGCGTAGTTGGCATGCGCAAGGTTTTGAAAAGTTGGTTGTTTTTTTTGTAAAGTGCCAAAATTAAAATAAAATAAAAAATAAATAAAAAAAATAAAAAAACAAACAAAAAAAATGAACGAAAACAAAAAAAATAAACGAAAACAAAAAATGAAAAACAAAAGTGAAAAAAAACAAAATAGAAGATCTAATTATAAACAAAAGATCTAATCTGATCTTGTAGTACAGAATTTGAACTTTATCGAACTATTTTGAACTATTTTAAAAAATTAGTCCAATGTGCAATCCAGGTTACAGATCTATTGATCCAGCTTGTTTTCTGGTCCTAAAATATTTCGAAATGGTTCAATATTTATGTAAGAAATTTAGCGTAAATTTACGATTTTTTAGGTTCATAAAAAAATTGTAAAAAATTTAGCATAAACTTTTACAAGTTTTTACAATATATAAGAAAATCGTAAACTTACGTAAAAGGTTTAGCGTAAAACTATGCAAGTTTTATGTACATAAGAAAATCGTAAATTTACATAAAATTTTTACGTAAATTTACAATTTTCTTGCACATTGTAAGACTTACGTAGTATTACGCTAAATTTTACATAAGTTTACGATTTTTTTACATACCGTAAAAACTTGCGCAAGTTTACGCATATATATTTTTGCTGATGCAGAAATCGGTACCTGAATAGTTGCTATTTCAACTAGTGAACTCTTTAGCTTTATTTTTATTTATTTATTTATTATTTTTTTTAAGACTTTGTACTACTAATTCATTTTTCGATCCCGTGTCCGAATGCTTAATTTACACACATAACTATTTCACAAAAAATTTTCAATATAGCGAACTTGCGTTTCTATCTATCATGTTTAAGCACATACAGCTCTTCTTGAATGTTTTGCTTGACTAAACGTCTGTATTTTAATATAATATTATTAGAAATAAAAAGTTTTGTTCTTTTTGTTAAAAGTTTCTAGTATTTGTTTAAAGGTCTCACAAGTCATGAGACTATATTCTTGCGACAAAAAATGATTCACATATATTGACTAAAAAAAGAAAAAGGCTAATACAAGTATAACGAATAGAAAAACATGTAATATTGTAAGAATATCGTCTTAATAAATTTATAATTATTAATATTCGTAGTCCTGTAGAATCAACCTGATTTATTTCTCGATCCGTGAAAATCAAGAAATGACAAATGTCAATTAAAAATCGACTTACATTATACCATCAACAATTTTCGTATTTCAAGTAATGTTGTTCAGGAAAGTGAATTAAATATGTCTTAGACGTTTTTTTAAATTTGAATATTCATTTTATATTAACGCGATAAAATTTAAATTTCATATAAAGAATTACATAAAACCTCAAGATATATCAATTCATTATCCTGAACACTTTATGGTAAAAATATCGATTAACTTGATTACTGCATAAAATTCTATCTATTATAGATACAATTATCAATTATGTCAATTAATTAAGAGTATTAGATTTTAAAAGTTAATATGCATATAAGTGAGATGAGTTATTGTCTTGTGATAAGAACTAGTGATTTTTGTGCAATTCGATTTGTCTCAAAGTGACCAATCTCATGATACAAAAATTATCTAATTCTAATTACTGGATCGCAAGTATTTTTCACTTGTCCACAGTCCCCTCTCCATAATACCCCATCCCTCTTATGTATATTAAATGGGCTAAGTTATTTCAGTCATCTAATATCACCAACAGAACAGATTGCAACAGAAGAAACAAAAAAAGCAATGTTATAACTTGTCAGCTCGACCTTTATTAATTTTAAAATAAAAATCAAATATTACAATCATGATATTGTTGACATTGGTTCATATACTCTTAAAGTTAGTTTAAATAATATAATTTTATGTAAACATAAAAGTCTGATATCAACAAAAAAATTAATGTGCAAGATGCTGTAAATCATCTAAAATCAACCTTTGAATATTAATTTTTTCTTTTATCAAGATTCTATAGGGCTAACTTTTTTCATACTCTCTACATTTTCTAAAATTGTATTATTGTTACTAGAATCAGAAGGAACATAAACAGTACTATATCATGATCTGGAATTTAATAGTTTTTCATAAAGGAAGTTTGAGAGCTTTCCACTATGGCTTTATCACAATTTTCTTGAACAAATCTATCACACCCTTCTTACTTTTTTCCTTAATAGTTTGAGAAAAATGAGACTTTAACTCATTATCGTGAAGTTCTTTATGCTTATGAGCACATAATTTACTCTGATGCTCTTTGGAATAATTCACAGAATAATAGCCATAAACATTATGGTCATTTAATTTAATCAATTTTTGACAATTTGGCAATATTTGTAAGCAATTTTTCATACTAGCAAACTCATATTTTTAAGTCGATTTACTAATTGATTATTTAATCTTCTAGTATATTGTTTAGAAACTAGCACATGATTATGTGACAGCTGCGTCACTGAATGTTAACCAAAAAATTAAATATGGAAGTGTAGCTGAGACAAGTGTTGGAAATTCAAAAAAAAATTTATGATTTTTGTTGACATAATTTTTTTAGAATATTTCTAATTATAACTGGTATATGAAACCATGTCACGTGTACTAATATAACGTGTGCATGATATGTATCAATTGACCATTAGTGCCTTTTTTTATACACTTACTGGTACACTTTTTTTTCATTCTCCCTAAGGCACTAAACAAGACTTTTAGCATATATCTTTCGCTTGTGCTTGCGCAAGTAATACTTTTCAAATATGTATTTTATATTAGCGTAAAGATTAGAGTTGCTGTGAATGCTAAAAGAGTTTCTGGTTCAGGGTTCGTGCTGGGGTGCTTTTATAAACTTTCGACTTTCGTGCACATTGTTTTGATTCGTTACTAATAATCGCTTGTTCGTGAGTATTCTACATTATTTATCTTAGGCTGTTCGAAGTTGATTTTTTGGTTAACATCACTTTTCCAGGACTCATGGGAGGGGGAGAAGGGGGTAAAATGAAACAAACATATGAAATGAACATATAAAAATGAAGCAATTTCATTGGTTGATGTAAATCGCGTGACTAGTGAGAGTCATTCAGCGTTTTGATTGGCTGTTCATTTTTCGGGGAGGTGGAGACTTCAGCTGGGGGTGATGTTAACTGAAAAATTAACTTCTAACGGCCTTAACATTACATTACTCTTATAAAAGAAAGGAGCAAAAATAAATAATATCGGTATATAATTAATTTATTATAAAAAGTATTTTATCTGATAAAAAAACTTCGTACATATGTACAATTTTTACTTGCAAAATTCTCGTAATCTAGTGATCAGATCTGCATCATTTTAAAGTATTGTAAGCTGCCGGAATGCACTCCGGCAGCACGTGGCGATCGGAGTGGTGCAGTACAAAATCGGTAGTCATGAAGATCAATTACTGCCTTTGGGTCTCCCGTAGTTAAATCAGATTTAATTATTATAATGATTATAATAACTTTAGTGATTATAGTGATTTTAACGGTTACAATGATTTTTATAGTTTTAGTAGTTAAATGGGATTTATTTGATTTATTGATTATAATGATTATAATGGCATTAATGGTAAGAGTGCCAGGATGTAGGTGAGATTTTTCGGATCATGTGCACAATCGATCTCTGATCCGGGTTGGATCCCGTGATTACCCTGTTACACAGATCAACAAATAAGTCACTTTTTTTTTGCCTTTTTTTTTTAATTCTTTTTTTTTTATTATAGTGTTGCCGTTTGTCATTAAAGTTGTCATTGTTAGTGCTTCTTTTCGTCACTGGTGTCGTCGTTGCTTGGTGTCATTATTCGGTTTGGTGTTGCAATTGTTGCCGTTGTGCTTTCAATTGTCAAGTTGGTCATGGATGTCATTGGCAAAGCATCACTTTTGCTAGTGCAATGTCGCGTTTGTTTGTCGTTTCCTTAGTGGCAGTTTATTTTTTTTCTTCTGCGTCTTTAACTTTCTTGTACTATACTGCTATTTTATTCGTAATGTTTAATCTTGTTTCATCATTGGTATCGTTATCTTGTTACATAGTCTTAACGTTTTATAACTAGTAGAGTCATCTATGAAAAAGGTCAAAATTAGGTGTTAGATAGTAAGGGTTGGATAGTCGTGTGAGGTTAGGGTAGAGGTTAGGTTTCAATACAAAAAATTAGTATTAGTGCATGCTTGATATAATGTGAATAAAGATAATTAAAAATAAATATATACGAACCATCTTCTTGTACTATACTTCAATAGTTAAAGCGGGTTATACTGTAAAAAAAAAAAATAATAAAAAGAAATAAAATAATTTAAAATAAATAAAATAATTTAAAATAATAAAATTATTTAAAATAAATTTAAAAAATAAAATTAGAGCGAATTAAAAATTAAACCGAATTTTGCTATTTAATTTCAATTATAAAAAAATAAAAAATAATTTAAAAAAACAAACCAAATAAAATAATTAAAAAATTAAAACGAATTAATTTAAAAAATATAAAAAATAATTTAAAAAAAATAAATTAAAAAAAAAAACAAAAAAATAATTTATATAAAAAAAAAATAAAATAATTTAAAAATAGATTTCTAAAAAGTTCTTAATGCAGATGGAGATAATCACACACAATTAGATGCAGTTAGAGAATTTTTAAACAACCGACTGACAAGATTTTGAAGGCTATTCTGGTATTAAGATATGAAACAGGCAACAAAGAACAAGAGGAGTTCATCATTAAATTTATAAACATTGCACACCCATCAATAGAATCAGCTATTCTGCGAATCTTAGAATTACAAGAGGCAGAAATTAAGAAACAAAAACAAGTAAATGAAGAAGCACTACTTAAAGAAAAGAAACTTCGCCTACAGGAATAAAAAGAGAACCAGTTGAAAAAGGAAACCCTAGAAAAGGAATTAGCAGAAAAAAAGAAAATACCACTGGTGCTTTCAGAAACAGGCTGCTTAGATTATGGTATTGAAGAACAACTTAGCAGTATTATGCACATAGAAGAAGAGAAAGATAAATCTGAAGACAAAAAAGATATATATGGGTTGATACATGCTCCGAAAAATAGATTGAATCTAAAGAATAAAGGGAAAAGTATATCAGGACAAACAAATGTGCCTATGGTCAAGTCGAACAAAGGGAAAGAAGTATCGTTTATGCCGAAAAATGCAGAAAAAAGTATAGCAGAGGTCTTTTACCCTAATCATGATATGGATGAGAAGATAAAACTGAAAAGGACCAAAATTACCTTTTGGGACATGCCTGCAAAGGATAGAACAGACAATCTGTTTAAGTTTATTAGTAACTTTGGCCAAATAGAAAACTCGTATCGTACAGCAACAGAGCCGGTCATGCTAAACTCAAACTCATAGTATACTTATCTTCTAATAAAGAAGAACATCTTCAATGCACTTGGGCAATTCCACACAATAATGAATCGCTGACTTGTATGACACTTAGAGAGAATGGAAAAGAAGTACTAAAATCTAGAAGGAAAATAATGGCAAAACTTTCTGGCCTACCACGTACTACAAATGAAGTAATCTTGTGGAGACAGCTTAAGCACACTAAGGCCAAGTTGGTTCATATTTTTAAAAACAGAAATGGCTTTCAAAGGAGATTAGCTCTAGTGGAATTAGAAAATATAGAGGACAAGCAAAAAGCACTTAAAACCAGAATTAAATATTTCAATTCAACACTTAGTTGGATATATGAAGAACTAGATGACTCTACTATAGAAGAAAGTCGTGAAGAGAAATCTATCATNAAAAAAGTTGTGAAGAGAAATCTATCATTTCACGCAATCGCTTCATAAAAGAAGTAAAAAGTAAGAAAGAAAGTAGAAGTACAGAAAGAAATGTATCCATATTACAAACCAATATTAACAATAAAGACTTACTCTTGGAAATTTTAAACAAATTAACTTAACTAGAAGGGTCACATAGATTTAATAATCACGAGGGCTCAAATTTTTTTCAGCACACAGAAGCAACCATTCATACAAAAAAAAGTTCTCAGATGGAGAATAGGCAAAAGACAAGGATTGGCCAAATCACTCCTAATAGTAGCCGTGGGCGTCTTAAAGAAAACTGGCAGCACAGGTGGCAAGTGCTGAGAAAAAAAGGTGGAGGGAAAAAACAATCTTTTGATATTTGCATTTCATAATATTAATGGGATTAATTCGAACAAAACAAAGTTAGAGAGCCTAGTTGATTTGATGGATTTAAAAGAAGTGGATATAGTTGGATTATGTGAAACAAACATTCAAGAAAAGGAAGGTAAATAGTTAATAAATAAGGATGAAAATTATAGGAGTTTTTGGGTATTAGCAGAAGAAGATAAGAAGAAGGGTTCAGGTGTAGCAATAATTATAAACAAAAAATCGAAAAGCACTTAGCGAGAGTGGTAAAATGGTCACCCTACACGATCGAAGCAAATATGGTATTCAAAAATGAAGTCTGGTACCTTTTTGTCATTTATATCCCGCCCAACAATAAAGAACAGGAAAAAGAAATATGCAAGAACTTATTTAATAGAGTTGAGAATATACAAAAGTCGAGTAAAGCAAAGGTCCTAATTATGGGTGACTTTAATATAGAGGCTAATAATAACACGTTAAATTGCAAGAATCCAAATCCAGGTCCTAATAGGAAAACTTTATTACAAAAGCTATTAGATAGAGGCTTTAAAAACACTTTCATGAATTTAGACACAGGTGCTAGCAGCATTGCACGAAAAGGTCTAACCAAAGACTCAGAAATTGATTACATTTGGTTATCGCACAACTGGCATGTTGATTTAGCAAAGTGCAAAATACAGGAATTGAGCTTATACACAAATAGTGACCATCACATGGTATTTGCCTGGTTATTTGCTAGAATTCATGTTCCTAGCCAAAATAGTGCTCAAAGACGGAGAGCAAGAAGCAAAAAAATTTGTATTGATACAAATAAAATTCAAGAAGAGGATTGGATTACTTTCGCAAAAAGAACAGATGAGATCTTAAAGTCCAAAGTAAAAAATCAGAAGGAAACAAACAGTGAAAGTGATAGATCAGAAGAACTGGTCCTTCAAGAAGATTTGGATAATAAATAGGACTGGTTGGAATCAAGTATAAGAATAGCAGCAAACAAAATCCTACCAAAGAAGCGTTTTACTGCAACAAAAACTAAAGAACCTAGTGAAGAACAAACTCACAGTCTGCAGAAACTGTCCAAACGGCTAAACAAACTGTGTAGAAAAAGTAAAAAACATGTAGGACAAGCATTAAATAACAAAGATAAAGAAGAGTTAGAGAGCATATTGAAAGTAATCAAAGCGGAATTAGAAGAGGACTTGATTGGGGATCGTCTAAAGCCAGGTGTGTTCACATGATAAAAAGCAAATCAAATCGTAAAATTTTATCATTATGGATCAACCCGACGAGATAAAAACAAAGAAAAAAAGTGAAAAACGCTGAAAATACAAAAACGAGTGTCTAAACCTGTCTAGGAGCATTAATAAAAAATGATGAAAAGGCAATTTTACTTATAAGTCAAGCCCTAAACCTAACTACTAACTAGTCCTTACCCTAATTTTAATTAAATTATCAAAAACATATAAACGCACCTAGCTTTAGCCATCCCCTTAATTGTAGAAAGTGAGGTTGATCTATGGTTAGATGAAATTTATAAACACTTGGAACTTATAGCTAAACTGGTTAAAAAAGTATGGAACAAAAAAACATGTTACTAGAAGAATCCAAGATTAGGGAGAGTATAGAAGAAAGGTGCAACAGAATAGTCACAAATCAAAAATTAATGCTAAATAGCATTTTAGAAAGGCCGACCAAGAAAATTAAGATAGATAGAGTTTGTAAAGATGTGGAGAATGACTTTAAGTTATATACAGAAGAAAAAGAAGTTCTCGACCCAGTGGAAATACATTTTAAAGAACAATTCAGAAAAAGAAATTTTGAAGTTAGAAATTTAAAACAAGAATGGCGGGAACAATATAAACCAAAAGAGGATATAAAAGAAGACTGGTACGATCAAGTACTGAGTGAAATTACTTTGAAAGAATGGGAACAGGCACTTTTCACAACACGCAGCAACTCAGCCCCTGGAATATCGGGTATCACATATCCTGTCTTAAGACATCTCAGAAAATACACAACACGGTTCTGTACTGAACTTCTGTCCAAGTATTTAGCAAGTGGCAAAATATCACAGAAGTGAAAATTGGGTCTTTTATATCCTATCCCTTAGATTGTACAGAACATAGGCAAATTTGTCTGCGTTTTTGCACTTTTTTAGCTCTGATTTACTTTTTTAAAATACTAAAATAATTAAATAAAACTTTGTACAATTATATTTGAAAAAAAGGATTACTTTTTTGCAAAATTAGTTTTTATATTATAAGAGAATAAATTATAGTTACATATAAGCTGAAAATAGATAATTTTAAGAAAAAATTTTTTTAAAAAATTTTATTACAATTTTTCTGCGATCTTATTTAGTTTTAGTTTTAGAACTATAGTTCTTAAGACAATATTGTAGTTTATATAAAGGATGACAACCTTCATTATTGCAACTTTAATGATTTACTTGTAAAAATTAAGACTTGTATTAGAAGTAAAGATTTTTTTTATAGATGGAAACATATAAAATTTGAAAAAATCTAAAGAAAAATTTTAATAGTAAAAATGCCAATACAAGAACTTTAAACATTTATTATATTAAAGTTTTCTAATAATTTTAAAAAAATTTTATAACAAAGTTACTAAAACAAAACTTAAAGAATATTTTTTACTTAGAAAAGATATGGCTAAAATCAATATTTAAAATTTTATTAAAAATTTTAAAATACGCAGGCAAATTTGCCTGTGTTACAATCTAAGGGATACTGAAAAAAGAGGAGTGGAATTTCAATTTGAACAATGTTTGGCCTATTATACTTTTAGAAACAGTAAGAAAAGTTTTAAACAAGGTTTTAATGTAAAGATTAGATCGAATCTTTAAGGAAAAAAAAATACTGAAAGGTCCAAATTTCGCGGGTCTGTCAGGAGAAAGTACTAAAGATCCTATACATATTTTGAATTGTATAACAGAAGAGGCCAGAGAGAAGAAAAAAGAGTTATGGGTCTTATTCCAAGACATGCAAAAGGCCTTCGATTCTGTAAGCATGGATTCTCTAGAGTTTGCTCTTAGAAGAATTAAGCTACCCAAAAATCTTTGCAAATATATTGTAAACCTCTTTTCCAAAAGACAATTTGAAATTATAACTGCTTTTGGTAACACAAAACAAGTCATAGCTGGTGATGGTATTGATCAAGGAGAGGTGCTCTCTCCTTTGGTCTGGCATATATTCTACGATCCTCTTTGTGTAAGAGTCAAAGTCAGAAAAAGTGGGGTACGAAGTTGAAGTAGAATGGCCTGTAGACTTGTGTACTAATAAAATTGAACATATAAAATGGTGACAAGCAGTTCTGGCTTACGCTGATAATACAACCTGGATCGCTAAGACCAAAGAGAAGCTAGAGGAGATGTTAGAGTTGGCTGATGACTTTTGCAAATTGAACGACATTAGAATTAATAAAAACAAATCAGAATTGATAGTGATTAACAGAAATTAGCAAGTATCAAATAAAGAATACAAAATCCACTCTAGCAATGGAACAGAAATCCAAGCAAAAGAAAAGGATAACCTGGCAAGGTTTCTCAGCATCTGGGTTTCTGAAAAAAATGGCAAAAACTGCGGTCTAAGACTAGTGGAGTAGGAAATTCAAAGCTTAGTAAGGATTTTAAAAAAGAAAAAAGTTACACTCGGGCATCTACAATATATCAACAACAAGGTTTTAATCCCCAGAATAGAATACAGATTATGATGTCACATAGTAAGCAAGCAGGTGTGCGATCGTTTGCACAGACCGTGGTTAATGCTTATTAAAAACAAGGCAGGGTTGGCAAGTTCTACAGCAAATGGAATCCTGCATCATCATAATCTTGTGGGTCTTAGAACAATCTGGCAAGCAAGACTAGCTCAGCAAATACCAAGTCTAATTGAAAGGTTAAACAACACAGGAACAGTAGGGTCAGTAACTTGGATTAGACTTAGGCAGGCTTAGCTAGATAGTAAAAGTACGGAGTATATTCTTTCTTGGAATACTGACAGATGCAAGAGTAGCAAGTTTCGATTCAATTTTAATGCAAAGTTAGTGCAAGAAGCAAAAACAATTAAAATCAAGCTAGAGTGCAAAGAATTGAAAGAGGCGGTGAAGCTCACAAATAAAAACAATAATGAAATTTGGACCCTCCTAAGTATGAAGGAAAAAAAAAGTTTTATGAAGAATAAAAGCAATCGTTAGATAATAGTGGAGCAGTTAATCAGTCAGGATGGTGCGCACTTGTTGACATGGTCACAATTGCAAAAACTTAGAGGCCTTAGTGGTTGTGAAAAGAAATCTGTATGGTTTCAAAGAATAGAAGAGCTTTTAATACACAACACTAAATCAAGAGAAGTAAAGCCCCAATTTAGATTAGTATGTGGAAACAGCTTGGCGACCCAACCTACCTTGATACCGGTTTCTAGAGACAAAAGAAAGTTGAAATGGGTCCTTTTCGGTACAAGTAGAGATAAGACAGAGATAGGAAGAATTAAAAGGAAAAAAGGAGAAGTCATGGAAATTGAGCACTGGACCAATAGAAAAGAAAACAATGAGTCTCTTGTAAAATGCGCGGGGTGCCAAATAGGGGAAAAGAACAATAATGAAATGTGTCTAATTAGAAAAAAGTTCCGCAAATGTAGAAGAGCTTTAAAAAAAGGAGTTGTCAAAAGAAAAGAAGAGAACAGAGCATTTTGTGAAATCCCACTCAATTCCCTGAGCACACGTATTGCTTCATAAATTCAAGACTCTAGAATAGTAAACACGGACATAAAAGTTTTCATCAAAACGGTAGAAAATTCATTAATTGATAAGTATATTGTGGAGCAAGATTTTAGAATTAAGTTTAAGAAAACTGCGCAAAACTATCAACATTCCAGAATCTAGGTATCTACACAGATAGTTCATTAAAAGAGCCTAGAAATAGCACTCAACCACGAAGAATGGGTGTGGGATGGATCATACTTGACAAGCAGGATCAGGCCAATCCAGTTATTTAGTGCAATTTGCAGGTGCAATATGAGACTGGCCTTCATCAACTAGAGCAGAACTAGGGGCAATAGGTACTGCATTGCTCTTAATTCCACAAAAGTGCAAAATTAAGATATATACTGACAGTGCAAATGCAATTAGTATGATCAAAAAAGTGCTTTGTAATCAGAGAACATCAAAAATTTCAAAGCTAAAGAATGGAAGTATTCTTGCAATGATCGAAAGTCTAATTAAACGTAAGGAGGTAGATATCAACTTCGTTAAAGTAAAAGGGCACAGTGGCATTTACTTTAATAAGCAGATGGATAAGTTGGCGAAAGAAGGGTGTTAGGATAATGAAGTTATTAGTTGGAGTGTCGAGTAGTCGAAATTGGTAAGGGTGGTACCTAGGTGGAAACAGTACAGAAAAGATGCCCCTATTAGAGGGTTAATAGATAGTATTACAAATTTGTATTATAGCATAGAATTGTTACACACTAGTAGTATAGAATATTTAGAAAGTAAGAATAGTATAGAGTCAGAAATTGATTGGAAGGGAATCTGGCAGAATTTTATTAAAAATGCAGGGTCAAGATGTAGAAGTTTGCAAAGTAGTAGGGAATGGGTGTTTGATACAAAGTGTCTGAATGACTTACTGCCAACTCTTAGCTTATTGAACAAGAAGAACCCAATGATGTACCTGATAGATACCTGTATAGCATGCTTTCGTGAAAAAGAAGATTTAGAACACTTAGCAAGTTGCGAACTATACGAAATCCTCTGGAAGAAAATTGAGCGCAAAGCTGCGAATCTTGCCTTAGAAGAACGATCTCTCGCCAGAGGAAGAAAGGTGAAAAAAAGCAAAGAGCCTCTACATTGAAAAATGCAAGCACAGAAGCGGTCTTAATCAGACTATCAAGAAATGACAGGCTAGAAAACCGCATAAATTGCATTAGAGGAATTCTTTTAAATAACAGCAATGAAAGTATAGAACTACAAAATGACAGAAAAAGATATACGTATGAGCTCAGAAGGAAGTTCAAGCAAATCATTTGGGTGTGCTGATGTGAGGCAGTTAACGAATAGGAGAAAATCAAGGTATCTCGAACAAAGACAAAAAGGAAAGAGCAGCAAGCAGTAGACCATGTAAGGAAATTTTGCGTAGGAAAACCTTAAAAGAAGCGGAATCAGAGCACAAAGCAAAGGAGAAAGAATGGTGGGACAAGATCAAAATACTTCTGACCAACTTAGTCCAAACTAATTCTAAACCGACATAGCTGGGCTTTACAAACCTGTTGGTAAACAAACTTAACGCAATCTTGACAAGGCTAGCGACTACCATCCAGTGACCTGAGGGAGTTTCTTCAGTGAGTTGAAGGCCTAAGAATAGGAAAAAGGTTGCTGCAGCAGATTGTATCTAGGCACTTTATAGTAGCCGGGTGAGTCTTTATTGTAGAAAAAGAAGAGTTAA
This sequence comes from Gigaspora rosea, assembly GCA_003550325.1. Taxonomy (NCBI): domain Eukaryota; kingdom Fungi; phylum Glomeromycota; class Glomeromycetes; order Diversisporales; family Gigasporaceae; genus Gigaspora; species Gigaspora rosea. The sequence continues at coordinate 87,069 of QKWP01000177.1, read as the reverse complement.
AGGCAATAAATAATTGGAGATCTTTGTATGTAATAACATGCGCATTCTTTAGTCAATAAAGGCAGGATTGCCAAAAAAAAACCTTAAACCTACTTGGTTGTTCGAAACAATTCAAAGAATCGAATCAACCAGGTAGGTTTAAGGTTTTTTTTTTGTTTAAATTATTTTATTTTTTTTTATATAAATTATTTTTTTGTTGTTTTATTAATTCGTTTTTTTTTAAATTATTTTTTATTTGTTTTTTTAAATTAATTCGATTTAATTTTTTAATTATTTTATATTATTTATAATGATTAAACAGGATATTAGAAAGCAATAGTGGATTAAATTAAATTTGGACCAAAATAGTAAATAGTTTATTATTTTTTGATTTAATTTTTTTAATTATTAATTTAAATAAAAAAAAACCTTAAACCTACTTGGTTGTTCGAAACAATTCAAAGAATCTAATCAACCAAGTAGGTTTAAGGTTTTTTATTGTTTAAATTATTTTATTTTTTTTTTATTAATTTATAAATTATTTTTGTTTTTTTTTAATTCGTTATTTTTTTAAATTATTTTTTATTTTTTTTTTAAATTAATTCATTTTAATTTTTTAATTATTTTTTATTTATAATTTAATTTTAATTATTTTTTTATTCTTTTCTTTAAATCGTCTAATTTTATTTTTTAAATTTATTTTAAATTATTTTACTTATTTTAAATTATTTTTTTATTTTACAGTACAACTCACTTTATCTATTGAAGTACAAGAAGGCCAAGATGGTTCGTATATTTATTTTTAATTATTTTTATTTACATTATATCAAGCATGCATTAATACTAACCTTCCACATTACATCTAACCTCTACCCTAACCTTACACGACTATCCAACCCTATCCCTAATTTTACTATCTAACACTAACCCTTGTACTCTATCTCCTAATTTTGGCCATTAACATAGATGACTCTACCAGTTACAACACCTGGCGAAACTTTAAAACGACGTAACAAGATAACAACACTAACGACGAAAGAAGATTAAACACTATGAATAAAATGGCAGTGCAAGAAAGTTAAAGACGCAGAAGAAAAAAAATAAACTGCCAATAATGAAACGACAAACAAACGCGATATTGCACTGGCAAAAGCAACACTCTATTAATGACATCCACGACCTACCTGACAAGTGAAAGCGCAATGACAACAATTGCACAACAACAATTGCAACACCAAACTAAACAATGACATGATACCAGCGACGAAAAGAGGCACCAATAATGACAACATTAACGACGAACAGCGACGCTATACAAAAATAATAAAAAAAAAGACTAAATTAAAAAAAAAAGCAAAAAAAAAGTGTATTTATTTGTTGATCTGTATAACAGAGTAATCACGGGATCTGACCCGGATCGGAGATCGATTCTGCATGTGACCCGGAAATTCTCACCTACACCCTGTATCTGTCATTAATGGTTATAATGTTTTCTATATAATGAAAAATATATATAATAAGGCTTCTCGCTCTTGAAAGAGGACATCCTTCGTGATAATAAATATTTCATTTGCTTATTACCCTATACATTCCCTATATTGATAAATAAACTGACCCAGATCTACTGTTTAAATAGCATAAGCAGTACAATTGTTTGTTAATTTTGCTTGTACACGTGATTGTACTATTACACTGCCAGTTGATTTCTCGACAGACTAAGGAATACCGTAATTGTCTAGTTCAACTCTCCCAGATAGTTGAGATTGATTATTGTTCGATTGTGGTTCCAAGAGTTGGATTTCAAGGCCGAAATATTGCGCATTAGTATAATTGAAGTTGTGTGAAGGACAAGTGAATATCTAAGAAGGAAAATAAATACCTATGATCAAACTATCCAACTTGCCAAATCTAACTGCCTCTTTCGATTAAACCTAATTGTAGGCAAATTGGTTGATAATCTTTATTATATGTTAGTATTGATTGTTCCAGCAACCCGATAGATCGTTGTCAGTATGTATTTAGTGATCACAGATTGGAATTTTGAGTTTTCCAAATTCCTATTGGTCGATCAAATTTTGTCCCGAATGATTCCGTAAAAGCTAAAGGTTTATTCAAATATTTCTTCTCGTTAATACTAGTTTTCTAGCTCTTCACAATCAAACAAATAGCACTTCAGAAGCTCTGTTCGTACATACATCAGCTACTAGTAATATCATGCACGAAGTAATAAATCGAATTTATATATTGAATTTGATTTTTAAATAATGATAATATTTTTTTATTTTTATTTTTTTCATATATTTATTTTACCCGAGAGCTGGGAGGACCATTGGGGTGATGTTAACCAAAAACTTAACTTAAAACGGCCTTAATATCAAATTTAGTGTTAGTGTTGTATTAAAATCCTTTTTTTTTTGGTTAGGGTTCGAGTTTGGTTGAAGATTATAAAAAATCTCTTGGCTTTCCACTAATTTAAATTACGGCTATACTTATCATCTTTATGGTACTGTTTATTCAATTTGTTTTAGTAATGTACTTAAAATTATTTGAAACAGGTTAGGGGAGCGCCATTTATCACCTAATTTTTTAGGTAGGTGGGGGGTAGAGCAATTATCAGGTCCTATATAACATTATATATAATATATATAAATATATATTTATATATATAATTATATATATATAATTTTTAATAGTGGATAACTTTTGATCCACTAGTTCATTTTTGATGATTTAACTACCAAAATGTTTGCCTTAGTGAGCCGATTCTAACAAGCCTAAAATCACTAAATTCTAATCACAGGATCCTAGGATCAACAAAGATTTGTATTCTATAAACAATTAATAATTAGATATGTCTAATTTGGTGCACCTAAGTTCTATGATGAATACCATGTGCCATATTGATCAGAATCAGATAATTTTGGTACCATTCAATTCGTCTCATTGAGACTAGTGCTCCTAGGTCCAGTCCGGGTCTGGTCAGTCCGGGTCTGGTCCGGGATCAGACCAGACTTAGAGTCTAAATTTTACTAATTTCAGACTTCAGACCCGAAATCTGCAGACTGGTCTGAGTCTGAATATAATTATATGTATTTTTCGGCACTGAACAAGCTTACTTAGTGCATTTTGTTAGAACAAATTAGTAAAATTTTATGAATCATAAGATTTTATAGAATTTTGTTAATAAAATTCTATAAAATCTTATAATTCGCATATTTTTATTAATTAATTCTAACAAAATGCACTAAGTAAACTTGTTCAGCACCTAAAAATGTATTAAAATGACTGGTTTGTTTTTATTTTACTTGAAATTTGGAGAAAAGATGCATAATGTTGGATTTTTGATCAAAAAAGTCAAATTTAAGCATCTTTTCTCCAAATTTCAAATAAACTAAAAACAACACTGCTAATTTATGTATGTTTAGGTGCTAAACAAGTTCACTTAGTCGTTTTGTTAGAATTAATTAACAAAAATTTGTGAATTATAAGATTTTATAGAATTTTATTAATAAAATTCTATAAAATCTTATAATTCATAAATTTTACTAATTAATTCTAACAAAACGCACTAAGTAATCTTGTTTAGCACCTAAAAATACATAAATTAGCAGTGTTGTTTTTAGTTTACTTGAAATTTGGAGAAAAGATGCTTAAATTTGACTTTTTTGATCAAAAAAGTCAAATTTAAGCATCTTTTCTCCAAATTTCAAGTAAAATTAAAAGCAACCCTGCCAATTTAATGTATATTTAGGTGCTAAATGAGTTTATTTAGTGCATTATGTTAGAATTATTTAGTAAAATTTTATGAATCATAAGATTTTATAGAATTTTATTAATAAAATTCTATAAAATTTTATGATTCACAAATTTTTATTAATTATTCTAACAAAATGCACTAAGTAAACTTGTTCAGCACCTAAAAATGTATTAAAACGGCTGGTTTGTTTTTATTTTACTTGAAATTTGGAGAAAAGATGCATAATTTTGGATTTTTGATCAAAAAAGTCAAATTTAAGCATCTTTTCTCCAAATTTCAAGTAAAATAAAAACAACCCTGCCAATTTAATGTATTTTTAGGTGCTAAACAAGTTTACTTAGTGCATTTTGTTAGAATTAATTAATAAAAATTTGTGAATTATAAGATTTTATAGAATTTTATTAATAAAATTCTATAAAATCTTATGATTCATAAAATTTTACTAATTAATTCTAACAAAATGCACTAAGTAAACTTGTTCAGCACCTAAAAATACATTAAATCGGCAGGGTTGTTTTTATTTTACTTGAAATTTGGAGAAAAGATGCTTAAATTTGACTTTTTTGATCAAAAATCCAAAATTATGCATCTTTTCTCCAAATTTCAAGTAAAATAAAAACAACCCTGCCGATTTAATGTATTTTTAGGTGCTGAACAAGTTTACTTAGTGCATTTTGTTAGAATTAATTAATAAAAATTTGCGAATTATAAGATTTTATAGAATTTTATTAATAAAATTCTATAAAATCTTATGATTCATAAAATTTTACTAATTAATTCTAACAAAATGCACTAAGTAAACTTGTTCAGCACCTAAAAATACATTAAATCGGCAGGGTTGTTTTTATTTTACTTGAAATTTGGAGAAAAGATGCTTAAATTTGACTTTTTTGATCAAAAATCCAAAATTATGCATCTTTTCTCCAAATTTCAAGTAAAATAAAAACAACCCTGCCGATTTAATGTATTTTTAGGTGCTGAACAAGTTTACTTAGTGCATTTTGTTAGAATTAATTAATAAAAATTTGTGAATTATAAGATTTTATAGAATTTTATTAATAAAATTCTATAAAATCTTATGATTCATAAAATTTTACTAATTTATTCTAACAAAATGCACTAAGTAAACTTGTTCAGCACCAAAAAATACATATAAATATATTCAGCTTTGACCAGTCTGCAGACTTCGAACCAGACCCAGACCAGACTCAGACTTGACTAAAAAGTCTGAATATAAAAAATAAATTTACTTAGTAATTTTAAAAAGAATTTAACTAATTTTAACACCTGGTTAAAGTTATGAATTTTAACCACCCTTTATTTTTATAGAAGTTTTTTATATAAAAAATTATTCTTTAAAGATTAGGGTTAGGGTAAGGTATAGGTATATTAAGTTAGAGGATGGATTGATTATTTATATACAAAATTAGATGCCAAAAACTTTTATTTAATAGCCCAAAGCTAGTTTTTGTAATAAAATTTTGTGATATTGATGATTTTTTGATTTTTTTTTAAATTTTCTTAAAATTTTCTTTATTTTGTTACACAAGATCCTGCGACATGATTGGTAAATTATAGGGTGGTTAAATCACCAGGGGGCAAGTTAGCAATACTATTTAAAAATTACTATTAAAATTACACAAAAGTTGAACGTTCTTGTGATCCTGTGATTGGATTTTGATGATTTGGGCTTGTTTGAATTGTCTCACTGAGACAAACATTTTGGTAGTTTAATCGTCCAAAACAGACCAGTAGATCAAAAGTTATCCAATTTTTAATATATATATATATTATTAAATTTTAACTAATCAAATGCTTAGAAAAATTATGAAGTGGGGGTAGGGGGGTCAGCTACTTAGTAAAACTCTAATCAGGTGATTTCTGGCGCTCTCCTAACTCGTCGTCACTATTAACACATCAAAATCGAAAATGTTTAAATGGATGAATTTGTTTTAGAGTATAGATTATATAGAAATGACATAATGTAGTGATCTGATTATCCAATCAAAAGAATAAATGCTTATCATTTAGTAGTATTTTAGGGGTTTGGGTCAAAATTCTGACAAACAAAATCCCGACAGGTTATAATCCCAACAAAAAAATCCTGACAATCAAAAATCCCGACAATCAAAAAAAGTTTTCCTTGAGCAACTTTACTATAAAATCAACTAAACCAAACCCTAGCCCAGGCGCTCATCCTAATCCTAACCTAGTCACTCACCTAACCCTAACCCTAACTTAAATAAATTTAATATTTTTTTGTTGTCGGGATTGTCGGGATTTTTATTGTTGGGATTTTTTTGTCAGGATTATGACCTGTCGGGATTCTGTTTGTCGGGATTTTGACCTGCTCCCGTATTTTAGGTGTGTAGATCTTTAGATTACATTAGAATGTTATAATGTGCACATGTTCTGAGTTATCCAATAACTAATTGCCAGATTATGGTTGTCATTTAGTATTTAATGTAAGCTTAACTCATCATCACTATTAACACATCAAAATTGAAAATATTTAAAGGGACGAATTTGTTTTACCATATTTATGCAAAATAATGCACATGGGCATTTTTTCAAAAATTGGATTTCCTTAAAATAGCATAGTTGATTTCGAAATAATGCTTATGTGCATCCTGAAATAATGCACACCCCATATACTAATGCTTTAATAAGCATTTAGAGATGGATCGAAATTAGACCTTTACACCAAAATAATGCCCATGCATGTACTCAAAATAACGTGCATCTCCTTGAAATAACGCAGGTGCACGCTATTTTGTGTAAATACGGTAAGATGTAGATTACATCAAAATAACACAATACATACGTGATCTGAGTTATCTAATCAAAAGAATAAATGCCTGATTATAGTAGTATTTTAGGTGCGTAGATCTATAGATTACATTAGAATGTTACAATGTACACATGTTCTGAGTTATCCAATCAAAAGACAAATTGCCGGATTATGGTTCTTATTTAGTATTATAAGACAGATTTAATTACTTACAGATTCCAAAGTTATAATAGACATATATGTATATAATTAAATTGCTTGAATTAATGAATACTTTGATTTTATTGTAATATGCCAACTAGTTTTCTCTATTTGCAGGGCAACAACACTATTGCCTATATAACTTTAGGTAAGCAACTTAAAAGAGATATCAAATTGGCCAAGCATAATAAGATGAAGCTTTATTAAAATATTTTGAGATGATTATATGACAATGAGAAATATCTGCTTTATATTGATATAATAATAAACAAAAATTAAAATTTTGGATTGTTATACAAGAATAAAAATTCTATTGGTTCTTGACAAATAATTTGGTAACTTACCAGTAACTTACCTTTTTGGTAACTTACAGAAAATTTTATAAATTACCATAATTTTACAATCCTGATTAAAATATACACACTTTGAAATTTTAATAAAATTAGAGAACTTTTTATTATTTGGCTTTTAATGTTTATATTCAACAAAAAATTAAAAAATTTTAAAAATTATATTTATTGAAATTAAAAATTAAAAATGAAATAATAAATAGTATGCCAATTTTGATGAAACTTTTAGTATATACGTACAGTCATCCTCCTATAGTCACCAAGTTGGTTGTGCCCTAATGTGGTCATTATATAAAGGTGTAATTATAAATCTAAACCTCTATATAATCATAGTTATATTAAAAATTTGTAAATGGTGATTATAAAAATTTATTAAAAATAAAAAATCTATAGTACTAAAAGTCTAAATTTTGAAATTTTATTAATCTAATGTTTTTCTTTTTATCTATTGTAAAACAATTGTTCTTACTTTTGTTCTTGCAATTATATAAAACACAAGATAATTTGATGCAGTAAGTATTACAAATATTATTACATGTTAAATCAATTAGAATCAGATGATTTTGGTATTATTTGTTTCATCTCATTGAGACAAATCAAATGGTATTAAATTTGATTAATTCTGATCACTAGGTTACAAAAATTACTCATTAAATTTATTTAAAAATATGTCTTAATATAGTATCTCTAATTTGATGCATTGATGATATCTTGCAAACAATCGATCAGAACTACATAATTTTGGTACTATTTATTTATCTCACTGAGATGAGTCAAATGGTACCAAAATAATATGATTCTGATGAATAGTTCATGAGGTATTATTATTTAACCAAAATTAGCTATTAATAACTATTTTTAAAATTAATATAAAATAGCGAATACTCTTTATAGATCGATCTAATTGTGATTATTTTGCTACCAAAATGACTGCCTCAGAAAGATGATTCCAACAAGCCCAAAATTGCTAAAATCCAATCATGAGAGATTCTGTTTGCTCTAGTACTGTTGAAGAAACTATAAAAATTTTATTATATAAAAGGTAATAAAAAGCTTTATAAAGCAGTAGCTTGAAAGGTATATCAAAAAAAAATTTTAGGTACAGATTTGTGCATATTTTTAAACCCAATAATTAAAAATCTGCAAAGATCTGTGAACCTATACCTGTATTCAAAGAAAATTTTTTATAAAATTTTGCAAAAACTTTAGAAATATATAAATTTGTGCAGATTTTTATTAAAATAATCAAAAGTGTAATAGCCTAAATTAAGCTTAATTTAGACCAAAATTTAATATTATTTCTATTAATTCAGAATGATTACTGGTTATACAAGTTCAAATCAACTAATAATATATATATATATTCCTTTTAAAGTCTTGCTAAACCTAATAGATTTATTACTAAAAAATTTTTTTTTTAGTACATGTTTAATACAAAAATTAACAGAATTTGATCTCATTTGGCTGCAAAATTTGTGCCAAAGTGCAATCTACTACATTGACTTATAAGTGACTTATGTATAAGCAAAAGGAATTTTATTAGCTATAGTTACAAACCAACTATGCTTTATAATCTTCTTTTTCAAAAACTTCTTCTCTAAGCTTTTCATAAAGAAGAATAAAAAAAGAGAAAAGATTAAAAGAGAGAAACAAAACAAATGTACTTAACAAAATAATCCAAAAACCAAAATTTTAAATTCAAAAAAAATCAAAGAAACAGCTAACAAAAAAATAGACTATGAAGGTTTATTAAGCCTATACTAGACTATAAAAATTATAACGCTATATAGACTATATTTACCAAAGTGTTATATATAAAATAAACAAAAGAACTACTATGTCTCGAACTACAAATCCAGGTAAGAAATTCTTTACATGCTCTCCAAGCTTCTATAACATGTCATTCATTGTTTATTTAATAACCAAACTCATTTGTAATAGCACCAATTCTGGTCTGAAAATGCATTTCCAATTCGAAAGGAGTAAATGCTACCGATCTGTTAGAGGGGGTAAACTGGAATGACTACTTTTTGACAAAAATTTTAAAAAATTCAAAGAGGCAAAGTACGCTATTTGAACCAAATTTAAAGAAAAGTATAAAAAGATAAATTTTATTTTCTTGTTATTCACTACTATTTTATTACAAAAAACTTTGTTGATGAAGACAATATGTTAGCATCTCCACCAAAATTTCTCATACAAGAGCACTACCTAGGACCCCAAAATATATATAGATAGGTTAGGTATGAGTTTGCTTATTTTTGAGGTTTTTATGCAGATCTTTTCTATTTATAGTAATTTTTTGCTTATTTTTAAAGTTTTTTATGCAGATCCTTTCTTTTTTAGTAACACTATAATTAATCTGACCTATCTATGTATATTTCAGGATCCTCACTACCTTCTGCAAGTTATTTTGTAAAAAATATTCTGGATTGTATACCAAATATACAAAGGAGTCCCAGTAGAAGTCATTAACCCTTATAAAAAATGTATTTTTGTATTATCCTACTATATACCAAATATAGTCAACTTTCGAACAAAAAACATTTTGTTTTTACTTTTGTATAAAATTTGGACCAGATAATCATTAGAAAGAATTATAAAACTAATAATATTAATTTATTAAGTTATAGTTAGGCTATACAAACTTATCCCTTAGATTGTAATACAGGCAAATTTGCCTGCGTATTTTAAAATTTTTAATAAAATTTAAATATTGATTTTAGCCATATCTTTTCTAAGTAAAAAATATTCTTTAAGTTTTGTTTTAGTAACTTTGTTATAAAATTTTTTTAAAATCATTAGAAAACTTTAATATAATAAATGTTTAAAGTTCTTGTATTGGCATTTTTACTATTAAAATTTTTCTTTAGATTTTTTCAAATTTTATATGTTCCCGTCTATAAAAAAAATCTTTACTTCTAATACAAGTCTTAATTTTTACAAGTAAATCATTAAAGTTGCAATAATGAAAGTTGTCATCCTTTATATAAACTACAATATTGTCTTAAGAACTATAGTTCTAAAACTAAAACTAAATAAGATCACAGAAAAATTGTAATAAAATTTTTTAAAAAAATTTTTTCTTAAAATTATCTATTTTCAGCTTATATGTAACTATAATTTATTTTCTTATAATATAAAAACTAATTTTGCAAAAAAGTAATCCTTATTTTTAAATATAATTGTACAAAGTTTTATTTAATTATTTTAGTATTTTAAAAAAGTAAATCAGAGCTAAAAAAGTGCAAAAACGCAGGCAAATTTGCCTGTGTTTTACTACAATCTAAGGGATACTATTAGTTCTCATATCCCAGCCAGGTCAGTAAGATGGGGTTTTGAAATTTTAATTTTTTAATATATTAGCCAATAGAAATTCTCCATTTATAATTATGCGAACAGAGCGAATTTTTAATATAGTAAAGATTATTAATCAATTACATATATAAATATTAATTTTTACTAAAATGCACCTATGGTGTTATTGATCAGTGCAATATGTTCTAAGGAAAAAGTTTGCCTTTATAATAGTATAAAGAATAAAGTTTAAATTTTTAATATGAAAATTTTTATCGGGTATCCGGTTGTAAGGCAATAAAATTTTTAAATTAAATTTTTTTTATTAAAAAATTTTTTTTAAAAAAAAATTAAAATCTGGGTCGCAGGTCACGAAAGGTTACTTGATGATATGAGAACCAATAGTACAAGTTTATATGGCCTTATTTAATATATTTTTATTTCATATTTATATACATAATACTATTTAAAGATATTCTATAATAATTCTGTGCTTCTCTAACTCTAACCCTTTAGCTCCTATACTAATTTGTGCTATTCTTACTCTAACTTCAAAATTTGCACTACTCTAACTCTAATTTCTTGCTTCTATGTAATCTTGTACTATTTTAACTTTATACTTATTTTACTACTATAATCTTTACTCTAATTATAACCTTTTACTAACCTTACCAGGACCCTAAATAATCTATATAAGCTTATATTTGGGTATCATACAGTGTGGGAACCCTTAAATCAACAAGTAAAATTAATAATTTTTAAATTGTTATAAAAAATAACTAGTATAGCTAGAACAAATTTTCTTTCTATAGTAATGTAAAGAAAGACTTTAAGAATAAAGCTATAGAATTTGTTTTTTAATATATTAAGTTTAACTACCTTTATAAGCATAGCAGAAGTTCATTTTGATTGGTTATTAAAATACTCCAGAAAAAATGTCGATCATACTCCGAATAGAGTACCAGACAAAAATTTTATAACTCTCAAACTTTTAAAAAATTAGTCAATACACTCTAAAGACATATTATAAATTTACAATATACTAATTTAATTTTGTATTAGCAACTTTAATTTGGATTTTACAAGGGTTTGTTATTTTTTTCACAAAAATACATATAAACATCACTAAATAACGCGTATACAACCATTTCTAATACTACTATTACTATTACTTATTGTGTTATAAATGTCATATTCACAAACTATCCCTTAGATTGTAGTAGAACACAGGCAAATTTGCCTGCGTTTTTGCACTTTTTTAGCTCTGATTTACTTTTTTAAAATACTAAAATAATTAAATAAAACTTTGTACAATTATATTTGAAAATAAGGATTACTTTTTTGCAAAATTAGTTTTTATATTATAAGAAAATAAATTATAGTTACATATAAGCTGAAAATAGATAATTTTAAGAAAAAATTTTTTTAAAAAATTTTATTACAATTTTTCTGCAATCTTATTTAGTTTTAGTTTTAGAACTATAGTTCTTAAGACAATATTGTAGTTTATATAAAGTATAACAACTTTCATTATTGCAACTTTAATGATTTACTTGTAAAAATTAAGACTTGTATTAGAAGTAAAGATTTTTTTTATAGACGGGAACATATAAAATTTGAAAAAATCTAAAGAAAAATTTTAATAGTAAAAATGCCAATACAAGAACTTTAAACATTTATTATATTAAAGTTTTCTAATGATTTTAAAAAAATTTATAACAAAGTTACTAAAACAAAACTTAAAGAATATTTTTTACTTAGAAAAGATATGGCTAAAATCAATATTTAAAATTTTATTAAAAATTTTAAAATACGCAGGCAAATTTGCCTGTGTTACAATCTAAGGGATATTTGTACTAAATAAATTATAATCAAAAATATTAAAATACGGTTTAGAATAATAGTTCAAATTATACTTTTCATAAAAAAACACAAACTAGTTGAAGCAAAGTCTTTCAATTTCAACTTACCAATTGTTTAAAACACCAAACCACCTTCTGACCTTTCAAAATATTCGCCTCTCATCTAGTTTTTGGAACTACTGCATCTTATTGCATCACAGGTTAAAAAACAATAATTTTGAAGTTAAACTACTAACGACTAAAGTTGGTTGTTATGTTTTGTATTACAAAAAAAAGTTTTATATGACACGACGATTTTTACTATTAAAAGTACTTTAAAAATTACAATTAACTATATAAAAAAAAGATCGTTACCAATCATATTTATCCTAATAACAGCCAATCAACAAACCTCTGCTATACTACCTTTATTAAGGTTTAAAGTTAACTATTTTTATTAATAAACATAAAATTTGGCTGCTATAATTTTGGCCAGACTATCATAATGCCAGCCAAAATTAGCAAAATAGAAAAAAATTTTTAAAAAATTTTTAAAAAGCTAATTTTGTTTTTTTTTTTTTTTATTTACAAAATTTTCTGCAATTTTATTGGCTCCGACCCAATACAACCCAACTTCTGACCCAACCCAAAATTTGGCTGCACATATAGGACTAGTTAATTTAAGGGTCCAAGCCCATACCTCAAAAGCCTCGATCTGGATGAAGTTTTAGCCGTTAATCATGAAGAAATCAGAAGATAGAAGAAGGATCAGATCAAGACCTAGAATAAAATAATGATAATAAGGCATCAAGAGAATAAACAATCCTTTTTTTAAAGACCTGGTCCCTTCATAGAGGTATGCCAAAAATAGGAAAAATCATTTAAATCATGATTTTAAAATTGATTTCCTACAAGGCCAAATCGGGTATAGTGTGAGGCCGTGCCTTAATTTTCACGATGAAAATTAAATGCAGTGGAATCAAATGCATATGCTCATGATAAAAATTAGCCCGAATAAGTAGTTGATTAGAAAGGGTGAAAGAAAATAATATGATCTTTTTGTTTTTTTTTTCGAATTTTTTCTTTTTGGTTTTTTCAAAAATTTTATAAATAGATTCAAAAATTTGTATTAGGAAAGGTGTGCGTTCTCTATTGTAAAAAGTCCTAAAAATTAATAAAGACTAACCTTTTGTATCGTATAAAAGTTTTAAGCATTAGGAAAACTAGCGAAATTTGTACTGGGATTTCATGAGATAAGTAGTTTTTTTTTTAGTTTTTTTTTTAAACTTTTACTAACTTTTTTTTTTACTAGAATATATAGATTCTTTTTTTTTCTTTGCTGGGTCCTATGAGATAAGTTTTTTTAATTGTTCGCTTGTTTTTTTCATTGTTCATATCTTACTTTCTTCTTTTTATGCTGTTCATTTATTTTGCTGTTCTTTGAGTTTGTCAGTCTTCAGTGTTACCGTTCTTTGGTGTCATCATTTTTTGGTGTCGTCATTTTCAGTGTCGTTGTTTTTTGGTGTTTTCATTTTTGGTATTGTCATTTGTAAGTGCTTTATTTTGCTTGGGGCCATCATACTTCGATACTATTGCTTAAAATTGTTTTTGTTGTTAATGTTGATGATGTCGCTTATGAATCGTGCCTTCATTTTGTTAATGTTGTTATTATTTTACTTTGTTGGTTTATTGCTACTAGGTTTGTTTCCTTTGGATATTGGTGCTATTTCATTATTCTTGATACTTTTCATTGCTGTAACTTTCTAGATCGTATTACTATTCTTTGGTGTCTTTGTTTATGGTTGTTCTTCTTTCTCGCTGTTGCTGTATTATGTTTCGATTAGTAATTACCAGGTTTCTTTAATAGCAATGTTAGAGTAGGGCTAGAGGAAAGTTAGAGTTAGTAGTGAAGTTAGAGTTAGTAGCATAGTTAGGATTTGGGTTATTGGGTTAGGGAAGCACAGGATTAGTATAAGAGTTAGACGGGTTTAGTGTAAAAATAGGAAAGAGTAAATATACATCATATAAATAAAATATTTATGTAATAAATATATAGTATATTAAAGCAAGGTCTCACACTGGTCTCACCTTAACATTTGAAAAAAATATATATAGTATATTTAATAAATATTATTAAAAATAAACATAAAATTGTTTTTACAATTTTTTGGTCGATGTGAGCTGAAAATTCCCCCAGTTAAGATTAGCAATTTTTTATACTTAAAATCTGCAAAGAATTGTATATTTTAAAATTTTCGCATATCTGCAAAATCTTTTTCTTTGCAGTGCAAATTTTTAATAATTGATTTTTTAAAAGATTTATTTAAAATTAATTAAACATTCGAAAGCTTTACTTATTTATTTGTTTTTATACGAATTAATATAATTAATAATACAATACATTTATAAAAATAGAAAAAATTATTATATTATTACAAAGTAATAATAACAAAACCCGTCGTATCTAGTATTTAGTTTTATATACAATAGCCCAGAAATAAAATGTAGCGCAAACCACCCAAGCTAAATATGTATCACAAAACCCAAGTAAATATATATACTGTGAAACTCATACTAAATACATATTACAAAACCCAAGCTAAATACCAACTAAATATATGTCGCAAGATCTAAACAAAACTAAATATGTGCCACAAGATCTAAACAAAAGCAAGTGTGCATTGTGAGATTTAAACAAACTAAAAAGTTAAACTTTGTAAAGTTTAAATTTTTAAGAAATTTAAAAAAAATTTTTAATTTAAAATTAACTTCACTTACTTTTTATTAAATTCAATTCTTTCTAAAAAAACTCATGGGTTTTGAGGTAGGCTCATGGGTTTTAATATGTTCTCTAGAAGAGACAACAAATTTAACATGTGACTTTGGGGTTTTGGGGTACATTTTTTATTTACATCCAATCAACATGTGACTTTTTGCAGATCATTGAATATTTTGGGGACTAATTTAAGGTCCAATTCCATAAATCGGCTGATATATACAGTTTAAAAAAGACTATGTAGTAATATATGTAGTAAATATAATTGTAGTAATTAGCCATTTACGACGCCAATCACTAGTGCAGGAGTCTCAAAAACGTAAGTTTTGCATCGGTACATGCAAAATCACGTGATTTGGTACGTGCCCGTAGACCGACCGTCCGTCGACTTTCCGCAGTTCGTGTCTCCGTGTTCACGTGAAATCCAGTTATTAGTTGCTCCATTAGCCTCGATTTCTGAGAGGTACTCGCAAGTTAACACAGTTGAATCGATACTGTGCCACTACGATTTCCTACTACGTGCTATCGGGACTAAAGTTTCACGGCTCAAACTATGGCTTAGTGTAACAAACAGTTTATGTACTCGATTTGTTAAAAATATTTGGTACATACGTACGGTGCAAGAAATTACCCTTATTGGAAATATATATAGAAGTCGATATTTTAATGTGTAACTTGATTATAAGTTACAGATTACGCCATATTTCTTAAATTATAAATTATTTACATACGTACTGTACATATTTATTGTTGTTAATGAACGTACACGAATTATAAGTAATTGACTGACATCAAAAGAAGACAATTATTTGTATTCATCTTTTCTTTTTATTCACAAACATGAATAATGAACCTAATCAAATTTTTTCAAATTTTGTTGAAAACCCTAAAGAGTTTGATGTAAAAATTAAAGTTGGTGAAAAACCAAATATTAAAGAATTTAAAGCTCATTCAATTATCTTATCGGCAAGATCAGATTACTTTAAAGCTGCACTATCATCACGATGGGCAAAGGTAGAAGATGGATTTGTCATTTTCGATAAACCTAATATTTCTCCACCTGTGTTTGAAATTCTTATTAAGTATGTTTATATTTTTAGGTTATATTTCAATTCAATTATCCGTAAAACTAATAAATGCCTTCCATATATAAATAAAAAATTTTTATGACATTAAATTAAAAAATTGCTTTATTTCCATAAAATGAATAGTTATATTTATACAGGAACATTTTCGAAAAATAATGAAGTTAGTCTTTTCGACATTTTTATTGCAGCTGATGAAATTGGATTAGTTGAAATTAATCAACAAATAAAAGAACATCTGAGAAATGAAGTATTAGATATTTTAGGCAAGGTAAATTCCTAAAAGCATTGGAACTTTATGAAGAATTTCTCGAAAACATCCCACATAGTGTTAAAGATCAAAAAAGAGTTTTAAGCTGGGATCTTTCTAATTATAGAATTGGATCAGAAGAAATAAACGAGTTATCAAAGATGCTTTACAAGAAAACCATGTTGGCTTCGTTGAATATTAGCAGAATTGGACTTAGATCCATCAACGACAACTTTACAAATAGGTATTTGTTTAAGCGACCTAGAATAACAGCTGAAGTAGAGGTATTAGCAGATGCACTTTGCAAGAACACCACGTTGACTTCTTTGGATATTGGAAATAATAATCTTGGAACAGAAGGAGAAAAGGCATTGGCAGATGCACTTTGCAAGAACTCCACGCTGACTTCTTTGAATCTTTATTGGAACAATCTTGGATCATTCGGAGGAGAAGCATTAGCAAATGCTCTTTGCATGAACTCGACACTGACTTCTTTGAATCTTAGTGATAATTATCTTAGATCAGAAGGAGGAAAAGCATTAGCAGATGCACTTTGCAAGAACTCCACGCTGAAAGATTTGAATCTTCAGGCTAATAATCTTGGATCAGAAGGCAGAAAAGCATTAGCAGATGCACTTTGTAAGAACTCCACGCTGAAGGATTTGAATCTTCAGGCTAATAATCTTGGATCAGAAGGCGGAAAAGCATTAGCAGATGCACTTTGCAAGAACTCCACGCTGAAAGATTTGAATCTTAACAGTAATTGTATAGGTTCTGAAGGAGGAAATGCATTAGCATATGCAATTTGCAAGAACTCCACGCGGACTTCTTTAGATCTTCAAAACAATAATATTGGATCCGAAGGAGGGGAAGCATTAGCAGATGCAGTTTGCATGAATTCGACGCTGACTTCTTTGAATATTCGAGACAATGAACTTGGACCAGAGGGAGTAAAAGTATTAGCAGATGCATTTTGTAGGAAATCCACGCTGACTTCTTTGAATATTATATATGGATCAGAAGGTAAAAAAGCATTAGGAGATGCACTTTACAAGGATTTCTTTGGGTTTTATTAGAATAATCATTAATCAGAAGAAGGAAAAGCATTACTGCACTTTGCATTAACAGCATCTCGATGATAAAATCCAATCACAGGTTCCTGTGATCGTTAAGTATTTCTGTCACTTCACATGTTTAAGAATTGGTTAAATTTAATCATCTAAGTAAAAAATCCTCTATGGTTTTAGCATTTTGTAACTAGATTTGGACGATTTTAGACTCTTTAAAATTGTCTTATTGAGTCAAATACTCTGGTGGTCATTTTATCCAAATTGGGCCATTGGATTAAAAATAATTTACTATCAAACATTTTAAATTTTTTAATATTATTTCAAATATGTTACTTATTGGCCCTTGGTCATGTGACCATAACATGAATTTTATTTATAGTCACACCTCTATAATCACCAAAATAAACTTGTGATTATAGAGAGGTCTGACTGTATTTGCTGTTCGTATTGAATTGATCTGAGTATAACAATTATTGTTTATCAAAATATTTAGATGACTACCTCTTTTACTGTTACTATATTTATTACAGTTTGAATAAATTTGTAAGTTTGTAATCGCCTAACAATTTAAATGTTACTTTTTAATGACTAAGCTTCACAAAATTTTGCAACGATATCATAATTTTGGCTTTAGCAATATTAATTTAGAAGAATCTCAGGCAGCTTTACCTGCAATTGCCATTAATCAGGATATTTCAATTATTATAGTACGAAATATGAAATTTTAAATCAGCCAATTAATGAACTCTATGAAAAAAAACTAGCCTGCCTCTTCTTTTTTTCAATATGATAATTCATTTGGCCAGTTTATTAATTTTCACTAATTAACTTTTGTCTAGAAACTATTAAGTGAGGTGTTTGAGAACTCTTTAGTCTAAGTGCAAATTTGTATTTTTTAATGGATAAACCATTCGATATTTTATTCGTATGCTTATAAAACCTAACGAAATAAGTATTTGTTCATTGACAAATTGCAAATCACTCATCTAATCAGGTGGCTAGATATCATTAATTTTTATGTATAAGAATCATTTATTGCTTAAAGTATTTAAGATCAGCTAGATATTTTTCTGTCAAATTTTTTTTATTTGCATTGTTTTAGGGTTCTCAAACACTTTACTCATTAGATTAAAGGCAAAATTTTAAATTTTTGTGGTTCGTGAATTTGTAAGCCTTTAAAAAAAAAAGAGGTCGCTCAATTGGTAGGTAATTTTTGATTTCTCAAGGCTATGATATCTAAATATGAAAATTATCATAATCGCTGTTCCCAAATAGCTTTCAATGTTGTGTATGTATTGTCTAAGATAAGGTTTGATGAGTAATGCAGTTCCCATTGCCGATTCCCTTTTTAAACCTAAATCTTCTGGGGTTGCCGCCGTGTATACATAATAGTACTGATTGAGCAATGATCTTCTCAAATCTTCCTTTTGTGCCAATTTGGTCTCTGTTACACTCACAATATCTATATCCTCCTTGTTCAAGTACTCAAAAATTAATTGTCTCTTTAATAGCACATTCAAGCTTTGTATATTTAATGTTGAAATAGACAGAACTTCTATTTTTCCCCTTACTATTATTTTTGTTTTTTCAACTTTTTTCGTTTCTTCGTTTTTAATTGTTTTTTTCTTTTTTTATCTTTACTTGCGTCTCGTTTTCTAATGTATTATTGTTATTATTGTTCATTATGATTAATTGTATTGTCCATTTCAACATCTTTTACCACTTCGTTTGTGATTTGTTGTTCGTCAAATATATCCCACTTTGGTTCAGGTAGTTCCTCTGTTTCAAAGATCCACTTAGGTATAGTACCCGATGGATATTTTTCCCTCAGGTAGTCCAGCGCTTCAGGTACTTTGTCTTGTGAGGTTATTGGAAAGGACCAATAGGACTCTGGTTCTTTTTGTTTTAAATCTTTATTTAGCTTCTCAAGATCACTTGGGAAGCCGTTTATCTCTGAATCCACTTCGTTTTTATCATCTCCATCTTGGATACAAATCCAATCTTCCGGTACTTTATGGAAGAAATAGTGTTCTCTTAGAGCCTGAACTCACAGGTAGGACTGTCCCAAATATGGAAACCCTTGGTTGACTCAGGACCAACGATCACGTTATCCATTCAACCAATCAAAATCGCGAATTTTGACTACTGGACTATACGCAGATGATAAGTATTTCTTATTACAGTATTAATTTTATTTGAATTTACGACTAATTTTTTTGAAATTTAGATGCCTTTACAAGATTGGATATAAAAAATCCACGTTCTTGAAATGCTATGGGATATCAAGTCATGATTCAGGAAGTTATCTTCTTATTTTGAATATGCGAAAAAGAGATCTTTGCACAAAATCTTCACAAAGTATCAAAAGAAAAATTATTAAATTAATTGTATAACAGATCTTCAAGCAATTCATCCGCAAGGATTAGAACATCAAAATTTTCGTAGTGGAAATATTTTGCAAGACGAATTGGATAACACGTAAAAAAAGAATTATGCGAGATTTTACCTTACATCACAACAGAAATTTTACAAGGAAAACAATATACTCAAGCGGTTGTATTTATATTTTGATGTTATTATTATAATTTTAAATATTACGGGATGTATTAAAAATTTTTTTAATATAATTTTTATGATAATCGAGGGGTTAATTTCAGAATTTATTATTTAAAAAATTTTTATGATAATTGGGGGGTTAAGTTCCGAATTTATTTAATATTTAAAAAATTTTTTTTCACATTTTCTAATAAATTATCCTCTATCTCTATATTACTTGTTACTGCCTCATCATCGTCTGATTCATCCTCAACAGTACTTTCAGTACTCTCGTTAATAAATTCGTTTTCGTTTAAATCTTTCCTCATGCTTACCTTTAGTGCGGCAATATTAATTTTAATTTCATCCCGAAGATAGCCTAAACAAATTAAACAATTAAAGTTGCATCTTTGTAAGCAATGGTTATGATAACCATGCCCACACGCATGAACAATACCATTTTCAGAACAATTTGTGTAATTAGTACAATCGCGGCGTAAATAATCACACAAGACACTTGTATACGGTTTCCTGGATGTAACGAACCCCCTTGGAAAATGACGATCAGTTATCTCATAGTCTAAAGAAGGTAACTTATATGTATTAATACCATCATCAGACGAACTAACAATCAAAGGATACAAATGGCGAGCTTCATATATCTTCGTAAATATTTCTAAAAGGACTATAGCGCACTTGCGGAATAACATGTGCAATTGTTTCAGTTTGTAAGGATACTTCATGGAATTCACAAAGTGTTGACAAAATGCGTTATCTTCTCGATTTTGGAACATAAAACGTGCCTCTTTTTGCAATTGATTTGCTGTGAAAAATTTAGCCGTACGTCGTCAAATAATACTATGAACGGTTTCTACAGGACAATCGCTTAAAGATGCGAGATGATTAGTAATTATATTCATAATTGGGTGGTTAGTATCTGTCCAAAAAAATATATCTGAAAAAAACATTAAAGGGGCACGTTTATAATTTCTTCGATCAAAATGAAGAAATTAATCGCTCCAACAACGTAAACAGGCTTCTTCATAAGCTGCCCAGTCGCCTCCTCGATGGTGCACCGCATAAACGTCGAGAACTAAAGGAATTAAATTGCTCAAAAGATCGGTTAGATATAAAAATTCAAGATTCTTGCATGTTTGACCAAACTTTGAATAAACTAAATTAAATATGTCAAGCCACGCCATACGCATAAGTTGGAGAATTAAATCGATTCGCCATGGCCGCGGTTTCTTACCAAGATTTTTCTTTTTTCCAAATATGCCCTTGTAAATTTTGTTAAATAGAGGTGAATTTTTCTTATAAACGAGTTCCCGACTATTCAAAGACACATGAAGGGGTCCCATAATAGGCAAGAACGATGTAACAAACAAAGGAATAATTTCATTGTTGAGGAGAAGCTGGTGCGCAATAGCCTTGCGAATAAAAAACTGACCAGGCCAATCTGCAACGATAGGGATTACGTGGTTGGAAAGATATTCTTGCATCGATTCTTGATTATATACAATTTGAAGAGCTTTTGTATAATCTTCCACCCCCTTCAAATTGCCTCCAACGAAATCAAAAAGAATGGCGTTTTGTATATGTCGGTCGCTCTTTTTTTCCACTAACCTGTCGTTGTAACTATGCAAAGTTAGTTTTTCAATGAGCTCATCGTCGGAATACTCACCTATATAATTTTGACAACGTTCATGATAAGGAATACCAAGGCTTATAATAAACCGTTCGTCGAGATGTTTTATTATCAGATCGCCATCAAGAAATTTTGGATTGAGTACCCCGTTACTTGGTATCGCTGCCATGGAACATGGATTTGCCACAATTGTTGCCATGTGTGTTGGGCGGGATGTACTAGTAGAATCAGACTGCTGTGGAACATGAATGTTGTGATAGTCATCGATATTCAGCACGAAAGCTCTATTCAAATATTTTGAAAGAGCATTTTCTACATATTTCTCATGAGCGTCTGAAATTTTCTTTTTCTTTCGGTCTACCGCCCTTGATGTTGCAGCTACGCCAAGATTTGTCATCGTTTCCAAACCTTCATTACTCGTACCTACAGAATCCAAATAATACGCTAAATCGAACTTAAAGGCATTAATTTTTGTATTATTTAATGATGCAAGAAGATAACAAATATGTACAATTAATTTTTTCATACGATACATGGTTTGATTAGTGCGTTCAAACGGCCTAGCCGCCAAATAAAGTTGGTCAAGAAAATTTTTTAAGCCCTCATTGGTTTGAAATTCTTCTTGCAATTCATCATACGAATATATAGGACTTTTTTTAGTTACATGTTCCCTATCATAGAAGAATCTTGCCATTGTCCTGATAGCCCCAACTAGGTCAACCATACCTATCTCTTCGTTTACAGCTTCTACATCTTCGTTAACTAGTATCTGTGTTTCTTCCCTAATAGATTCTATCTCTTGAACTGAAATTTTCATTCGTTTAGTAGTTCTTTTTAATGGATTTTCAACATAATTCATATAACATTTATTACACAAGATAATACCCTCTTCCCACTTATCTTTTATTAAGCCTCTACGTTCAGCTTCTCTCCATTTTTCTTCTTTCAGTGAACGAAATTTCTTTGAATCAGTGTTAAGGTAGTTATCGCATTTCTTAATTTCAGACATGACTTTAGCAAATAAAAAAATATGAAGTCGGTGGGATTCAGAAGGATTCAACGAATATGTTGTAGGGCAGAGCGAAAGCTTCAAGTTCACTTAGTGCACTTTGTCTGTTTCACAGAAGAGATAATCTACCTAAGCTTTCGAAAAAAGTATTGTAAAACGTATAAAAAAAATTTTTTTATCAATTGGGATTGCTTGTGTAACATGGATGGTTCTACTTCGAGCCTGAACTGCTATTCTTAACTCTTTCGTGCTTGTAATCGGGACCGTTAAATTCACCTTCTTCATCTCCTCCCACTCTTCAGGTAGGTCTTCTAGTTGTGTATAGTTTACCTCTATATATTTCACCGGCATTGGTTTGGTATTCTATAATAACTCAGGATAGATTTTATAAAATTCAAAGCCTCAGTTCTACTTTTTATCGGGAAACCCTCCTTAACATTGATTTTTAAATCCCTTGGATTCTCGGGTAACCTCTTCTTATTAATCACATAGTCATTTGGGAGGTATTTGAATGCGTAGACTTTTCTCAGTTTGTTCACATGTTCTTTAAAGTCTTCACTATCTTTAGGGCAGAACGGAAACATTCTTCTCAAGCTCGGTGTCAACTCCTGATAGGTCAAAGGCAACTCCAATTTCTTTGGTGGTAAGTCAAAAAATGATTCTGGTAATTGAGAGAAAATATAGAACTTTCTTAAATCCTGTTTCCAATCCTTAACCTTCTTTAGATCAGCTCTATCTGTTACAGGAAAAAATTTTTTAAATTCCTCTCTTAGTTCGCTTGGATAACTCGGGATCGGAATTCTTGAATCTTTTATGTAGGACTCCGGTAATCGGTCAAATTTATATATCCCTCTCAGACCACTCACAACTTCACCCGTGAATCTTCTGTCCCGAATTGGTAATGTGTATTCTAAAGCTTCTCTAATCTCTTTTGGAATCAAATCATAATGCTCTGGTAATTGAGTCAATAAGTCACTCTTCAACTCATTTATTCTCTTTCTCAACTCTTCAAATTTTAAATCATTCTGTAATCTTGCAAAACCCGCCACGAAAAATATCAATTGCGTTATCTCAAAACCATCCAAGATGATAAAATCAGTATTAGTCAGAAAATCGATTCCCAATTTCTTTCTCAATTTATCGTAGATCTGGTCTTTATTTTTCTTGTTAATGACATATGCCCCATATGCTTGTTTGTATCTATCTGTAGCTCTCCCCAGTAAATGCATGAATTCATTTTGATGTGCCGGACGAGTCTCGTGTCTATTAGTAAAACATCTAAAAAAAGCCTTATCCTGATATTTTAGCTTGGTCCCGATAGCTGGTGGTATTTCCATACTTGTTGTTTTAGTTTCCAACTTGTGTTTTACAAAACTCACAATTGACTCTTGTGACTTGAAAGCTTCGATTATCTTGTCTATGTTCCATTCATTGGAATTAAATGAATCTTTTATCGATTTACTCTTCGCCCTCCAAACTTTGTTTTTTAAAACTCTACTTTTTTTTCGTCTTTCTTCTAATTGCTGCTTATCCAAGTTCTTTCTTCCTGTTACTAC
Organism: Gigaspora rosea; assembly: GCA_003550325.1. Lineage (NCBI taxonomy): Eukaryota > Fungi > Glomeromycota > Glomeromycetes > Diversisporales > Gigasporaceae > Gigaspora > Gigaspora rosea. Next base: position 62,924 of record QKWP01000177.1, on the reverse strand, counting down.
CGCACTATATAAGAGTGGTTGTTGTTTCTTTTCGTTCTGAATTTTATCTACCATTTCTGTAGCAGTTCCTTTTTGTTGTATTTCCTCTTCTACCTCCATATTGTTAACTATTCCTTCGTTATCGCTAATGACCTCATCACGTGACAAGGTTTGTTGTTCTCCTGTCAATGATTCCAGAACATTAATTATTGATGACGTATTACTCTCGATTTGGTCATTTGTTGTGATCAACTGAAATCCTGATGACATCATATCCCGGATTTGCTTGTTTGTTGTTGTCAGCTGAGTTACTGATGTCGTTTGTTGTGACGATGATATCATTTCATCAATTTGCATGTTTGAGTCCATTTGTGTGTTTTCCGTACTATCAACTTCTATTTCTCTGTGAGAACTCTTTAATTTCTTTACACTGTTTCCTTCACCATGATTGTTTAGTCTTTCATTACAGCTTTTCTGAACTGCCTCAAACTCCTCATCTGGATCCATATCGAGTTCAAAAACTTGAAAGGGCCAAAGGCCCTCTTTTCCATTTGTTGTAGTTAAAGACTCTTTAGTTATAGTCATTTCCTTCCTCTTCTTACTCAGTTTGTTCACTGGCTTAAAGTTCTTCTTGGTTGTTGTTAATTAATTAATTATTTAGTTAATAAAATTATATATTTAATACGTTTTGGTTATGATTTTCCTCTTTTCCTACTATACTGCTTTTGTTTACTTAGGATTTACAGATGTACGAGAAAGAGTTTGCCATTGTTCTCAAAAACTTTTTAATGTTCATTATATATTAAATAAATTGAATATTAATTTTTAAAAAATGTTCATATTCTATACTTACAATTCACATACTAAATTTATACTTAACTATTAATAATTTTTAAAGTTTGTATATAATTCTTTATATTTTTTCAACATAACACAATATATTATACAATTCAATTTCTAATAACTTTGTTAAATTTCAAGTGCTTTTCATATTTGCTTATAATAAAACAAGACTTTCTATAATATTTTACTGATGCTACTATTGGTTAATGTGATAAATTAGAATCAAATTACTTTGTTATTTAACTATTTAAATTTTATACTAACAAATACTTTGTATTTTTTTGCTTGCTTAGTATTAGCATATTATTTGATACAAATCATCTATATAAGTTTATACAATAATAATACTCTTGCACAATTAATGAATATTTTATTTTAAAAATCTTTAAAGATGGTTTTCTTAATATTTATTTGTTATCTATATTGAGCAACTTTAAATATATGTTCTATACATAGTATGTATATACATATGTACATATGTATATACATTAATATATTTATACAGAATTTGTCATGATCAAATTACATTATCAAATTGATGAACAATTTATATAATTTATTGTTCTTATTAATAAATCTAGAACATAAAAATTTTATAATGTTCTCTTTGAACCATCAAATAAGAGAACCTTTTCTAAATATCAATGTTCTTAAAAAATTCAAATGTTCATTGAGAACCATGAGAACATTGAATTTTAAACACTAACCACATGATTATATACTAGTTAATAGTATAAATTTATGTTGATATAAGATATAGTATAAAGAATATATATATTAATATAAGTTATATAGATATATAGTAATGAAGGTATATCAAATACATATTAAAAAAATATCTATTCAATCATCTAAAGTTTCAATATCTCAATCTGTCAATTGTGATACTTTATTAAAAATCAACTGATTGTGAGTTGCTTTATCGAATCTTTTTTTTTTATATTGATAAATTTTTTAATGTTACTAACTAGTTTATATATTCACTTGTGATTAGGGGCATGCCATTTATTACATAATATGTTTACTTAGTAGCCACCTCTATCTAAGTATGGTGTGATCATTTTACCTAATTCTAATTGATTAATATAATATATAATGTGATTACTACTTCTGACCATGTATCTATAGTAAAAATTATATAATAAATGGCATGCCCCTTAAAATAAAAATTTTCTTATTCAAAGATTTTGAAACTGTTACTCTCTGTAATAATAATATAGTCAGATCTCTCTAAGTGCACACCATTAGAACTGGGCATGAGTGTGCATTTATTTTTTTTTGATTTCAAAGTGCCTATTTTGGGGCATATACTTTATTCAGTTTATGCATCTGGATTTTACATGAATGAGAGTACAACTAGCCACATGTACACTTTTGGTGTCTAATTTAAGTAGTCTGCCCGAAGGTTCTACACTAGATGCCATACCTGCAACCCAACTATAGGAATTGTCTATTTAAACCCTCTGATTTTCAGTTTCCCACCTAGACTTTCAACTGATTCACCAGATATCTGCATTACCTATGTGGTATGAGTGTGCATTTATAGAAAATATGCATTTATATAAATATATAAAAAAAATGTATATCCAATCAGAAGAAAGAACCAATACAAATAATTAATGGGTTCGTATATTTTGCTGACAATCACTTCACCGACATAACATTTTACAGACAAATACTTACTGACAAGTTTATTTTACTAACAGTTTTTTTCACCAGAGTTCATTTCACTAACAGTTTTTTTTTAAAAAGCACCCTAACTTTAGCTCTAATTCTACCTAATTCTACCCTGACCCTAACAACAATGACTAGAATTACTTTGTTGGTGAAATGAGCTTCGGTAAAATAAACTGTCAGTAAAATAAACGTGTTAGTGAATAATTGTCAGTGAAATGTTATATCGGTAAAGTGATTGTTGATTAATTGATTGCCACTCATGATTAATAATCTTGTGTTTAGGAATGCCAAAACTAGATAATATTGTATTACTTATATTTTTTTTGTTAAAATAAAAGAGAAAAGAGTTATTGAAATTGAATTGACTCTTTTTTTTAAATGCTATAAAATTGATTGAACAATTATTGATTATCTCATTTATCAAACAATTGAACTCTATAATTATTAATTTTTAATTTCTAACTGTCTTTAAATACTATTAGTATTTAATTGGGTCTAATTAGAGTAGAAAACAGAATTACTTGTGATCTCAAAGATCTGTAAAATTATTTAATTATAAATAAAAATCATGAACAATTCTTAAAATAAATATTTTAATCACATGATTATCTAATATTTTAATTGGTTGAAATTTTATATAGATTACATGCATGTAAGGTTCCAAACCAGATTGAAAATCTCCAACTATGAACCATCAGGTGAAACCGGTTGGTAGCCGGTTAACCAAAACTAAAACTGATTTTCCAATTAAAAATGGGTCACCCGATTGTAATCAGGTAATGCAATCTGTCATTCGATTATATGATTTGTGTAATCATTAAACATATTACAATTTCTTTTGTAACTTCGAAAGCAAACTAACTCGCATTGTAAATGAATAAAACTATTCACCCAGGTTAAATTATAGCTTATAAACACAAGAACTTTATTAAAAAAGTTTCTTATAACAATTTAAAACTTCAATCATCACTTTTGCCAGTAGCGGAATTATCATCTCCTGGACAAAAAACACACTCTTTATTCCCATTTTTTATTCTTCATCTATAATTAACAAAACTATACTATTGCATATATAAAATGAATCAAACATTTTATAGAGAATACTAAAACAGTCTACATAAAATTTATAAATGAAATGAACAAGTTAATTATTTGAATAACAAAAAAAAAAGTTGAAAAAAACAAAAAAAATGACGTTAAAAGTTATAGATTAAGCAATAGAATCTATTTTTATTACCTTCTGCCATACGGTAGACAATATTTTAACTCTTAGTATATCTACCTTTTATTGCGTGATTTGGTGTGATTCACCATGATTCACTATAATTCAACAAAGAGATGCTTGCAAGAAAGTTCTTTTGTTAATAAAGTGTTGTATCATTTGTTATTTTTTTTTAAGTTTGCTTAGACCTGAAAAATTCTGGTTTACAGTACTATGCTATATAAATACTTGCGTAATGTTAATCCCAGAAATTATCAGAAATGAAAGTCCCCCTACGGCAGTGCTGTATAATGTTTTTAATAAAGGAATCAGATGACCCATTTTTTTATATATTAACTAGTTGGCATATTTAAACCAGTTTGTCAAAAATTGCAATCCAGTTGACTTTTTTCAGTTCAGTTGATTGGTTGAACGGTTAATCGGATTTGATGTTGGAACCCTACATGCATGCATTTATAGAGGTGCATATATAATATTAGCAAAATTTATATATAGATATATATCAATTACTTAACCAGATAAGATATATATTGATACTCAATACCCTGCTGATTTCTATTGATAGTAATATAGATATTAATTGATAGGAGAAATAAGTTTGTTGCACCTGTGACATGTCGCACCACCTGCTTCGACCATTCAAATTGCACGATTTTATAGACAAAAAATTTTATTTTTTAAAAATTTAAAATTTTATTTAATAAAATATAAAATATGGAAAGTTATATTCATAATACTGTATTATATAACACCTTATATAAAGGGGCACCATAGTTATACAAGATTTCTATTTTAGAATTCAACACACTATATGCACTTACATTACACAAAGGCCCGGTGCATTGTTTTTGTAAAAATAATTTTGGTTACACACTATTAATGTTGTGTAATGTTATGCAAGCCTTATTTTGGTAACCTAACCCTAGGTCGGCCAGCATTAATCTTAATGCTGGTGGACACTATTATGATAATGCCCTAGTATAGTTAGATATAATTCTAGCCTACTCTAACCTAAATCTAGGAACCCTAAAAACTAATTAACATTCAATTACAGTACATATACTAGTTACACAATATATGCATATATATTACACAGGCCTAGTATATTGTTTTCGCAAAAATAATTTTTGGTTACATACTACTAATATTGTATAACATTATACTAGTTTTGTTTTCCTAACGCTAACTCTAATTGCAACCATATACTAGTAGTTTAAATAATAGGGTGATATATAGCATGGGTGTTATAAATATAATATATAACATAAAATTTTATTCTGAACAACTTTTTCTAAGTCATAAAGATAGGTTGATAAAATGGTTTATAAAAAAAATCAAAAATTTCCAAAGTTAGCACATATAAACTTTTTTTTTACTAAAACAATCTACTATTTTAACTTTAAAAAAGTTGTTTAACGTAAAATTTTATGTATAATACATAAACGTAAATATAGATTATATTAGTAAAAAAAGTTTTATATATGCCAATGATCAAAATTTTTGATTTTTCTTATAAAACTTTATTTTTTTACTAAGACAATCTATCTTTATAACTTAGAAAAAGTTGTTCTGAATAAAATTTTACATTATATGTTTTGATATCACTTATTTTTTTTAGTAAAATTTTTAATTTTTCAAAATTCAAATTTTTCTTTACAAAATCATGCAATTTGATTGGTCAGAATCAGGGGTGCGACAAGTCACAGGTGTGACAAATTTCTATTCCCAATTGATATATATCATGATATCAATTATAATAATTATATTCACATAATCATGCTTTTTGCAAATTTTTAAACATTTTACAGGTTTTTACAAGTTTTCACAAGTTTTCACAATTTAATATAAAATTTTATTTTTTTATTTATGGGTGTAATTTTATGGCAACCCGTCACCATGGCGACCCTGTGATCGACCAATTGAATTTGATCACATGTATCATATGTGCGAGGGTGTCTGGGATTATGCGAAAGTATAATATGTGCATAATTTACCAAATTTTCACATTGCATATACTTTACATAAATCGACAAAAAAAGCACTCAGATCACGTAGCTGAAATATGATTGGTTGGTTTAAATTCATTCGGAACTTAATTGTAATTTGGGGACAAAGTAAGATTTGATCTGAAAAGTTCCAATGTAAAAAATGAATGAATCTAAATTATGAGCATGGTTGAGATAAAATTTTTAGTAAACGTCCAAAAAATTCTGAAGAATAGAAACAATTATATATAGAGTACATAATAAAAAATCGCATAATCGACCACATAACTTAAATTTATTTTGCATCCATCGCATAATTAACCTCAGATCGCACGTATAATTTACCTCATCGCATTGCATAATTCTGGACACTCTAACATAAGTACATGATGCATGTGATCAAATTTGATTAGTCAATCATATACACTTAAAAAATTATATAGTTGCCTCTTTCTTATCCAAACAGGCCATCCCAAGAAATTTTGTTCGGTTTAGAGAAAGTTTATAATATAAAATTTCTTAAGCCCATTTGATATATCATCTGGCATAGATCACAAATATATATTCTACAAAATGTGAAAAAATCTTAAAAAAAAAATGGTTTGATTAATTTTTATCCAATTTTTGCATTTTTCCAATTTTTGCATTTTTTAATTTTTGTATTTATTACTCTCCAGTTACTATTATCTGACCCAGGTCATAGTCCGGGTTGAATATCTGATCCAAATTATAACCCGGGCCATAGCCTGGGTTGAATATCTGATCCAGATTATAACCTGGGTTAAGTATCTGATCTGTCATGTTACTATTATCTGACTTGGATCATAATCCGGGTTAAATATTTAACCTGTCAGGTCACTATTATCTAATCCAGGTTAGAATACTAGTTTAATTAATTATATAAAATAAATTTTATTCATAATATAAAATAAATTTAATTAAATAAAAGATCATATGTACTGATTAACTTTAGTTTGGATCCGGAATAGAAAATTTATTATGGTAATTCGGTATATCCAGAGGAATTATATATAAAATTATTTGTTCTAGAAGTTTTAGTTCAGATTATCAAGAGTCTGGTATATAGAGGACCGGATTAGAGAGAGGCAACTATATTGTAGAACTGGGTTTAACATATAAAAATAACCTAGTAAATTTTTTTAATTAATTTATCAAAGTTTTTTTATTTAATTATTTAATTTAATTTTTTTTTATTAATTTATCTAATTTAACATTAACGTTTTTTTAGAAGAAAACAGGCGAGCAGTTTTTTATTTAACTTATCAGTTTTTATTTAATTTATTTAATTTAATCTTTTTGCTTCAGGTCTGCCTTTGGTCCTTTGGTCATTGATTCCATGAGTTTCGCATTGTATTGATGATGCTATGGGTGGTGCTGTTTTTTTTTAGTTCTATAGATGTCATCATGGGTTGGGTGTGTGTTCACCATTTTTAGTAGTTTTTTTTTGTTATTTTTGTTTTGTTCTTTAGTGCTGTTCTTGTCACATTTTTTTGCTATTCCTATTCTATTTTTTTTCTTGTTTTTATCCACTGTTCTCATCTCGTTTTCTTGTCAATGACTCCAAAGACTGAAAAAAAAAGTGTTAAGAAAATATAAAAAACTATAACATAAAAAAAAAACACAATTGAAAAAAATTCCAACCCTGTAACAAAACAATGGCTTAAACTGTGAAAGAATGAAATCACCAATAAAAGAATCTAAACTTGCAAAAAAAAGAGCAAGTTAATAAACAAAAAAAAAAGAAAAAAAGAGACCTTATTGGAGTCTTAATTGATAATTTGTTTGGTCGAAACTCCCAAGACAGTCTTGAGTGCACAGTTGATTCATCAACAATGCCCCAGAAATCTACGACCCAAGTTAATACAAAAGGAAAAAAAACATGTTAATACAAGAACAACATAAGAGAAAAAAAAATACAAAAAACTACTTACAGAACTATGCACTAACAACGACACTAGTGATGACACCAATAACAACTCCAACGGCGATACAACACCAGCAACGATTTGACACCAATGCCGACACTACAATGAATCTGAAAGAAAACAAGCTAAAAAAAAATTAGTAAGCGGAAAGCATCAAAGATAAGTGGAAAGTGAAAGTAAAAGCGAAACAACAAAATACAATAAAAAAATAATTATCGTGATGCACAAAAAATTTTATATATGATCACCAATCATGAATATGATTGGCTGATTATAGGATCACTGTGCAATGGGTCTCTATTTTTTTTTGCCTTTATTTATTATTATTATATAATATTTTAAATTATTAAATATACAATATTCACAAGTTTTTGCAAATTAATATAAAATTTTAATTTTTTATTTATTATTATTATATATTATATTTTATATATTACATATTTTATTATATATTATTATAAAAAAATGACAAAAAAAAATAAACCCAAAAAAAACAAAACCAAAAAAAATAAAAAAATGAAAACAAAAAAAATAAACTATTATATTCCTTATATTCGCTTATATTCACTTAAATTTACTTATATTTGCTCATATTCACTACTTCTTGCAAAGTGCAAGAAAAGTTAGAATTGGTGTTCTTGTAAAGTGCTAAAAAAGTCAGATTGTGTTTTTGCAAAGTTCTAAAAGAAGTAAGGAATAAATAAAATAAAATAAAATTAAAAAAATAAGTAAAAAAAAACAAACCAAAAACAAAACCAAAAAAATAACAAAAAAAACATAAACAAAAAAAATATACTATTATATTTGCTTATATTTGCTTATATTTGCTTATATTTGATTATATTTGCTTATATTTGATTATATTTGCTTATATTCACGACTACTTGCAAAGTGCCAGAGATATTAGAATTGGTGTTCATGTAAAGTGCTAGAAAAATCAAGTTGTTTTTTTGCAAAGTTCCAAAAGAAGTAAGAGATAAATAAAATAAAATAAAATTAAAAAAATAAGTAAAAAAAAAAGAAACCAAACTAAATAAAAAAAATAAATGAAGACCCAAATTTTCATTTCTCTGAAGTAAGAGTTTATAATCTTGCAATTCAGAAATCATCAAAGGTTTTTGCAAAGTGCCAAAATAAAATAAATTAATAAAATAAAACAAAAAAACAAAAACAAAAAACATGAAACAAAAAAATAAATAAAGCAAAACCTTGCAAAAACTTGCACAAACTTGCCATCTTGAAATTTAGAAATTGCTGGGAAATTAGTGTGTGTTTTTGCAAAGTGTCGAAAGGCTGAGTTGGCTTGCACAAAGTGCCAAAAAGTTGTTGGATTTCTTGCAAAGTACTAGTGGTAAAGTATAAAATAAAATAAAAAAATTAAAAAATAAAAAAAAATAAAAAATAAAAAAACAAACCAAAACTAAAAAAATGAAGCAGCTCCAAAAAAAAAAACAAAAGAAAAATAAAAAAAACAATGTAAATTTGATAGAAGATCTAAATTATAAACAAAAAAAAATAAACAAAAAATCTAATCTGATCTTGTAGTACAATTATCATCATTGAAACATTTTGAAAATATTAGTCAAACGCATTCTTAATATGATCCAGGTTACAGATCTACTGATTCAGCTTAATTTCCTAGTCCTAAAATATTTCAAAAGTATTTGAAATATTAAAAAGAAAAAAAAAAAAAAAGTGAGAGAAAAAAGAAAAATAAAAAGGGAGAAAAAAAAAGAGGAGTAAAAATAGTATAAAATGGGGGTTTTTTAAGTTTTTTTTTTATATTTTATGGAATATATATTTATAATCTATAGTAGCTTACAAATCAAATGAGCTTAATAAATTTTGAACTTTGTTTTTTTTTTTACTCAATGATCCAAGTTGAAATTTTCATGATGGGTCAAAACACTATGTAATCGTTAAAGATCTGTTAATCGTTATATATCATTTCAAATAATTACAATTATAATCAATTTATAGATATAATTATTTAATAAAAATAATATATATTGATTATAGATATATATCAATTTTTAACCAGTTAATCGATATATATCATTATTTTTTAATCGATATAAAACGATTAACTATTATATATTGATTAATATCTATATAAAATTTGCTAATAAAATCTGGAACAACATTTATCATTAAGTTTCAAGCTTAGGACCAGGCTAAGGTGTGCACTTAAGAAGAGTGTACACTTAGAGAGAAAGCACTTAGGAAGGTCTGACTGTAATAATAATAATAAATTCTTTTAAATTTTATATAATAAGTTTCAATAATAAAATAATAATTTTTATATTTATATGTTAGATTATAAAAAAATTTATATAATTTTATTATAAATATCAATATATTTACTTAAAGTTTTAATAAAAAAGATAAATACTGTATAAATCTTTTAATAAATTTATTTTATAAAATAAAAAAATAAATTCAATTTTTAACTAGTATTAAATATTAAATATTTTTAATATTTTCATAATATTTTTAAGAATATAATTTTTAAAAAACAACAATGGAACTCTTCCTGTTGATCACTTGTCCAAAATTTTAAGCAAACAAAAACAAAAATTTTTATTAGTAAAAGATGAAGCAGATATAATACTGGTTTTTATAAAGATCAACCTTTTTTGCTTAACTTTTTGGGGACTCCTTTATATATTCTGCAAGCAAGCCAAAAGTGTCAGTTGTGCAAGATAACTGGCAGTGGGTGCTCTTGGTACAAAAAATTATGGTAGAAGTTCTCTTTCGTCGATGAAGGTTTTATATTTGGCTAGACAGTGAACTAAAAAATGAGTTTTCAACACACTCTCTAAAGGTTTTGGCTACAAAAACATATTTGACCATACTCCTGCTATAGTCAAACCTCGCAATAGTCACATTCGCATTAGTTACAATCTCGCTATAGTCATCTTAATTTTCCTATTTAAATATATATACTATATATAAATTTTAGCTCGCTTTAGTCACAATCTCGCAATAGGCACATTGAAAGTCCGATTTTGGCACGTGACTATTGCGTGTTTTGACTGTATCATATTCTCGCTCGAAGTCTTTTTTCTGGAATTTTGGATGAAAAGTGGGAAATTTGGCATACCCCCTCCAAAAGATCAGCATTGTTGTTCCTAACCTAATTAGGAAGAAGACATGCAGGTGAATAAACAAGAACAGACGCGTAATGAGACATGGCGCAATGGAGTAGGCTGATTTGCAGAAAATAAATTCTAGAACGTTTCTTTAGTTTTTTTTATGTACATATAATACTTTGGTGAGGCGTTTCCTTGCGCAGTATTATATAATTTTTATCGCTTATTAATACTTTATAGTCTATTTTTTCTTTGCTTTTTTTTGGTTTTTCTTTTTTTTTTTTTTTTTTTTGGATGTATAATTTTGGTTTTTGGTTAATTTTGTCAGGTATTTAGTTTTGTCCCCTATTTTAATCTTTCCCTTGTTTTTATTCTTCTTATGAGAAGCTCAGAGAAGGAGTTTTTGAAGGAGTAGGTTATGAAGCATAGTTGGTTTGTAACTATAGCTAATGAATTTTTTTTTGGCTTATATATAAGCTGATGCGGCTGGTCACATCTGGGCGCAAAATTTATTTTGTAGCCAGATAAGGTCAAAGTCTGGTGATTGTAAATGTATTAAAAAGAAATTTTTAGTAATAATAAATCTATAAGATTTCGGCAAGACTGCCAAAGTCCTAAAAAAAAAAATATTTTTTTAAAAAAATAAAATTTGTGAATTTATTATAATAATAATTATTTGAAAATGTTATGATTATGTTTAAGAATATTAAATTTATCTAAAAAGTCTAGAAGTATATTTTTGAAAAAAAAACAAAAAAAAATTCAAAATATTAAAATTTCATTTAAGAATATTAAAATTTTTTTGAGTACCTAAAAATTAAAACAATATTCTTAATTGATTATCCAGTAGTCAACTAGATAAAATAATCAATATATATTAAGTAAATTTGATATGATTTTTAATTAATAAAAAAGTGCTTTTGTAAATGTAAAGTTTTTTTTAAATAATTTAAAAAAATTTTAGAAAAACAAAAACAGTATAAAGACAATTATAGTTTATATAGTATTATCTAAACAGACATTTTATGTAATATCAGAATTACACAAATTGGCAAAGTAAGTTGGATATTTATCGCTCTTATCTAAGTAAATATTGAATGAACTCACACATAATATTGATTATACTTTCTTTAGAACCTTTGCCAATAAGTAACAGTAAAATACTTGTAGAACTATAGTATTCTCAGTTCAATTTTATACTCGGTCAAAATAGCTAGATTGCCCAAGATAAGGTTTACAATTGTCACCAAATCTGTCAAGAATTATATTAAAAAATATATATATTCGCTGTTTACTAGAATTACTTATTCTCTGTATTACTTCATCTTGTTAAAATAGCTAATAACTTCCGACTTACTTTCTAATTAGATTGCCTGAGTGGAGATTAATAATTACCCCTTACAAGTTTAATGGTGAATGTATTTTGTTTTGTGATTTTTAGTTAAATCTATACTAATTTACCTTCCCAAGTTCTTTAAAATTCAATTTTAAGTAATTATCAAGTTTTTTTTATTGGCATATTGAAAATACCATTATACGTTAGGGGCGTGCCAGAAATTACATGATTTTTACCATGGATACATGGTCAGGAGGTGATTACGTCTATATATAATATATATATATAATATATTAAATCACATATAGTATATAATATATATATTATATATATTATTTAATATTAAGTAACTTTTGGTCTACTAATGATCATCTCAATGAGATGATTCCAACAAGCCCAAAATCATCGAAATCCAATCACAGGGCCACAAGATCGTTAAGGTTTTGTATTATTTTATATATGTCAAAATAAAATTTTAAGATATGTTATATATAAAATAAAACAAAATCTTAGTGATCTTGAGACCCTGTGATTGGATTTCGATGATTTTGGGCTTGTTGGAATCATCTCATTGAAATGATCATTTTTGTAGTAAATCGTCCAAAAAGGACCAGTAGATCAAAGATTATTTAATTTAAAAATTATATATATTTTATTTAATATTAATAAGTAACCTTTGATCTACTTGTCCGCTTTGGACGATGTTACTACCAAAATAATCATTTTAATGAGCCCAAAATCATTGAAATTCAATCACAGGGTCACAAAATCACTAAGGTTTTGTTTTATTTTATATATCTAATATATATATCTTAAAATTTATTTTAAAACATATATAAAATAACACAAAATCTTAGCGATCTTGTGACTCTGTAATTGGATTTTGCTAATTTTTGGCTTGTTAGAATTGTCTCATTGAGACGATCATTTTGGTAGTAAAATCATCCAAAACGGACTAGTAGATCACAAGTTATTTGATATTATCTATATTTGTATAATATATTATAAAAAATTAGTTGTTATATTAACCAATCAGAATTGAGATAGGGTGATCACACCATACATAGCTAGGGATGGCTAAAAAGTAAAAATATTACGTGATTTATAGCATGCCCCTTATTCTGCTTCTGTATTTTAAGTCACAGCCATGAATATTGACTAATATTTGAGGCCTGCTAAAAGTGAAGAACATTTAAAGCGTTGTGCATCATATGTTTTTGACTATTTAGTTAAAGTTAGAGTAAGGGTTAGTTCAAGGTTAGGGTTAGGGCATGTTTTATAGGTAAAATTACCTTCTCGACAGTTTTTATGCATTAGTTTTCTTGTATTTTTTAGTTTTTCGTTTTTTTTCTTCTTTTTTCTTTGTCAGGCTGATCCGTGTCGATCAAAACAAACAATTTGATTGGCCTTATATCACATGATTGCATAATGCTTTAAATGACCCCTGAAAGTAGCAATTTGGATGGGCCATCTAAGCAAAAATTATGACAAAGGTACTACTCTAATTAAAACCAACCTACCTACTACTCAAGAATTACTCAATTACCCAGCCCATTTAGTGAGAACCCCAAGCTATATATAGATAGGTCACTATTTGCTTTTGCTTATTTTTGACTATTTTTTGTAGATTTTTTCTATATTTAGTAATATTAATGCTTATTTTTGACCATTTTTCTGTAGATCTTTTCTATTTTTAGTAATATATTAAGATTTTTTAAAATAGTTAGCTGTTCATAGATTGCTCGGGGTCCTATTTAGTGTTGTACATTTTCATTTTCCAAAGATTTTAAGTAACGGTTTTTTGATAACTATTTGATGAAATTTGACAGAAATTTTTTCATTTTAATTCTATATACTTGTAGAATTAAATAAAAAAATTTTTATTAGATTTGAATTGAGAAAGCTTTACTCAAAAATCTTTGGACATTAAAAATGTATAACACTAAGCCCATCTGTTAATTAAAAGCCAATACCCAGCTAACATGCTAATTTAAAAGCCAATCCCAACCCACACACTAATTAAAAGCTAACCACCAATCACCCAACCCACCCGCTAGTTAGTACTGATCTATCTACTATATATATAGTTTAATTTAATTTAACAATACTAAATCTTACTATATTAAAATAAAAAATTAAAGTTATAAATTTAATAAATACAGTATGCAATACAAAATTCCCATTTCTAATAGATTGTTGGTACTGATCCTGATAGGGCAAAAAAAACTAATTTGCATACTATTCTTGATGAATCAATACTATTTCTGATAGGATCGTTAATAATTGATATATGTCCGCTTGTAAATGAAGTCACAAGCTGAAACATTATTGCAAGTTACCAGACTGGCCATGTGATAGCAGATCACTAATGAAATGGTATTAAGTAATCTGATGATCTGCATTAATCTTTTTATTCTTTAAATTTTCTGCTTGACTTTGGATACAGTACTATTGCAAGAACAAGCCAGTTTTTAGCAGGAAAAAAGGAGAATTTCCAAAATCTATTTTCAATATTTGATACTACTGTTATAGAATGAAGTCCTAGTTTTATTACCATTAGATTCTATAAGTTTCTATGATTAAAATGAGCTATAGTTTATTAGAAACAGATTAATAGTTAAGTAGATAATAATAGATTAACACTTGTATAACATATACTTTTATACCTTTATACCTTTATACTTTTATACCTTTATACTTTTATACCTTTATACCTTTATACTTTTATACTTTTATACTTTTATACTTTTATACCTTTACATCTTTATACTTTTATATCTATATACTTTTATACTTTTATACTTTTACACGAATGTATTTCTAAAAATATATATAAACCCTAGCTTTTACCCTTCTTTAACTTTAGGATTTGTTCCCTGCAATTCTTTAGTTATAGGAATTCTTTAGGCACAGAAACCTTTAGATAGTCTTGTAGCAAAGTCTTGTAACGTACTTAAATAAAATATATCTTTGCCCAACTAAATACACTCCTGTTCTTTGAGTAAAATATATCAAACTGCCACAGTGAGGAAACATTCCACTTCCACACCGCTTCATATCTTCTCTGACCCTACAAGATCCCTGTCGCCATGTGCTATGTTGCTAGTGGTATATTAAGAAGGCTATACCGCTTGTAACATTTTGGTGCCTTCTGGCGGAATGCATCAAAAATAATTGGAAAGCATTAAAAACTGTTGAAAATATTAAAAACAGCCAGAACTTTTAGGACCTTCTTCTTCTCCTTTTCCTCATCTTTGAAATTAAAGCAGCCAGGAACATTGTACAAATATTGAAGGGTGGAAACATTAAGTTGAATCCTCTCCTTCTTTTTCTTTTGGGAAAGATTATTTTGTCTATTTACATCTGACTATTACCAAAGAGTAATAGCTTTTGGTTTTCCTGTCGAATTGAAAGAGATTCGTTCAGAAGGGCATACTTGAAGCCTCTTGCATTTGTTGCACCGGTATTTTCCTGTCGAATTGAAAGAGATTCGTTCAGAAGAGCATACTTGAAGCCTCTGCTTTTGTAGCCCCCATTTAGTTATTTAGTTTTTTTGACACAGTTTAATAGTTTATTAATGAAAAATTTTTATGAAATGAAAAACCTCTCACCCTCTTAAAATTTGGTTCTCACCAAATCTCCAACTCTACAAAATCCCAAATCTACCACATTCTATATCAACTCCACGTCCACTTAAACCCAACCCCATGAATTCCAAATTCATCCAAATCCCACTGTTACCACAAATCCAATTTCACTAAAACCCGACTATATTAAACCCAACTCTAATCTCAGTACCCACTATATATAACTATAACAAAAAAAAAAAACATTTCACTATTTATTATTTACTTATCTCTTTATTTAATATATTTTAATTTAATTTAATACATTTACCCAACCCAAACCTACTTCGGATTTCTAAACTCTAAACCCAACTATTTTAGAAACTCTATCTTTAAACCTGATCTCCCACCATCATACCCATCTACCATTTCCCTCAACCGCGAATTTATCCTTATAACCGTCTATACCGAATACCCTATTTCTAACTATCCAAAGCTCCCAAATCTAATCCAACTTTCGAATCCACTTCTAATTACCCTTTCCAAATCTAATTCTAAACCTGTCCTCCGCCTCCATCCATTCCTTATTATCCGCTTCTTACATCTAAAACTACCCCTAAACCTTTATTTCTGATAACCCGCTAAACACCCAAACCTAACCTCTCTTACTTCTAATTAACTAATCCTTAAACCTGAATCTATTCTACTAACCTAAAACCTTATCACTTATAACCATATCCACACAGACGTAATGCGATTACGGGACTTTTAGTCACTTTTTTTTTAAAAAAAAAAATTGAAAATCCAATTTGGACGACTGAGTTCATAAACATTCTGCTAGACTTGGTTTACTAGTACCTCCGATTAGAGTGAAGAAGGCCCAATTTCCCATCTCAAATACCAATATTCTAAATTCGCCAAAATCCTGATTTTCTACCTTCGATTCAAAGAATCTCGCTCGATCTCCATCCGAAACTTCAACTTCTCCAAAGATATTGGCTTCCAACCGATTCGTCAAGTCTAATTTGCCCTATCGAAAAAAAATTCATTAGTACTTATATTATGGAAGACTACAAACGACCACCATGCCATGCACATTTCACTAGACCCAAGTCATCTCATACCTCCGAAAAAAAAATTTTGACATCACTAGTCTAAAGACCCCATCTTCCAATATATTTGCCGAACTTAATTCAAAAAAAATAAAAGAAATTTTTTTTGTATACAGTATACTAAACATATATATATACATACTCGAAAAAAAAGCTATTAGTACTTATCCTGTAGTAAATCGATCCTGAAACCCGTGAAGTACCAAGAAACCCCAAAGCTCTTATGCTGCTAGAGTGAATATTTGAATAAAGACCCAGAGAAGTTCCTTGTTGAGTATCATCCCAAGAACAAGACTCAAATACGAGACCCCGTAGAGAGAAATCCGATCCCGCCAAAATATACCAAGCCTAAATCTAACCAAGAGTTAGTCGAATCTTTGGTAAAAAGAAATATAGATACCCGAAGTCAAAAAAAAAAAACAACATACTAACCTATGTCAAACCACAAGCCAACGTCTGAAGCAACAAGACCGAACCCGATCAAAGTCGACAAAGCCCACGTACAAGAAGAGATATTTCCAATTATCAAGTGTCGAATTTTAGACCCAGGACCCGATGAAGCAAAATAACTCTAGGACAAAAGAGACTAATAAGGAAGACAAACCATACCCGTAAAATGCACCAAGAACGTCGAACGTAGGAAGAAAACCCAAGAACCATCCAAATTCCTCGGACCCACAAACAAGGCACCACCAGAGAAACAAGACCCAGGTTCCAGAACCAGTAGGGAAAGACAAGAAGTTAGAAAACCGTTTTTCAAGTTAAAAAAAAAACATACTTTCCTTACAAAGTCGACAAGACAAGACCCCATCAACAACGAAAATTTTGACCGGACCAAACAAGACCACATCATAAAGAAAGAACAAGATCCAGAAAAGCAAGAAAATATATATATGTATAAATATATAAATACATAGTATATGATAACGTATGTCGAAACACAAGCCCACTCCTGAAAAGACAAGACCAATCAATACCCAAGAAGAATTGAACGAAACTTACCACCCCAAGCACCGGACCACGAAGTAATAATTACAAGCAGTGGATGAACAAGACTACACAAATGAAGCAAAAGATAACAAAGATAGAACGACCACTTCGCACTAACGAAGACCCGACAAGAAGGCTCTAACGGTAAAATCCACGACCACGAAAACACCGAAGACGAAGCGAAACCTAGAAAAACAAATATTACACTGGAAAAAAATTGTGAACTACGACCCAGAAATGAATACCAGAAACAGTACCTACTTTAATGATGTGGGACTACATCTAGACCGATGACAAAATCATAAGACTTCGACCAACAAGTGAAAGAAAGCTCTAACACTGAGAAATAACGACGTCGAAACGAGTATCAATAGAGACCTCGACACCAACTACGATGACGAAGTCTATGAATCCCAAGAAGCGACAACTCCAAGATTTAACTACGGCTTCAGGAACGACGACGGTTATAAGATCAGTGCCATAGAAAAAAAAAAGAGTTAACATGTGTAAAATCGGAAAACCCTTAATTTAATATTACAATGATCTTTCAGTGTAACGTAATTACTACACTATGATGATGACCGACCTACACGAACTATGAAGCGTTATCTAAACTAAGAGCTGTAACCACGAAAATTTATACTAACGGTTACTTGTATCACTTACTTCGAAGCTACACGAAGCATTCGACAAACATTAATCAATTAACCAGAAAAGACAACAATAGACAAAGACTTTAACAAATTCGATACTCTATACTTAAGATTTTTTAGATACAGAAACTTCAAAACTTTATTCTTATATCGAAACACTTTTCAATTTTATTAACTTTATTAATATCATTTACTATTTATTTTTGAAAACTTAATATTATTTTATTTATTATTATTACTATTACAACATTAATTATTACTCATATTATTTACAAAATTTCGAAAAATTTAAGAATTTTATTTACAAGAATAATTAAAATAGATACAAAAATTAATTGTAAAATAATACGACGATTTCTATTTACTTCTT